>CM055823.1:27989700-28201798 GCA_029582265.1 Zoroaster sp. YZ-2022
ATATATTACAAACGAGAAATAGTTCTGGGTGGACCCAGTGGCGCAACTGGTTAACCCACTGTCAAATAGAAACCCAATATCCCCCAGATGGGTTCGAGACCCACGGCCACAGTGGTCCTGAGTCCACAGCCAAGACAAGCTAGCTTAATAAACTAGCTGGAATAACAGTTTTGCTTTCAATTGAGGGTGCTGAATTTCCCAAGTATAGCATTATAGGTTTATATATTAGAAACGAGAATAAGTTCCTGGGGGGACCCAGTGGCTCAACTGGTTAACCCACTGTCAAATAGAAACCCAAGATACCCCAGATGGGTTCCAGACCCACAGTGTTCCTGAGTCCACAGCTAAGTAAAGCTGTGGATTAAGGCTTTTGCCCTCAGATTGAGGGCGCTAAAATTCCACGGAGCTGGCTCACTTGAGCTGGCTCACCTGAGCTGGCTCACCTGAGCTGGCTCACTTGAGCTGGCTCACTTGAGCTGGCTCACCTGAGCTGGCTCACTTGAGCTGGCTCACTTGAGCTGGCTCACTTGAGCTGGCTCACTTGAGCTGGCTCACCTGAGCTGGCTCACCTGAGCTGGCTCACCTGAGCTGGCTCACCTGAGCTGGCTCACCTGAGCTGGCTCACCTGAGCTGGCTCACCTGAGCTGGCTCACACGACGCGGCTCACCTGAGCTGGCTCACTTGAGCTGGCTCACCTGAGCTGGCTCACCTGAGCTGGCTCACCTGAGCTGGCTCACTTGAGCTGGCTCACTTGAGCTGGCTCACTTGAGCTGGCTCACTTGAGCTGGCTCACTTGAGCTGGCTCACTTGAGCTGGCTCACTTGAGCTGGCTCACTTGAGCTGGCTCACTTGAGCTGCCTCACTTGAGCTGCCTCACTTGAGCTGCCTCACTTGAGCTGCCTCACTTGAGCTGCCTCACTTGAGCTGCCTCACTTGAGCTGCCTCACTTGAGCTGCCTCACTTGAGCTGCCTCACTTGAGCTGGCTCACTTGAGCTGGCTCACTTGAGCTGGCTCACTTGAGCTGGCTCACTTGAGCTGGCTCACTTGAGCTGGCTCACTTGAGCTGGCTCACTTGAGCTGGCTCACTTGAGCTGGCTCACTTGAGCTGGCTCACTTGAGCTGGCTCACTTGAGCTGGCTCACTTGAGCTGGCTCACTTGAGCTGGCTCACTTGAGCTGGCTCACTTGAGCTGGCTCACTTGAGCTGGCTCACTTGAGCTGGCTCACTTGAGCCACTAAATAGTGAGGAATTCATGCGCCAAGCTGTTTATCATAAAGTGTATGTCCTCAAATTTTTCTGAAAAACAAAGATTTGAGGCCCATACATTTGATGGATTGTGTAAAAATGGCCCAATATCATAACCTGGGGGTCCTTGGCTTTCAACTTTGAGTATTTTGGACACACTAGGCCCTGAAAAAGTGGTCCTAATTTGATTTCAAGCGTAAGGCCTTTTTCCAAAATGGCTGTTTTTCAGTTTGGACGTTTTCACTACTGTAGAGGGTGGTTTTCATTGGGATGAGGATAACTCCCTGGAAACCTGGACTTTAGACAGTAAATAGAGAAGGAAAAAAAAGAGTTATATATCGATCAATATTTTTTCTTTTGGTTTTAAAAACTGTGCGACTTTTAAGTATTTTTTAACGTTTTTTGACAGTTTTGTGTTTAACACTGTTTACTATGGGAGTTTATTTAGTGGGGTGCACCCTGAAGCAATTTCGCCGACTCTGTTGCCGTTTCGTACCTGTAACGCCCTCACGTGTTGCAGACAGTTTAGGCCGTCGTTGGGCGGTACATGCCCACTCGCTTATTAACTCGACGCGGCAAGGCTGCCACTGTGGGGAAAAATCCTACCGTAGGGTATTTTAGTAAAGTGTAGGGAATAGGGGGCCCCTACGGGAAAAATGGAAATACTGTAGGGGGAGTAGGGAATCCACAAATATTGGAACAAAATTATATATTTATGTACGTGATATAGGCCTACTGCTTTAATCATATCAGTATAACGCAGTTATTAGCCATATCACTCGGGTGTTCTAAATTAAGTATGCGCATGCGTAGTAATGCATTCTGGGACATTGTTATGTATTTGAAGTTTTCATGATTGTGATGAACGTAGAAATAACCTTGAAACTTAAAACTTCTTTCGGGTCCAGTGCGTTTGTTGTCAGTCAAGAAAAAATGAAGCGCTCTCACTTGTAGTTTAAACTCTGATTGACCCCAGTTAGGGTAACACCTAACAATAGGCGCACCTAATATCGAGTGTCACACTACTATTGCAATACTTCAAGAATGCCGTTGCGCTTAATGTTACTCAAGCTATCTGCACACTGTACCAGGGTTGCCATTTGGCATTTTTCACGTTCATCCGGGAAGGCCTACACATCTGGTCATTATGCCCAGTTATTTAATTCGAAGTTAGGCCGAGGCAAACTAGCTTAATAACCTAGCTGGAATAAGAATTTTGCTTTTGCTTTCAGATTGAGGGCGCTAAATTTCACAACTATACACTTTCAGGTTTATATATTACAAACGAGAAATAGTTCCTGGGTGGACCCAGTGGCGCAACTGGTTAACCCACTGTCAAATAGAAACCCCAAATCCCCCAGATGGGTTCGAGACCCACAATGGTCCTGAATCCACAGCCGAGGCAAACTAGCTTAATAAACTAGCTGGAATAAGAATTTTGCTTTTGCTTTCAGATTGAGGGCGCTAAATTTCACAACTATACACTTTAAGGTTTATATATTACAAACGAGAAATAGTTCCTGGTTGGACCCAGTGGCGCAACTGGTTAACCCACTGTCAAATAAAAACCCAAGATCCCCCAGATGGGTTCGAGACCCACAGTGGTCCTGAGTCCGCAGCCGAGGCAAACTAGCTTAATAAACTAGCTGGAATAAGAATTTTGCTTTTGCTTTCAGATTGAGGGCGCTAAATTTCACAACTATACACTTTAAGGTTTATATATTACAAACGAGAAATAGTTCTGGGTGGACCCAGTGGCGCAACTGGTTAACCCACTGTCAAATAGAAACCCAATATCCCCCAGATGGGTTCGAGACCCACGGCCACAGTGGTCCTGAGTCCACAGCCAAGACAAGCTAGCTTAATAAACTAGCTGGAATAACAGTTTTGCTTTCAATTGAGGGTGCTGAATTTCCCAAGTATAGCATTATAGGTTTATATATTAGAAACGAGAATAAGTTCCTGGGGGGACCCAGTGGCTCAACTGGTTAACCCACTGTCAAATAGAAACCCAAGAGCCCCCCGGATGGGTTCGAGACCCGCAGTGCTCCTGAGTCCACAGCTAAGTAAAGCTGTGGATTAAGGCTTTTGCCCTCAGATTGAGGGCGCTAAAATTTCCACGGAGCTGGCTCAGCTGAGCTGGCTCAGCTGAGCTGGCTCAGCTGAGCTGGCTCAGCTGGCTCAGCTGAGCTGGCTCAGCTGAGCTGGCTCAGCTGAGCTGGCTCAGCTGAGCTGGCTCAGCTGAGCTGGCTCAGCTGAGCTGGCTCAGTTGAGCTGGCTCAGCTGAGCTGGCTCAGCTGAGCTGGCTCAGCTGAGCTGGCTCAGCTGAGCTGGCTCAGCTGAGCTGGCTCAGCTGAGCTGGCTCAGCTGAGCTGGCTCACCTGAGCTGGCTCACCTGAGCTGGCTCACCTGAGCTGGCTCACCTGAGCTGGCTCACCTGAGCTGGCTCACTTGAGCTGGCTCACTGAGCTGGCTCACTTGAGCTGGCTCACTGAGCTGGCTCACTTGAGCTGGCTCACTTGAGCTGGCTCACTTGAGCTGGCTCACTTGAGCTGGCTCACGTGAGCTGGCTCACTTGAGCTGGCTCACAGAGCTGGCTCGCGTGAGCTGGCTCACTCTGAGCTGGCTCACTCTGAGCTGGCTCACTTGAGCTGGCTCACTGAGCTGGCTCACCTGAGCTGGCTCACTTGAGCTGGCTCACTTGAGCTGGCTCACCTGAGCTGGCTCACTGAGCTGGCTCACTTGAGCTGGCTCACTTGAGCTGGCTCACTTGAGCTGGCTCACTTGAGCTGGCTCACTTGAGCTGGCTCACGTGAGCTGGCTCACTTGAGCTGGCTCACTTGAGCTGGCTCACTTGAGCTGGCTCACTGGAGCTGGCTCACTTGAGCTGGCTCACTGAGCTGGCTCACTTGAGCTGGCTCACTTGAGCTGGCTCACTTGAGCTGGCTCACTTGAGCTGGCTCACTTGAGCTGGCTCACTTGAGCTGGCTCACTGGAGCTGGCTCACATGAGCTGGCTCACTTGAGCTGGCTCACTTGAGCGGGCTCACCTGAGCTGGCTCACCTGAGCTGGCTCACTGAGCTGGCTCACTTGAGCTGGCTCACTCGAGCTGGCTCACCTGAGCTGGCTCACTTGAGCTGGCTCACTTGAGCTGGCTCACTTGAGCTGGCTCACTTGAGCTGGCTCACTTGAGCTGGCTCACTTGAGCTGGCTCACTTGAGCTGGCTCACTTGAGCTGGCTCACTTGAGCTGGCTCACTTGAGCTGGCTCACTCTAGCTGGCTCACTTGAGCTGGCTCACTGAGCTGGCTCACTTGAGCTGGCTCACTTGAGCTGGCTCACTTGAGCTGGCTCACTTGAGCTGGCTCACTTGAGCTGGCTCACTTGAGCTGGCTCACCTGAGCTGGCTCACCTGAGCTGGCTCACCTGAGCTGGCTCACCTGAGCTGGCTCACCTGAGCTGGCTCACCTGAGCTGGCTCACCTGAGCTGGCTCACCTGAGCTGGCTCACCTGAGCTGGCTCACCTGAGCTGGCTCACTTGAGCTGGCTCACCTGAGCTGGCTCACCTGAGCTGGCTCACTTGAGCTGGCTCACTTGAGCTGGCTCACTCGAGCTGGCTCACCTGAGCTGGCTCACTTGAGCTGGCTCACGCGAGCTGGCTCACTTGAGCTGGCTCACTTGAGCTGGCTCACTTGAGCTGGCTCACTCTGAGCTGGCTCACCTGAGCTGGCTCACCTGAGCTGGCTCACCTGAGCTGGCTCACTTGCGCTGGCTCACGGGAGCTGGCTCACGCGAGCTGGCTCACTTGAGCTGGCTCACTTGAGCTGGCTCACGCGAGCTGGCTCACGCGAGCTGGCTCACGCGAGCTGGCTCACGCGAGCTGGCTCACGCGAGCTGGCTCACGCGAGCTGGCTCACTGAGCTGGCTCACTCTGAGCTGGCTCACTTGAGCTGGCTCACTGAGCTGGCTCACTGAGCTGGCCCACTTGAGCTGGCTCACTTGAGCTGGCTCACCTGAGCTGGCTCACTTGAGCTGGCTCACTTGAGCTGGCTCACTTGAGCTGGCTCACTTGAGCTGGCTCACTTGAGCTGGCTCACTTGAGCTGGCTCACATGAGCTGGCTCCCTTGAGCTGGCTCACTTGAGCTGGCTCACTTGAGCTGGCTCACTTGAGCTGGCTCACGTGAGCTGGCTCACTTGAGCTGGCTCACTTGAGCTG
This sequence comes from Zoroaster sp. YZ-2022, assembly GCA_029582265.1. Lineage (NCBI taxonomy): Eukaryota > Metazoa > Echinodermata > Asteroidea > Forcipulatida > Zoroasteridae > Zoroaster > Zoroaster sp. YZ-2022. Next base: position 27,995,163 of record CM055823.1, read on the forward strand.
GCTCACCTGAGCTGGCTCACCTGAGCTGGCTCACGTGAGCTGGCTCACTTGAGCTGGCTCACCTGAGCTGGCTCACTTGAGCTGGCTCACTTGAGCTGGCTCACTTGAGCTGGCTCACTTGAGCTGGCTCACTTGAGCTGGCTCACTTGAGCTGGCTCACTTGAGCTGGCTCACTTGAGCTGGCTCACTTGAGCTGGCTCACGTGAGCTGGCTCACTGGAGCTGGCTCACCTGAGCTGGCTCACTTGAGCTGGCTCACCTGAGCTGGCTCACTTGAGCTGGCTCACTTGAGCTGGCTCACTTGAGCTGGCTCACTTGAGCTGGCTCACTTGAGCTGGCTCACTTGAGCTGGCTCACTTGAGCTGGCTCACATGAGCTGGCTCACTTGAGCTGGCTCACTTGAGCTGGCTCACTTGAGCTGGCTCACTTGAGCTGGCTCACTTGAGCTGGCTCACTGGAGCTGGCTCACTTGAGCTGGCTCACTTGAGCTGGCTCACCTGAGCTGGCTCACTCGAGCTGGCTCACCTGAGCTGGCTCACTTGAGCTGGCTCACTTGAGCTGGCTCACTTGAGCTGGCTCACTTGAGCTGGCTCACTTGAGCTGGCTCACTTGAGCTGGCTCACTTGAGCTGGCTCACTTGAGCTGGCTCACTTGAGCTGGCTCACTTGAGCTGGCTCTCTTGAGCTGGCTCACTTGAGCTGGCTCACTTGAGCTGGCTCACTTGAGCTGGCTCACTTGAGCTGGCTCACTTGAGCTGGCTCACTTGAGCTGGCTCACTTGAGCCACTAAATAGTGAGGAATTCATGCGCCAAGCTGTTTATCATAAAGTGTATGTCCTCAAATTTTTCTGAAAAACAAAGATTTGAGGCCCATACATTTGATGGATTGTGTAAAAATGGCCCAATATCATAACCTGGGGGTCCTTGGCTTTCAACTTTGAGTATTTTGGACACACTAGGCCCTGAAAAAGTGGTCCTAATTTGATTTCAAGCGTAAGGCCTTTTTCCAAAATGGCTGTTTTTCAGTTTGGACGTTTTCACTACTGTAGAGGGTGGTTTTCATTGGGATGAGGATAACTCCCTGGAAACCTGGACTTTAGACAGTAAATAGAGAAGGAAAACAAGTTATATATCGATCAATATTTTTTCTTTTGGTTTTTAAAACTGTGCGACTTTTTAAGTATTTTTAAACGATTTTGACTATTTTGTGTTTAACACTGTTTACTATGGGAGTTTATTTAGTGGGTGCACCCTGAAGCAATTTCGCCGACACTGTTGCCGTTTCGTACCTGTAACGCCCTCACGTGTTGCAGACAGTTTAGGTGCCGTCGTTGGGCGGTACATGCCCACTGCTTATTAACTCGACGCGGCAAGGCTGCCACTGTGGGGAAAAATCCCTACCGTAGGGTATTTTAGTAAAGTGTAGGAATAGGGGCTCCCGGGAAAAATGGAAATACTGTAGGGGGAGTAGGGGAATCCACAAATATTGGAACAAAATTATATATTTATGTACGTGATATAGGCCTACTGCTTTAATCATATCAGTATAACGCAGTTATTAGCCATATCACTCGGGTGTTCTAAATTAAGTATGCGCATGCGTAGTAATGCATTCTGGGACATTGTTATGTATTTGAAGTTTTCATGATTGTGATGAACGTAGAAATAACCTTGAAACTTAAAACTTCTTTTCGGGTCCAGTGCGTTTGTTGTCAGTCAAGAAAAATGAAGCGCTCTCACTTGTAGTTTAAACTCTGATTGACCCCAGTTAGGTAACACCCAACAATAGGCGCACCTAATATCGAGTGTCACACTACTATTGCAATACTTCAAGAATGCCGTTGCGCTTAATGTTACTCAAGCTATCTGCACACTGTACCAGGGTTGCCATTTGGCATTTTTCACGTTCATCCGGGAGGGCCTACACATCTGGTCATTATGCCCAGTTATTTAATTCGAAGTTAGGCCGAGGCAAACTAGCTTAATAACCTAGCTGGAATAAGAATTTTGCTTTTGCTTTCAGATTGAGGGCGCTAAATTTCACAACTATACACTTTCAGGTTTATATATTACAAACGAGAAATAGTTCCTGGGTGGACCCAGTGGCGCAACTGGTTAACCCACTGTCAAATAGAAACCCCAAATCCCCCAGATGGGTTCGAGACCCACAATGGTCCTGAATCCACAGCCGAGGCAAACTAGCTTAATAAACTAGCTGGAATAAGAATTTTGCTTTTGCTTTCAGATTGAGGGCGCTAAATTTCACAACTATACACTTTAAGGTTTATATATTACAAACGAGAAATAGTTCCTGGTTGGACCCAGTGGCGCAACTGGTTAACCCACTGTCAAATAAAAACCCAAGATCCCCCAGATGGGTTCGAGACCCACAGTGGTCCTGAGTCCGCAGCCGAGGCAAACTAGCTTAATAAACTAGCTGGAATAAGAATTTTGCTTTTGCTTTCAGATTGAGGGCGCTAAATTTCACAACTATACACTTTAAGGTTTATATATTACAAACGACAAATAGTAACTCTTTTGAACCAGTGGCGCAACTGGTTAACCCACTGTCAAATAGAAACCCAATATCCCCCAGATGGGTTCGAGACCCACAGTGGTCCTGAGTCCACAGCCAAGACAAGCTAGCTTAATAAACTAGCTGGAATAACAGTTTTGCTTTCAATTGAGGGTGCTGAATTTCCCAAGTATAGACTTATAGGTTTATATATTAGAAACGAGAATAAGTTCCTGGGGGGACCCAGTGGCTCAACTGGTTAACCAACTGTCAAATAGAAACCCAAGATACCCCAGATGGGTTCGAGACCCACAGTGGTCCTGAGTCCACAGCTAAGTAAAGCTGTGGATTAAGGCTTTTGCCCTCAGATTGAGGGCGCTAAAATTCCACGGAGCTGGCTCAGTTGAGCTGGCTCAGTTGAGCTGGCTCAGTTGAGCTGGCTCAGTTGAGCTGGCTCACTTGAGCTGGCTCAGTTGAGCTGGCTCACTTGAGCTGGCTCACTTGAGCTGGCTCACTTGAGCTGGCTCACTTGAGCTGGCTCACTTGAGCTGGCTCACTTGAGCTGGCTCACTTGAGCTGGCTCACTTGAGCTGGCTCCCTTGAGCTGGCTCCCTTGAGCTGGCTCCCTTGAGCTGGCTCCCTTGAGCTGGCTCCCTTGAGCTGGCTCCCTTGAGCTGGCTCCCTTGAGCTGGCTCCCTTGAGCTGGCTCCCTTGAGCTGGCTCACTTGAGCTGGCTCACTTGAGCTGGCTCACTTGAGCTGGCTCACTTGAGCTGGCTCACTTGAGCTGGCTCACTTGAGCTGGCTCACTTGAGCTGGCTCACTTGAGCTGGCTCACTTGAGCTGGCTCACATGAGCTGGCTCACTTGAGCTGGCTCACTTGAGCTGGCTCACTTGAGCTGGCTCACTTGAGCTGGCTCACTTGAGCTGGCTCACTTGAGCTGGCTCACTCGAGCTGGCTCACTTGAGCTGGCTCACTTGAGCTGGCTCACTTGAGCTGGCTCACTTGAGCTGGCTCACTTGAGCTGGCTCACTTGAGCTGGCTCACCTGAGCTGGCTCACTTGAGCTGGCTCACATGAGCTGGCTCACTTGAGCTGGCTCACTTGAGCTGGCTCACTTGAGCTGGCTCACTTGAGCTGGCTCACCTGAGCTGGCTCACTCTGAGCTGGCTCACCTGAGCTGGCTCACCTGAGCTGGCTCACTTGAGCCGGCTCACTTGAGCTGGCTCACCTGAGCTGGCTCACCTGAGCTGGCTCACCTGAGCTGGCTCACTAGAGCTGGCTCCCTTGAGCTGGCTCACTTGAGCTGGCTCACTTGAGCTGGCTCACTTGAGCTGGCTCACTTGAGCTGGCTCACTTGAGCTGGCTCACTTGAGCTGGCTCCCTTGAGCTGGCTCACTTGAGCTGGCTCCCTTGAGCTGGCTCACTTGAGCTGGCTCACTTGAGCTGGCTCACTTGAGCTGGCTCACTGAGCTGGCTCACTTGAGCTGGCTCACTTGAGCTGGCTCACTTGAGCTGGCTCACTTGAGCTGGCTCACTTGAGCTGGCTCACTGAGCTGCTCACTCTGAGGCTGGCTCACGAGCTGGCTCACTTGAGTCCCAGTGGCTCACTTGAGCTGGCTCACTGAGCTGGCCCATATCACCTGAGCTGGTCACTTGAGCTGGCTCACTTGAGCTGCTCACTTGAGCTGGACTCACTGAGCTGGCTCACTGAGTGGTCCTAATTTGATTTCACCTGAGCTGGCTCACTTGAGCTGGTTTCACTTGAGCTGGCTCACGAGAGGGTGGCTCACTTGAGCTGGCTCACTCGAGCTGGCTCACTCGAGCTGGCTCACTTGAGCTGGTAAATAGAGCTTCCCCAGATTCGATCACATAGCTGGCTCACTTGAGCTGGCTCACTTGAGCTGGCTATATTGAGCTAATACTTGAGCTGGTGCACCCTGAAGCTGGCTCAGACTGAGCTGTTGCTTTCAGATTGAGGGCGCTCACAACTATACACTTTCAGGTTTATATATTACAAACGAGCTGGACCCAGTGGCGCAACTGGTTAACCCACTGTCAAATAGAAACTGGCTCAGAGCTGGCTCACAGTGGTCCTGAATGGCAAACTAGTTTAATAAACTAGCTGGAATAAGAATTTTGCTTTCAGATTGAGGCGCTCACCAACTTTGGTTTATATATTACAAAACGAGAAAAAGTTACTGGGTGGACCCAGTGGCGCAACTGGTTAACCCACTGTCAAATAGAAACTCACTTGAGCTGGCTCACTTGAGCTGGCTCAATTGAGCTGGCTCAACTGAGCTGGCTCACAGCTGGCTCAATTGAGCTGGCTCACTAGAGCTGGCTCACTTGAGCTGGCTCACTTGAGCTGGCTCACTTGAGCTGGCTCACTTGAGCTGGCTCACTTGAGCTGGCTCACTTGAGCTGGCTCACTTGAGCTGGCTCACTTGAGCCGGCTCACTTGAGCCGGCTCACTTGAGCCGGCTCACTTGAGCCGGCTCACTTGAGCCGGCTCACTTGAGCCGGCTCACTTGAGCCGGCTCACTTGAGCCGGCTCACTTGAGCCGGCTCACTTGAGCTGGCTCACTTGAGCTGGCTCACTTGAGCTGGCTCACTTGAGCGGGCTCACTTGAGCTGGCTCACTTGAGCTGGCTCACTTGAGCTGGCTCACTTGAGCTGGCTCACTTGAGCTGGCTCACTTGAGCTGGCTCACTTGAGCTGGCTCACTTGAGCTGGCTCTGAGCTGGCTCACTTGAGCTGGCTCACTTGAGCTGGCTCACTTGAGCTTGCTCTACCGATCTGGCTCACTTGAGCTGGCTCCCTTGAGCTGGCTCACTTGAGCTGGCTCACTTGAGCTGGCTCACTTGAGCTGGCTCACTTGAGCTGGCTCACTTGAGCTGGCTCACTTGAGCCGGCTCACTTGAGCTGGCTCACTTGAGCTGGCTCACTTGAGCTGGCTCACTTGAGCCACTAAATAGTGAGGAATTCATGCGCCAAGCTGTTTATCATAAAGTGTATGTCCTCAAATTTTTCTGAAAAACAAAGATTTGAGGCCCATACATTTGATGGATTGTGTAAAAATGGCCCAATATCATAACCTGGGGGTCCTTGGCTTTCAACTTTGAGTATTTTGGACACACTAGGCCCTGAAAAAGTGGTCCTAATTTGATTTCAAGCGTAAGGCCTTTTTCCAAAATGGCTGTTTTTCAGTTTGGACGTTTTCACTACTGTAGAGGGTGGTTTTCATTGGGATGAGGATAACTCCCTGGAAACCTGGACTTTAGACAGTAAATAGAGAACGAAAAAAAGAGTTATATATCGATCAATATTTTTTCTTTTAGTTTTAAAAACTGTGCGACTTTTAAGTATTTTTAAACGATTTTTGACTATTTTGTGTTTAACACTGTTTACTATGGGAGTTTATTTAGTGGGGTGCACCCTGAAGCAATTTCGCCGACACTGTTGGCGTTTCGTACCTGTAACGCCCTCACGTGTTGCAGACAGTTTAGGTGCCGTCGTTGGGCGGTACATGACCACTCGCTTATTAACTCGACGCGGCAAGGCTGCCACTGTGGGGAAAAATCCCTCACCGTAGGGTATTTTAGTAAAGTGTAGGGAATAGGGGGCCCTACGGGAAAAATGGAAATACTGTAAAGGGGGGGGGGGGTAGGGAATCCACAAATATTGGAACAAAATTATATATTTATGTACGTGATATAGGCCTACTGCTTTAATCATATCAGTATAACGCAGTTATTAGCCATATCACTCGGGTGTTCTAAATTAAGTATGCGCATGCGTAGTAATGCATTCTGGGACATTGTTATGTATTTGAAGTTTTCATGATTGTGATGAACGTAGAAATAACCTTGAAACTTAAAACTTCTTTCGGGTCCAGTGCGTTTGTTGTCAGTCAAGAAAAATGAAGCGCTCTCACTTGTAGTTTAAACTCTGATTGACCCCAGTTAGGGTAACACCCAACAATAGGCGCACCTAATATCGAGTGTCACACTACTATTGCAATACTTCAAGAATGCCGTTGCGCTTAATGTTACTCAAGCTATCTGCACACTGTACCAGGGTTGCCATTTGGCATTTTTCACGTTCATCCGAAGGCCTACACATCTGGTCATTATGCCCAGTTATTTAATTCGAAGTTAGGCCGAGGCAAACTAGCTTAATAACCTAGCTGGAATAAGAATTTTGCTTTTGCTTTCAGATTGAGGGCGCTAAATTTCACAACTATACACTTTCAGGTTTATATATTACAAACGAGAAATAGTTTCCTGGGTGGACCCAGTGGCGCAACTGGTTAACCCACTGTCAAATAGAAACCCCAAATCCCCCAGATGGGTTCGAGACCCACAATGGTCCTGAATCCACAGCCGAGGCAAACTAGCTTAATAAACTAGCTGGAATAAGAATTTTGCTTTTGCTTTCAGATTGAGGGCGCTAAATTTCACAACTATACACTTTAAGGTTTATATATTACAAACGAGAAATAGTTCCTGGTTGGACCCAGTGGCGCAACTGGTTAACCCACTGTCAAATAAAACCCAAGATCCCCAGATGGGTTCGAGACCCACAGTGGTCCTGAGTCCGCAGCCGAGGCAAACTAGCTTAATAAACTAGCTGGAATAAGAATTTTGCTTTTGCTTTCAGATTGAGGGCGCTAAATTTCACAACTATACACTTTAAGGTTTATATATTACAAACGAGAAATAGTTCCTGGTTGGACCCAGTGGCGCAACTGGTTAACCCACTGTCAAATAAAACCCAAGAGTCCCCAGATGGGTTCGAGACCCACAGTGGTCCTGAGTCCACAGCCGAGGCAAACTAGCTTAATAAACTAGCTGGAATAAGAATTTTGCTTTTGCTTTCAGATTGAGGGCGCTAAATTTCACAACTATACACTTTCAGGTTTATATATTACAAACGAGAAAAAGTTACTGGCTGGACCCAGTGGCGCAACTGGTTAACCCACTGTCAAATAGAAACCCAAGATCAACCAGATGGGTTCGAGACCCACAGTGGTCCTGAAGAGGCAAACTAGTTTAATAAACTAGCTGGAATAAGAATTTTGCTTTCAGATTGAGGGCGCTAAATTTCACAACTATATACTTTCAGGTTTATATATTACAAACGAGAAATAGTTCTGGGTGGACCCAGTGGCGCAACTGGTTAACCCACTGTCAAATAGAAACCCAATATCCCCCAGATGGGTTCGAGACCCACGGCCACAGTGGTCCTGAGTCCACAGCCAAGACAAGCTAGCTTAATAAACTAGCTGGAATAACAGTTTTGCTTTCAATTGAGGGTGCTGAATTTCCCAAGTATAGCATTATAGGTTTATATATTAGAAACGAGAATAAGTTCCTGGCTGGACCCAGTGGCTCAACTGGTTAACCCACTGTCAAATAGAAACCCAAGAGCCCCCGGATGGGTTCGAGACCCGCAGTGCCTCCTGAGTCCACAGCTAGTAAAGCTGTGGATTAAGGCTTGCCCTCAGATTGAGGGCGCTAAATTCCCCGGAGCTGGCTCACTTGAGCTGGCTCACTTGAGCTGGCTCACTTGAGCTGGCTCACTTGAGCTGGCTCACTTGAGCTGGCTCACTTGAGCTGGCTCACTTCAGCTGGCTCACTTGAGCTGGCTCACTTGAGCTGGCTCACTTGAGCTGGCTCACTTGAGCTGGCTCACTTGAGCTGGCTCACTTGAGCTGGCTCACTTCAGCTGGCTCACTTCAGCTGGCTCACTTGAGCTGGCTCACTTCAGCTGGCTCACTTCAGCTGGCTCACTTGAGCTGGCTCACCTGAGCTGGCTCACTTGAGCTGGCTCACTTGAGCTGGCTCACTTGAGCTGGCTCACTTGAGCTGGCTCACTTGAGCTGGCTCACTTGAGCTGGCTCACTTGAGCTGGCTCACTTGAGCTGGCTCACTTGAGCTGGCTCACTTGAGCTGGCTCACTTGAGCTGGCTCACTTGAGCTGGCTCACTTGAGCTGGCTCACTTGAGCTGGCTCATGAGCTGGCTCACTTGAGCTGGCTCACGTGAGCTGGCTCACTTGAGCTGGCTCACTTGAGCTGGCTCACTTGAGCTGGCCCCCCTGAGCTGGCTCACTTGAGCTGGCTCACTCGAGCTGGCTCACTTGAGCTGGCTCACTTGAGCTGGCTCACTCTAGCTGGCTCACTTGAGCTGGCTCACTTGAGCTGGCTCACTTGAGCTGGCTCACTTGAGCTGGCTCACTTGAGCTGGCTCACTTGAGCTGGCTCACTTGAGCTGGCTCACTTGAGCCACTAAATAGTGAGGAATTCATGCGCCAAGCTGTTTATCATAAAGTGTATGTCCTCAAATTTTTCTGAACATCAAAGATTTGAGGCCCATACATTTGATGGATTGTGTAAAATGGCCCAATATCATAACCTGGGGGTCCTTGGCTTTCAACTTTGAGTATTTTGGACACACTAGGCCCTGAAAAAGTGGTCCTAATTTGATTTCAAGCGTAAGGCCTTTTTCCAAAATGGCTGTTTTTCAGTGTGGACGTTTTCACTACTGTAGACGGTGGTTTTCATTGAGGATAACTCCCTGGAAACCTGGACTTTAGACAGTAAATAGAGAAGGAAAACAAGTTATATATCGATCAATATTTTTTCTTTTGGTTTTAAAAACTGTGCGACTTTTAAGTATTTTTAAACGATTTTTGACTATTTTGTGTTTAACACTGTTTACTATGGGAGTTTATTTAGTGGGGTGCACCCTGAAGCAATTTCGCCGACACTGTTGCCGTTTCGTACCTGTAACGCCCTCACGTGTTGCAGACAGTTTAGGTGCCGTCGTTGGGCGGTACATGCCCACTCGCTTATTAACTCGACGCGGCAAGGCTGCCACTCGTGGGGAAAAATCCCTCACCGTAGGGTATTTTAGTAAAGTGTAGGAATAGGGGCCCCTACGGGAAAATGGAAATACTGTAGGGGAGTAGGGAATCCACAAATATTGGAACAAAATTATATATTTATGTACGTGATATAGGCCTACTGCTTTAATCATATCAGTATAACGCAGTTATTAGCCATATCACTCGGGTGTTCTAAATTAAGTATGCGCATGCGTAGTAATGCATTCTGGGACATTGTTATGTATTTGAAGTTTTCATGATTGTGATGAACGTAGAAATAACCTTGAAACTTAAAACTTCTTTCGGGTCCAGTGCGTTTGTTGTCAGTCAAGAAAAAATGAAGCGCTCTCACTTGTAGTTTAAACTCTGATTGACCCCAGTTAGGGTAACACCTAACAATAGGCGCACCTAATATCGAGTGTCACACTACTATTGCAATACTTCAAGAATGCCGTTGCGCTTAATGTTACTCAAGCTATCTGCACACTGTACCAGGGTTGCCATTTGGCATTTTTCACGTTCATCCGGGAAGGCCTACACATCTGGTCATTATGCCCAGTTATTTAATTCGAAGTTAGGCCGAGGCAAACTAGCTTAATAACCTAGCTGGAATAAGAATTTTGCTTTTGCTTTCAGATTGAGGGCGCTAAATTTCACAACTATACACTTTCAGGTTTATATATTACAAACGAGAAATAGTTCCTGGGTGGACCCAGTGGCGCAACTGGTTAACCCACTGTCAAATAGAAACCCAAAATCCCCCAGATGGGTTCGAGACCCACAGTGGTCCTGAATCCACAGCCGAGGCAAACTAGCTTAATAAACTAGCTGGAATAAGAATTTTGCTTTTGCTTTCAGATTGAGGGCGCTAAATTTCACAACTATACACTTTAAGGTTTATATATTACAAACGAGAAATAGTTCCTGGTTGGACCCAGTGGCGCAACTGGTTAACCCACTGTCAAATAAAAACCCAAGATCCCCCAGATGGGTTCGAGACCCACAGTGGTCCTGAGTCCGCAGCCGAGGCAAACTAGCTTAATAAACTAGCTGGAATAAGAATTTTGCTTTTGCTTTCAGATTGAGGGCGCTAAATTTCACAACTATACACTTTAAGGTTTATATATTACAAACGAGAAACAGTTCCTGGGTGGACCCAGTGGCGCAACTGGTTAACCCACTGTCAAATAAAAACCCAAGATCCCCCAGATGGGTTCGAGACCCACAGTGGTCCTGAGTCCGCAGCCGAGGCAAACTAGCTTAATAAACTAGCTGGAATAAGAATTTTGCTTTTGCTTTCAGATTGAGGGCGCTAAATTTCACAACTATACACTTTCAGGTTTATATATTACAAACGAGAAACAGTTCCTGGGTGGACCCAGTGGCGCAACTGGTTAACCCACTGTCAAATAAAAACCCAAGATCCCCCAGATGGGTTCGAGACCCACAGTGGTCCTGAATCCGCAGCCGAGGCAAACTAGTTTAATAAACTAGCTGGAATAAGAATTTTGCTTTCAGATTGAGGGCGCTAAATTTCACAACTATATACTTTCAGGTTTATATATTACAAACGAGAAATAGTTCTGGGTGGACCCAGTGGCGCAACTGGTTAACCCACTGTCAAATAGAAACCCAATATCCCCCAGATGGGTTCGAGACCCACGGCCACAGTGGTCCTGAGTCCACAGCCAAGACAAGCTAGCTTAATAAACTAGCTGGAATAACAGTTTTGCTTTCAATTGAGGGTGCTGAATTTCCCAAGTATAGCATTATAGGTTTATATATTAGAAACGAGAATAAGTTCCTGGGGGGACCCAGTGGCTCAACTGGTTAACCCACTGTCAAATAGAAACCCAAGAGCCCCCCGGATGGGTTCGAGACCCGCAGTGCTCTGGAGTCCACAGCTGGCAAAGCTGTGGATTAAGGCTTGCCATCAGATTGAGGGCGCTAAAATTCCCCGGAGCTGGCTCACTTGAGCTGGCTCACTTGAGCTGGCTCACTTGAGCTGGCTCACTTGAGCTGGCTCACTTGAGCTGGGCTCACTTGAGCTGGCTCACTTGAGCTGGCTCACTTGAGCTGGCTCACTTGAGCTGGCTCACTTGAGCTGGCTCACTTGAGCTGGCTCACTTGAGCTGGCTCACTTGAGCTGGCTCACTTGAGCTGGCTCACTTGAGCTGGCTCACTGAGCTGGCTCACTTGAGCTGGCTCACTTGAGCTGGCTCACCTGAGCTGGCTCACTTGAGCTGGCTCACTTGAGCTGGCTCACTTGAGCTGGCTCACTTGAGCTGGCTCACTTGAGCTGGCTCACTTGAGCTGGCTCACTTGAGCTGGCTCACGTGAGCTGGCTCACTTGAGCTGGCTCACTTGAGCTGGCTCACCTGAGCTGGCTCACTTGAGCTGGCTCACTTGAGCTGGCTCACTTGAGCTGGCTCACTTGAGCTGGCTCACTTGAGCTGGCTCACTTGAGCTGGCTCACTTGAGCTGGCTCACTTGAGCTGGCTCACTTGAGCTGGCTCACTTGAGCTGGCTCACTTGAGCTGGCTCACTTGAGCTGGCTCACTTGAGCCACTAAATAGTGAGGAATTCATGCGCCAAGCTGTTTATCATAAAGTGTATGTCCTCAAATTTTTCTGAAAAACAAAGATTTGAGGCCCATACATTTGATGGATTGTGTAAAAATGGCCCAATATCATAACCTGGGGGTCCTTGGCTTTCAACTTTGAGTATTTTGACACACACTAGGCCCTGAAAAGTGGTCCTAATTTGATTTCAAGCGTAAGGCCTTTTTCCAAAATGGCTGTTTTTCAGTTTGGACGTTTTCACTACTGTAGAGGGTGGTTTTCATTGGGATGAGGATAACTCCCTGGAAACCTGGACTTTAGACAGTAAATAGAGAAGGAAAAAAAAGTTATATATCGATCAATATTTTTCTTTTGGTTTTAAAAACTGTGCGACTTTTAAGTATTTTTAAACGATTTTTGACTATTTTGTGTTTAACACTGTTTACTATGGGAGTTTATTTAGTGGGTGCACCCTGAAGCAATTTCGCCGACACTGTTGCCGTTTCGTACCTGTAACGCCCTCACGTGTTGCAGACAGTTTAGGTGCCGTCGTTGGGCGGTACATGCCCACTCGCTTATTAACTCGACGCGGCAAGGCTGCCACTGTGGGGAAAAATCCCTACCGTAGGGTATTTTAGTAAAGTGTAGGAATAGGGGCCCCTACGGGAAAAATGGAAATACTGTAGGGGGGAGTAGGGGAATCCACAAATATTGGAACAAAATTATATATTTATGTACGTGATATAGGCCTACTGCTTTAATCATATCAGTATAACGCAGTTATTAGCCATATCACTCGGGTGTTCTAAATTAAGTATGCGCATGCGTAGTAATGCATTCTGGGACATTGTTATGTATTTGAAGTTTTCATGATTGTGATGAACGTAGAAATAACCTTGAAACTTAAAACTTCTTTCGGGTCCAGTGCGTTTGTTGTCAGTCAAGAAAAAATGAAGCGCTCTCACTTGTAGTTTAAACTCTGATTGACCCCAGTTAGGGTAACACCTAACAATAGGCGCACCTAATATCGAGTGTCACACTACTATTGCAATACTTCAAGAATGCCGTTGCGCTTAATGTTACTCAAGCTATCTGCACACTGTACCAGGGTTGCCATTTGGCATTTTTCACGTTCATCCGGGAAGGCCTACACATCTGGTCATTATGCCCAGTTATTTAATTCGAAGTTAGGCCGAGGCAAACTAGCTTAATAACCTAGCTGGAATAAGAATTTTGCTTTTGCTTTCAGATTGAGGGCGCTAAATTTCACAACTATACACTTTCAGGTTTATATATTACAAACGAGAAATAGTTCCTGGGTGGACCCAGTGGCGCAACTGGTTAACCCACTGTCAAATAGAAACCCAAAATCCCCAGATGGGTTCGAGACCCACAATGGTCCTGAATCCACAGCCGAGGCAAACTAGCTTAATAAACTAGCTGGAATAAGAATTTTGCTTTTGCTTTCAGATTGAGGGCGCTAAATTTCACAACTATACACTTTAAGGTTTATATATTACAAACGAGAAATAGTTCCTGGTTGGACCCAGTGGCGCAACTGGTTAACCCACTGTCAAATAAAAACCCAAGATCCCCCAGATGGGTTCGAGACCCACAGTGGTCCTGAGTCCGCAGCCGAGGCAAACTAGCTTAATAAACTAGCTGGAATAAGAATTTTGCTTTTGCTTTCAGATTGAGGGCGCTAAATTTCACAACTATACACTTTAAGGTTTATATATTACAAACGAGAAATAGTTCCTGGTTGGACCCAGTGGCGCAACTGGTTAACCCACTGTCAAATAAAAACCCAAGATCCCCCAGATGGGTTCGAGACCCACAGTGGTCCTGAGTCCACAGCCGAGGCAAACTAGCTTAATAAACTAGCTGGAATAAGAATTTTGCTTTTGCTTTCAGATTGAGGGCGCTAAATTTCACAACTATACACTTTCAGGTTTATATATTACAAACGAGAAAAAGTTCCTGGCTGGACCCAGTGGCGCAACTGGTTAACCCACTGTCAAATAGAAACCCAAGATCCCCCAGATGGGTTCGAGACCCACAGTGGTCCTGAATCCGCAGCCGAGGCAAACTAGTTTAATAAACTAGCTGGAATAAGAATTTTGCTTTCAGATTGAGGGCGCTAAATTTCACAACTATATACTTTCAGGTTTATATATTACAAACGAGAAATAGTTCTGGGTGGACCCAGTGGCGCAACTGGTTAACCCACTGTCAAATAGAAACCCAATATCCCCCAGATGGGTTCGAGACCCACGGCCACAGTGGTCCTGAGTCCACAGCCAAGACAAGCTAGCTTAATAAACTAGCTGGAATAACAGTTTTGCTTTCAATTGAGGGTGCTGAATTTCCCAAGTATAGCATTATAGGTTTATATATTAGAAACGAGAATAAGTTCCTGGGGGGACCCAGTGGCTCAACTGGTTAACCCACTGTCAAATAGAAACCCAAGAGCCCCCCGGATGGGTTCGAGACCCGCAGTGCTCCTGAGTCCACAGCTAAGTAAAGCTGTGGATTAAGGCTTTTGCCCTCAGATTGAGGGCGCTGAGCTGGCTCACGTGCGCTGGCTCACAGGAGCTGGCTCACTTGAGCTGGCTCACTTGAGCTGGCTCACTTGAGCTGGCTCACTTGAGCTGGCTCACTTGAGCTGGCTCACGTGAGCTGGCTCACTTGAGCTGGCTCACTTGAGCTGGCTCACGTGAGCTGGCTCACTTGAGCTGGCTCACTTGAGCTGGCTCACTTGAGCTGGCTCACTTGAGCTGGCTCACTTGAGCTGGCTCACTTGAGCTGGCTGGCTCACTTGAGCTGGCTCACTTGAGCTGGCTCACTTGAGCTGGCTCACTTGAGCTGGCTCACTTGAGCTGGCTCACTTGAGCTGGCTCACTTGAGCTGGCTCACTTGAGCTGGCTCACTTGAGCTGGCTCACTTGAGCTGGCTCACTTGAGCTGGCTCACTTGAGCTGGCTCACTAAATAGTGAGGAATTCATGCGCCAAGCTGTTTATCATAAAGTGTATGTCCTCAAATTTTTCTGAAAAACAAAGATTTGAGGCCCATACATTTGATGGATTGTGTAAAAATGGCCCAATATCATAACCTGGGGGTCCTTGGCTTTCAACTTTGAGTATTTTGGACACACTAGGCCCTGAAAAAGTGGTCCTAATTTGATTTCAAGCGTAAGGCCTTTTTCCAAAATGGCTGTTTTTCAGTTTGGACGTTTTCACTACTGTAGAGGGTGGTTTTCATTGGGATGAGGATAACTCCCTGGAAACCTGGACTTTAGACAGTAAATAGAGAAGGAAAAAAAAGAGTTATATATCGATCAATATTTTTTCTTTTGGTTTTAAAAACTGTGCGACTTTTAAGTATTTTTAAACGATTTTTGACTATTTTGTGTTTAACACTGTTTACTATGGGAGTTTATTTAGTGGGGTGCACCCTGAAGCAATTTCGCCGACACTGTTGCCGTTTCGTACCTGTAACGCCCTCACGTGTTGCAGACAGTTTAGGTGCCGTCGTTGGGCGGTACATGCCCACTCGCTTATTAACTCGACGCGGCAAGGCTGCCACTCGTGGGGAAAAATCCCTACCGTAGGGTATTTTAGTAAAGTGTAGGGAATAGGGGGCCCCTACGGGAAAAATGGAAATACTGTAGGGGGAGTAGGGGAATCCACAAATATTGGAACAAAATTATATATTTATGTACGTGATATAGGCCTACTGCTTTAATCATATCAGTATAACGCAGTTATTAGCCATATCACTCGGGTGTTCTAAATTAAGTATGCGCATGCGTAGTAATGCATTCTGGGACATTGTTATGTATTTGAAGTTTTCATGATTGTGATGAACGTAGAAATAACCTTGAAACTTAAAACTTCTTTCGGGTCCAGTGCGTTTGTTGTCAGTCAAGAAAAAATGAAGCGCTCTCACTTGTAGTTTAAACTCTGATTGACCCCAGTTAGGGTAACACCTAACAATAGGCGCACCTAATATCGAGTGTCACACTACTATTGCAATACTTCAAGAATGCCGTTGCGCTTAATGTTACTCAAGCTATCTGCACACTGTACCAGGGTTGCCATTTGGCATTTTTCACGTTCATCCGGGAAGGCCTACACATCTGGTCATTATGCCCAGTTATTTAATTCGAAGTTAGGCCGAGGCAAACTAGCTTAATAACCTAGCTGGAATAAGAATTTTGCTTTTGCTTTCAGATTGAGGGCGCTAAATTTCACAACTATACACTTTCAGGTTTATATATTACAAACGAGAAATAGTTTCCTGGGTGGACCCAGTGGCGCAACTGGTTAACACACTGTCAAATAGAAACCCAAAATACCCCAGATGGGTTCGAGACCCACAATGGTCCTGAATCCACAGCCGAGGCAAACTAGCTTAATAAACTAGCTGGAATAAGAATTTTGCTTTTGCTTTCAGATTGAGGGCGCTAAATTTCACAACTATACACTTTAAGGTTTATATATTACAAACGAGAAATAGTTCCTGGTTGGACCCAGTGGCGCAACTGGTTAACCCACTGTCAAATAAAAACCCAAGATCCCCCAGATGGGTTCGAGACCCACAGTGGTCCTGAGTCCGCAGCCGAGGCAAACTAGCTTAATAAACTAGCTGGAATAAGAATTTTGCTTTTGCTTTCAGATTGAGGGCGCTAAATTTCACAACTATACACTTTAAGGTTTATATATTACAAACGAGAAATAGTTCTGGTTGGACCCAGTGGCGCAACTGGTTAACCCACTGTCAAATAGAAACCCAAGATCCCCCAGATGGGTTCGAGACCCACAGTGGTCCTGAGTCCGCAGCCGAGGCAAACTAGTTTAATAAACTAGCTGGAATAAGAATTTTGCTTTTGCTTTCAGATTGAGGGCCCTAAATTTCACAACTATACACTTTCAGGTTTATATATTACAAACGAGAAATAGTTCCTGGGTGGACCCAGTGGCGCAACTGGTTAACCCACTGTCAAATAGAAACCCAAGATACCCCAGATGGGTTCGAGACCCACAGTGGTCCTGAATCCGCAGCCGAGGCAAACTAGTTTAATAAACTAGCTGGAATAAGAATTTTGCTTTCAGATTGAGGGCGCTAAATTTCACAACTATATACTTTCAGGTTTATATATTACAAACGAGAAATAGTTCTGGGTGGACCCAGTGGCGCAACTGGTTAACCCACTGTCAAATAGAAACCCAATATCCCCCAGATGGGTTCGAGACCCACGGCCACAGTGGTCCTGAGTCCACAGCCAAGACAAGCTAGCTTAATAAACTAGCTGGAATAACAGTTTTGCTTTCAATTGAGGGTGCTGAATTTCCCAAGTATAGCATTATAGGTTTATATATTAGAAACGAGAATAAGTTCCTGGGGGGACCCAGTGGCTCAACTGGTTAACCCACTGTCAAATAGAAACCCAAGAGCCCCCCGGATGGGTTCGAGACCCACAGTGGTCCTGAGTCCACAGCTAAGTAAAGCTGTGGATTAAGGCTTTTGCCATCAGATTGAGGGCGCTAAAATTCCCCGGAGCTGGCTCACTTGAGCTGGCTCACTTGAGCTGGCTCACTTGAGCTGGCTCACTTGAGCTGGCTCACTTGAGCTGGCTCACTTGAGCTGGCTCACTTGAGCTGGCTCACTTGAGCTGGCTCACTTGAGCTGGCTCACTTGAGCTGGCTCACTTGAGCTGGCTCACTTGAGCTGGCTCACTTGAGCTGGCTCACTTGAGCTGGCTCACTTGAGCTGGCTCACTTGAGCTGGCTCACTAGAGCTGGCTCACTTGAGCTGGCTCACTTGAGCTGGCTCAGTTGAGCTGGCTCAGGTGAGCTGGCTCACTTGAGCTGGCTCACGTGAGCTGGCTCACTTGAGCTGGCTCACTTGAGCTGGCTCACTTGAGCTGGCTCACTTGAGCTGGCTCACTTGAGCTGGCTCACTTGAGCTGGCTCACTTGAGCTGGCTCACTTGAGCTGGCTCACTTGAGCTGGCTCACTTGAGCTGGCTCACTTGAGCTGGCTCACTTGAGCTGGCTCACTTGAGCTGGCTCACTTGAGCTGGCTCACTTGAGCTGGCTCACTTGAGCTGGCTCACTTGAGCTGGCTCACGTGAGCTGGCTCACTTGAGCTGGCTCACTGGCTCACTTGAGCTGGCTCACTTGAGCTGGCTCACTTGAGCTGGCTCACTTGAGCTGGCTCACTTGAGCTGGCTCACTCACTTGAGCTGGCTCACTTGAGCTGGCTCACTTGAGCTGGCTCACTTGAGCTGGCTCACTTGAGCTGGCTCACTTGAGCTGGCTCACTTGAGCTGGCTCACTTGAGCTGGCTCACTTGAGCTGGCTCACTTGAGCCACTAAATAGTGAGGAATTCATGCGCCAAGCTGTTTATCATAAAGTGTATGTCCTCAAATTTTTCTGAAAAACAAAGATTTGAGGCCCATACATTTGATGGATTGTGTAAAAATGGCCCAATATCATAACCTGGGGGTCTTGGCTTTCAACTTTGAGTATTTTGGACACACTAGGCCCTGAAAAAGTGGTCCTAATTTGATTTCAAGCGTAAGGCCTTTTTCCAAAATGGCTGTTTTTCAGTTTGGACGTTTTCACTACTGTAGAGGGTGGTTTTCATTGGGATGAGGATAACTCCCTGGAAACCTGGACTTTAGACAGTAAATAGAGAAGGAAAAAAAAGAGTTATATATCGATCAATATTTTTTCTTTTGGTTTTAAAAACTGTGCGACTTTTAAGTATTTTTAAACGATTTTTGACTATTTTGTGTTTAACACTGTTTACTATGGGAGTTTATTTAGTGGGGTGCACACTGAAGCAATTTCGCCGAAACTGTTGCCGTTTCGTACCTGTAACGCCCTCACGTGTTGCAGACAGTTTAGGTGCCGTCGTTGGGCGGTACATGCCCACTGCTTATTAACTCGACGCGGCAAGGCTGCCACTGTGGGAAAAATCCCTACCGTAGGGTATTTTAGTAAAGTGTAGGGAATAGGGGGCCCCTACGGGAAAAATGGAAATACTGTAGGGGGAGTAGGGGAATCCACAAATATTGGAACAAAATTATATATTTATGTACGTGATATAGGCCTACTGCTTTAATCATATCAGTATAACGCAGTTATTAGCCATATCACTCGGGTGTTCTAAATTAAGTATGCGCATGCGTAGTAATGCATTCTGGGACATTGTTATGTATTTGAAGTTTTCATGATTGTGATGAACGTAGAAATAACCTTGAAACTTAAAACTTCTTTCGGGTCCAGTGCGTTTGTTGTCAGTCAAGAAAAAATGAAGCGCTCTCACTTGTAGTTTAAACTCTGATTGACCCCAGTTAGGGTAACACCTAACAATAGGCGCACCTAATATCGAGTGTCACACTACTATTGCAATACTTCAAGAATGCCGTTGCGCTTAATGTTACTCAAGCTATCTGCACACTGTACCAGGGTTGCCATTTGGCATTTTTCACGTTCATCCGGGAAGGCCTACACATCTGGTCATTATGCCCAGTTATTTAATTCGAAGTTAGGCCGAGGCAAACTAGCTTAATAACCTAGCTGGAATAAGAATTTTGCTTTTGCTTTCAGATTGAGGGCGCTAAATTTCACAACTATACACTTTCAGGTTTATATATTACAAACGAGAAATAGTTCCTGGGTGGACCCAGTGGCGCAACTGGTTAACCCACTGTCAAATAGAAACCCAAAATCCCCCAGATGGGTTCGAGACCCACAATGGTCCTGAATCCACAGCCGAGGCAAACTAGCTTAATAAACTAGCTGGAATAAGAATTTTGCTTTTGCTTTCAGATTGAGGGCGCTAAATTTCACAACTATACACTTTAAGGTTTATATATTACAAACGAGAAATAGTTCCTGGTTGGACCCAGTGGCGCAACTGGTTAACCCACTGTCAAATAAAAACCCAAGATCCCCCAGATGGGTTCGAGACCCACAGTGGTCCTGAGTCCGCAGCCGAGGCAAACTAGCTTAATAAACTAGCTGGAATAAGAATTTTGCTTTTGCTTTCAGATTGAGGGCGCTAAATTTCACAACTATACACTTTAAGGTTTATATATTACAAACGAGAAATAGTTCCTGGTTGGACCCAGTGGCGCAACTGGTTAACCCACTGTCAAATAAAAACCCAAGATCCCCCAGATGGGTTCGAGACCCACAGTGGTCCTGAGTCCGCAGCCGAGGCAAACTAGCTTAATAAACTAGCTGGAATAAGAATTTTGCTTTTGCTTTCAGATTGAGGGCGCTAAATTTCACAACTATACACTTTCAGGTTTATATATTACAAACGAGAAACAGTTCCTGGGTGGACCCAGTGGCGCAACTGGTTAACCCACTGTCAAATAGAAACCCAAGATCCCCCAGATGGGTTCGAGACCCACAGTGGTCCTGAATCCGCAGCCGAGGCAAACTAGTTTAATAAACTAGCTGGAATAAGAATTTTGCTTTCAGATTGAGGGCGCTAAATTTCACAACTATATACTTTCAGGTTTATATATTACAAACGAGAAATAGTTCTGGGTGGACCCAGTGGCGCAACTGGTTAACCCACTGTCAAATAGAAACCCAATATCCCCCAGATGGGTTCGAGACCCACGGCCACAGTGGTCCTGAGTCCACAGCCAAGACAAGCTAGCTTAATAAACTAGCTGGAATAACAGTTTTGCTTTCAATTGAGGGTGCTGAATTTCCCAAGTATAGCATTATAGGTTTATATATTAGAAACGAGAATAAGTTCCTGGGGGGACCCAGTGGCTCAACTGGTTAACCCACTGTCAAATAGAAACCCAAGAGCCCCCCGGATGGGTTCGAGACCCGCAGTGCTCCTGAGTCCACAGCTAAGTAAAGCTGTGGATTAAGGCTTTTGCCCTCAGATTGAGGGCGCTAAAATTCCACGGAGCTGGCTCAGTTGAGCTGGCTCAGTTGAGCTGGCTCAGTTGAGCTGGCTCAGTTGAGCTGGCTCAGTTGAGCTGGCTCAGTTGAGCTGGCTCAGTTGAGCTGGCTCAGTTGAGCTGGCTCAGTTGAGCTGGCTCAGTTGAGCTGGCTCACTTGAGCTGGCTCAGTTGAGCTGGCTCACCTGAGCTGGCTCACCTGAGCTGGCTCACCTGAGCTGGCTCACCTGAGCTGGCTCACCTGAGCTGGCTCAGTTGAGCTGGCTCAGTTGAGCTGGCTCAGTTGAGCTGGCTCAGTTGAGCTGGCTCACTTGAGCTGGCTCACTTGAGCTGGCTCAGTTGAGCTGGCTCAGTTGAGCTGGCTCAGTGAGCTGGCTCACAGCTGGCTCACTGAGCTGGCTCACTGAGCTGGCTGACTGAGCTGGCTCACTGAGCTGGAGCTGGCTCAGTTGAGCTGGCTCAGTGGAGCTGGCTCACTTGAGCTGGCTCACTTGAGCTGGCTCAGTGGAGCTGGCTCAGTGGAGCTGGCTCAGTGGAGCTGGCTCAGTGGAGCTGGCTCAGTGGAGCTGGCTCACTGAGCAGCTCACTTGAGCTGGCTCTGAGCTGGCTCACTTGAGCTGGCTCAGCTGAGCTGGCTCACTTGAGCTGGCTCACTTGAGCTGGCTCACTTGAGCTGGCTCAGCTGGCTCACTTGAGCTGGCTCACTTGAGCTGGCTCACTTGAGCTGGCTCACCTGAGCTGGCTCACCTGAGCCACTAAATACTGAGGAATTCATGCGCCAAGCTGTTTATCATAAAGTGTATGTCCTCAAATTTTTCTGAAAAACAAAGATTTGAGGCCCATACATTTGATGGATTGTGTAAAAATGGCCCAATATCATAACCTGGGGGTCCTTGGCTTTCAACTTTGAGTATTTTGGACACACTAGGCCCTGAAAAAGTGGTCCTAATTTGATTTCAAGCGTAAGGCCTTTTTCCAAAATGGCTGTTTTTCAGTTTGGACGTTTTCACTACTGTAGAGGGTGGTTTTCATTGGGATGAGGATAACTCCCTGGAAACCTGGACTTTAGACAGTAAATAGAGAAGGAAAAAAAAGAGTTATATATCGATCAATATTTTTTCTTTTGGTTTTAAAAACTGTGCGACTTTTAAGTATTTTTAAACGATTTTTGACTATTTTGTGTTTAACACTGTTTACTATGGGAGTTTATTTAGTGGGGTGCACCCTGAAGCAATTTCGCCGACACTGTTGCCGTTTCGTACCTGTAACGCCCTCACGTGTTGCAGACAGTTTAGGTGCCGTCGTTGGGCGGTACATGCCCACTCGCTTATTAACTCGACGCGGCAAGGCTGCCACTCGTGGGGAAAAATCCCTACCGTAGGGTATTTTAGTAAAGTGTAGGGAATAGGGGGCCCCTACGGGAAAAATGGAAATACTGTAGGGGGAGTAGGGGAATCCACAAATATTGGAACAAAATTATATATTTATGTACGTGATATAGGCCTACTGCTTTAATCATATCAGTATAACGCAGTTATTAGCCATATCACTCGGGTGTTCTAAATTAAGTATGCGCATGCGTAGTAATGCATTCTGGGACATTGTTATGTATTTGAAGTTTTCATGATTGTGATGAACGTAGAAATAACCTTGAAACTTAAAACTTCTTTCGGGTCCAGTGCGTTTGTTGTCAGTCAAGAAAAAATGAAGCGCTCTCACTTGTAGTTTAAACTCTGATTGACCCCAGTTAGGGTAACACCTAACAATAGGCGCACCTAATATCGAGTGTCACACTACTATTGCAATACTTCAAGAATGCCGTTGCGCTTAATGTTACTCAAGCTATCTGCACACTGTACCAGGGTTGCCATTTGGCATTTTTCACGTTCATCCGGGAAGGCCTACACATCTGGTCATTATGCCCAGTTATTTAATTCGAAGTTAGGCCGAGGCAAACTAGCTTAATAACCTAGCTGGAATAAGAATTTTGCTTTTGCTTTCAGATTGAGGGCGCTAAATTTCACAACTATACACTTTCAGGTTTATATATTACAAACGAGAAATAGTTCCTGGGTGGACCCAGTGGCGCAACTGGTTAACCCACTGTCAAATAGAAACCCAAAATCCCCAGATGGGTTCGAGACCCACAATGGTCCTGAATCCACAGCCGAGGCAAACTAGCTTAATAAACTAGCTGGAATAAGAATTTTGCTTTTGCTTTCAGATTGAGGGCGCTAAATTTCACAACTATACACTTTAAGGTTTATATATTACAAACGAGAAATAGTTCCTGGTTGGACCCAGTGGCGCAACTGGTTAACCCACTGTCAAATAAAAACCCAAGATCCCCCAGATGGGTTCGAGACCCACAGTGGTCCTGAGTCCGCAGCCGAGGCAAACTAGCTTAATAAACTAGCTGGAATAAGAATTTTGCTTTTGCTTTCAGATTGAGGGCGCTAAATTTCACAACTATACACTTTAAGGTTTATATATTACAAACGAGAAACAGTTCCTGGGTGGACCCAGTGGCGCAACTGGTTAACCCACTGTCAAATAAAAACCCAAGATCCCCCAGATGGGTTCGAGACCCACAGTGGTCCTGAATCCGCAGCCGAGGCAAACTAGTTTAATAAACTAGCTGGAATAAGAATTTTGCTTTCAGATTGAGGGCGCTAAATTTCACAACTATATACTTTCAGGTTTATATATTACAAACGAGAAATAGTTCTGGGTGGACCCAGTGGCGCAACTGGTTAACCCACTGTCAAATAGAAACCCAATATCCCCCAGATGGGTTCGAGACCCACGGCCACAGTGGTCCTGAGTCCACAGCCAAGACAAGCTAGCTTAATAAACTAGCTGGAATAACAGTTTTGCTTTCAATTGAGGGTGCTGAATTTCCCAAGTATAGCATTATAGGTTTATATATTAGAAACGAGAATAAGTTCCTGGGGGGACCCAGTGGCTCAACTGGTTAACCCACTGTCAAATAGAAACCCAAGAGCCCCCCGGATGGGTTCGAGACCCGCAGTGCTCCTGAGTCCACAGCTAAGTAAAGCTGTGGATTAAGACTTTTGCCCTCAGATTGAGGGCGCTAAAATTCCACGGAGCTGGCTCAGTTGAGCTGGCTCACTTGAGCTGGCTCAGCTCACTTGAGCTGGCTCACTTGAGCTGGCTCACTTGAGCTGGCTCACTTGAGCTGGCTCACTTGAGCTGGCTCACTTGAGCTGGCTCACTTGAGCTGGCTCACTTGAGCTGGCTCACTTGAGCTGGCTCACTGGAGCTGGCTCACTTGAGCTGGCTCACTTGAGCTGGCTCACTTGAGCTGGCTCACTTGAGCTGGCTCACTTGAGCTGGCTCACTGGAGCTGGCTCACTTGAGCTGGCTCACTTGAGCTGGCTCACTAGAGCTGGCTCACCTGAGCTGGCTCACTTGAGCTGGCTCACTTGAGCTGGCTCACTTGAGCTGGCTCACTTGAGCTGGCTCACTTGAGCTGGCTCACTGGAGCTGGCTCACTTGAGCTGGCTCACTTGAGCTGGCTCACTTGAGCTGGCTCACTTGAGCTGGCTCACTTGAGCTGGCTCACTTGAGCTGGCTCACTTGAGCTGGCTCACTTGAGCTGGCTCACTTGAGCTGGCTCACTTGAGCTGGCTCACTTGAGCTGGCTCACTGGGGCTGGCTCACTGGAGCTGGCTCACTTGAGCTGGCTCACTAGAGCTGGCTCACTTGAGCTGGCTCACTCGAGCTGGCTCACTTGAGCTGGCTCACTTGAGCTGGCTCACTTGAGCCTGGCTCACTTGAGCTGGCTCACTTGAGCTGGCTCACTTGAGCTGGCTCACTTGAGCTGGCTCACTTGAGCTGGCTCACTTGAGCTGGCTCACTTGAGCTGGCTCACTTGAGCTGGCTCACTTGAGCTGGCTCACTTGAGCTGGCTCACTTGAGCTGGCTCACTTGAGCTGGCTCACTTGAGCTGGCTCACTTGAGCTGGCTCACTTGAGCCACTAAATAGTGAGGAATTCATGCGCCAAGCTGTTTATCATAAAGTGTATGTCCTCAAATTTTTCTGAAAAACAAAGATTTGAGGCCCATACATTTGATGGATTGTGTAAAAATGGCCCAATATCATAACCTGGGGGTCCTTGGCTTTCAACTTTGAGTATTTTGGACACACTAGGCCCTGAAAAAGTGTCCTAATTTGATTTCAAGCGTAAGGCCTTTTTCCAAAATGGCTGTTTTTCAGTGTGGACGTTTTCACTACTGTAGACGGTGGTTTTCATTGAGGATAACTCCCTGGAAACCTGGACTTTAGACAGTAAATAGAGAAGGAAAACAAGTTATATATCGATCAATATTTTTTCTTTTGGTTTTAAAAACTGTGCGACTTTTAAGTATTTTTTAACGATTTTTGACTATTTTGTGTTTAACACTGTTTACTATGGGAGTTTATTTAGTCGGGTGCACCCTGAAGCAATTTCGCCGACACTGTTGCCGTTTCGTACCTGTAACGCCCTCACGTGTTGCAGACAGTTTAGGTGCCGTCGTTGGGCGGTACATGCCCACTCGCTTATTAACTCGACGCGGCAAGGCTGCCACTCGTGGGGAAAAATCCCTACCGTAGGGTATTTTAGTAAATTGTAGGAATAGGCCCCTACGGGAAAAATGGAAATACTGTAGGGGGGAGTAGGGGAATCCACAAATATTGGAACAAAATTATATATTTATGTACGTGATATAGGCCTACTGCTTTAATCATATCAGTATAACGCAGTTATTAGCCATATCACTCGGGTGTTCTAAATTAAGTATGCGCATGCGTAGTAATGCATTCTGGGACATTGTTATGTATTTGAAGTTTTCATGATTGTGATGAACGTAGAAATAACCTTGAAACTTAAAACTTCTTTCGGGTCCAGTGCGTTTGTTGTCAGTCAAGAAAAAATGAAGCGCTCTCACTTGTAGTTTAAACTCTGATTGACCCCAGTTAGGGTAACACCTAACAATAGGCGCACCTAATATCGAGTGTCACACTACTATTGCAATACTTCAAGAATGCCGTTGCGGTTAATGTTACTCAAGCTATCTGCACACTGTACCAGGGTTGCGATTTGGCATTTTTCACGTTCATCCGGGAAGGCCTACACATCTGGTCATTATGCCCAGTTATTTAATTCGAAGTTAGGCCGAGGCAAACTAGCTTAATAACCTAGCTGGAATAAGAATTTTGCTTTTGCTTTCAGATTGAGGGCGCTAAATTTCACAACTATACACTTTCAGGTTTATATATTACAAACGAGAAATAGTTCCTGGGTGGACCCAGTGGCGCAACTGGTTAACCCACTGTCAAATAGAAACACAAAAATCACCAGATGGGTTCGAGACCCACAATGGTCCTGAATCCACAGCCGAGGCAAACTAGCTTAATAAACTAGCTGGAATAAGAATTTTGCTTTTGCTTTCAGATTGAGGGCGCTAAATTTCACAACTATACACTTTAAGGTTTATATATTACAAACGAGAAATAGTTCCTGGTTGGACCCAGTGGCGCAACTGGTTAACCCACTGTCAAATAAAAACCCAAGATCCCCCAGATGGGTTCGAGACCCACAGTGGTCCTGAGTCCGCAGCCGAGGCAAACTAGCTTAATAAACTAGCTGGAATAAGAATTTTGCTTTTGCTTTCAGATTGAGGGCGCTAAATTTCACAACTATACACTTTAAGGTTTATATATTACAAACGAGAAATAGTTCCTGGGTGGACCCAGTGGCGCAACTGGTTAACCCACTGTCAAATAGAAACCCAAGATACCCCAGATGGGTTCGAGACCCACAGTGGTCCTGAGTCCACAGCCGAGGCAAACTAGCTTAATAAACTAGCTGGAATAAAAATTTTGCTTTTGCTTTCAGATTGAGGGCGCTAAATTTCACAACTATACACTTTCAGGTTTATATATTACAAACGAGAAAAAGTTACTGGCTGGACCCAGTGGCGCAACTGGTTAACCCACTGTCAAATAGAAACCCAAGATTCCCCAGATGGGTTCGAGACCCACAGTGGTCCTGAATCCACAGCCGAGGCAAACTAGTTTAATAAACTAGCTGGAATAAGAATTTTGCTTTCAGATTGAGGGCGCTAAATTTCACAACTATACACTTTCAGGTTTATATATTACAAACGAGAAATAGTTCTGGGTGGACCCAGTGGCGCAACTGGTTAACCCACTGTCAAATAGAAACCCAATATCCCCCAGATGGGTTCGAGACCCACGGCCACAGTGGTCCTGAGTCCACAGCCAAGACAAGCTAGCTTAATAAACTAGCTGGAATAACAGTTTTGCTTTCAATTGAGGGTGCTGAATTTCCCAAGTATAGCATTATAGGTTTATATATTAGAAACGAGAATAAGTTCCTGGGGGGACCCAGTGGCTCAACTGGTTAACCCACTGTCAAATAGAAACCCAAGAGCCCCCCGGATGGGTTCGAGACCCGCAGTGCTCCTGAGTCCACAGCTAAGTAAAGCTGTGGATTAAGGCTTTTGCCCTCAGATTGAGGGCGCTAAAATTCCACGGAGCTGGCTCACTTGAGCTGGCTCACTTGAGCTGGCTCACTTGAGCTGGCTCACTTGAGCTGGCTCACTTGAGCCACTAAATAGTGAGGAATTCATGCGCCAAGCTGTTTATCATAAAGTGTATGTCCTCAAATTTTTCTGAAAAACAAAGATTTGAGGCCCATACATTTGATGGATTGTGTAAAAATGGCCCAATATCATAACCTGGGGGTCCTTGGCTTTCAACTTTGAGTATTTTGGACACACTAGGCCCTGAAAAAGTGGTCCTAATTTGATTTCAAGCGTAAGGCCTTTTCCAAAAAATGGCTGTTTTTCAGTTTGGACGTTTTCACTACTGTAGAGGGTGGTTTTCATTGGGATGAGGATAACTCCCTGGAAACCTGGACTTTAGACAGTAAATAGAGAAGGAAAAAAAAGAGTTATATATCGATCAATATTTTTTCTTTTGGTTTTAAAAACTGTGCGACTTTTAAGTATTTTTAAACGATTTTTGACTATTTTGTGTTTAACACTGTTTACTATGGGAGTTTATTTAGTCTGGTGCACCCTTAGCAATTTCGCCGACACTGTTGCCGTTTCGTACCTGTAACGCCCTCACGTGTTGCAGACAGTTTAGGTGCCGTCGTTGGGCGGTACATGCCCACTGCTTATTAACTCGACGCGGCAAGGCTGCCACTCGTGGGGAAAAATCCTCACCGTAGGGTATTTTAGTAAAGTGTAGGAATAGGGGCCCCTACGGGAAAAATGGAAATACTGTAGGGGGAGTAGGGGAATCCACAAATATTGGAACAAAATTATATATTTATGTACGTGATATAGGCCTACTGCTTTAATCATATCAGTATAACGCAGTTATTAGCCATATCACTCGGGTGTTCTAAATTAAGTATGCGCATGCGTAGTAATGCATTCTGGGACATTGTTATGTATTTGAAGTTTTCATGATTGTGATGAACGTAGAAATAACCTTGAAACTTAAAACTTCTTTCGGGTCCAGTGCGTTTGTTGTCAGTCAAGAAAAATGAAGCGCTCTCACTTGTAGTTTAAACTCTGATTGACCCCAGTTAGGGTAACACCTAACAATAGGCGCACCTAATATCGAGTGTCACACTACTATTGCAATACTTCAAGAATGCCGTTGCGGTTAATGTTACTCAAGCTATCTGCACACTGTACCAGGGTTGCGATTTGGCATTTTTCACGTTCATCCGGGAAGGCCTACACATCTGGTCATTATGCCCAGTTATTTAATTCGAAGTTAGGCCGAGGCAAACTAGCTTAATAACCTAGCTGGAATAAGAATTTTGCTTTTGCTTTCAGATTGAGGGCGCTAAATTTCACAACTATACACTTTCAGGTTTATATATTACAAACGAGAAATAGTTCCTGAGTGGACCCAGTGGCGCAACTGGTTAACCCACTGTCAAATAGAAACCCAAAATCCCACAGATGGGTTCGAGACCCACAATGGTCCTGAATCCACAGCCGAGGCAAACTAGCTTAATAAACTAGCTGGAATAAGAATTTTGCTGTTGCTTTCAGATTGAGGGCGCTAAATTTCACAACTATACACTTTAAGGTTTATATATTACAAACGAGAAATAGTTCCTGGTTGGACCCAGTGGCGCAACTGGTTAACCCACTGTCAAATAAAAACCCAAGATCCCCCAGATGGGTTCGAGACCCACAGTGGTCCTGAGTCCGCAGCCGAGGCAAACTAGCTTAATAAACTAGCTGGAATAAGAATTTTGCTTTTGCTTTCAGATTGAGGGCGCTAAATTTCACAACTATACACTTTAAGGTTTATATATTACAAACGAGAAATAGTTCCTGGTTGGACCCAGTGGCGCAACTGGTTAACCCACTGTCAAATAGAAACCCAAGATCCCCCAGATGGGTTCGAGACCCACAGTGGTCCTGAGTCCGCAGCCGAGGCAAACTAGTTTAATAAACTAGCTGGAATAAGAATTTTGCTTTTGCTTTCAGATTGAGGGCCCTAAATTTCACAACTATACACTTTCAGGTTTATATATTACAAACGAGAAATAGTTCCTGGGTGGACCCAGTGGCGCAACTGGTTAACCCACTGTCAAATAGAAACCCAAAATCCCCCAGATGGGTTCGAGACCCACAGTGGTCCTGAATCCACAGCCGAGGCAAACTAGCTTAATAAACTAGCTGGAATAAGAATTTTGCTTTTGCTTTCAGATTGAGGGCGCTAAATTTCACAACTATACACTTTAAGGTTTATATATTACAAACGAGAAATAGTTCCTGGTTGGACCCAGTGGCGCAACTGGTTAACCCACTGTCAAATAGAAACCCAAGATGATGGGTTCGAGACCCACAGTGGTCCTGAGTCCGCAGCCGAGGCAAACTAGCTTAATAAACTAGCTGGAATAAGAATTTTGCTTTTGCTTTCAGATTGAGGGCGCTAAATTTCACAACTATACACTTTAAGGTTTATATATTACAAACGAGAAATAGTTCCTGGTTGGACCCAGTGGCGCAACTGGTTAACCCACTGTCAAATAGAAACCCAAGATCCCCCAGATGGGTTCGAGACCCACAGTGGTCCTGAGTCCACAGCCGAGGCAAACTAGCTTAATAAACTAGCTGGAATAAGAATTTTGCTTTTGCTTTCAGATTGAGGGCGCTAAATTTCACAACTATACACTTTCAGGTTTATATATTACAAACGAGAAAAAGTTACTGGCTGGACCCAGTGGCGCAACTGGTTAACCCACTGTCAAATAGAAACCCAAAATTCCACCAGATGGGTTCGAGACCCACAGTGGTCCTGAGTCCACAGCCGAGGCAAACTAGCTTAATAAACTAGCTGGAATAAGAATTTTGCTTTTGCTTTCAGATTGAGGGCGCTAAATTTCACAACTATACACTTTAAGGTTTATATATTACAAACGGGAAATCGTTCCTGGGTGGACCCAGTGGCGCAACTGGTTAACCCAATGTCAAATAGAAACCCAAGATTCCCCAGATGGGTTCGAGACCCACAGTGGTCCTGAGTCCACAGCCGAGGCAAACTAGCTTAATAAACTAGCTCGAATAAGAATGTTGCTTTTGCTTTCAGATTGAGGGCGCTAAATTTCACAACTATACACTTTAAGGTTTATATATTACAAACGAGAAATAGTTCCTGGTTGGACCCAGTGGCGCAACTGGTTAACCCAATGTCAAATAGAAACCCAAGATTCCCCAGATGGGTTCGAGACCCACAGTGGTCCTGAGTCCACAGCCGAGGCAAACTAGCTTAATAAACTAGCTCGAATAAGAATGTTGCTTTTGCTTTCAGATTGAGGGCGCTAAATTTCACAACTATACACTTTCAGGTTTATGTATTACGAACGAGAAATAGTTCCTGGGCGGACCCAGTGGCGCAACTGGTTAACCCACTGTCAAATAGAAACCCAAGATACCCCAGATGGGTTCGAGACCCACAGTGGTCCTGAGTCCACAGCCGAGGCAAACTAGCTTAATAAACTAGCTGGAATAAGAATTTTGCTTTTGCTTTCAGATTGAGGGCGCTAAATTTCACAACTATACACTTTCAGGTTTATGTATTACGAACGAGAAATAGTTCCTGGGCGGACCCAGTGGCGCAACTGGTTAACCCACTGTCAAATAGAAACCCAAGATACCCCAGATGGGTTCGAGACCCACAGTGGTCCTGAATCCACAGCCGAGGCAAACTAGCTTAATAAACTAGCTGGAATAATAGTTTTGCTTTTGCTTTCAGATTGAGGGCGCTAAATTTCACAACTATACACTTTCAGGTTTATATATTACAAACGAGAAATAGTTCTGGGTGGACCCAGTGTCGCAACTGGTTAACCCACTGTCAAATAAAAACCCAAGATCCCCCAGATGGGTTCGAGACCCACGGTGGTCCTGAGTCCACAGCCAAGACAAGCTAGCTTAATAAACTAGCTGGAATAACAGTTTTGCTTTCAATTGAGGGTGCTGAATTTCCCAAGTATAGACTTATAGGTTTATATATTAGAAACGAGAATAAGTTCCTGGGGGGACCCAGTGGCTCAACTGGTTAACCAACTGTCAAATAGAAACCCAAGATACCCCAGATGGGTTCGAGACCCACAGTGGTCCTGAGTCCACAGCTAAGTAAAGCTGTGGATTAAGGCTTTTGCCATCAGATTGAGGGCGCTAAAATTCCCCGGAGCTGGCTCACTTGAGCTGGCTCACTTGAGCTGGCTCACTTGAGCTGGCTCACTTGAGCTGGCTCACTTGAGCTGGCTCACTTGAGCTGGCTCACTTGAGCTGGCTCACTTGAGCTGGCTCACTTGAGCTGGCTCACTTGAGCTGGCTCACTTGAGCTGGCTCACTTGAGCTGGCTCACTTGAGCTGGCTCACTTGAGCTGGCTCACTTGAGCTGGCTCACTTGAGCTGGCTACGTTGAGCTGGCTCACTTGAGCTGGCTCCGTTGAGCTGGCTCCGTTGAGCTGGCTCCGTGGAGCTGGCTCACTTGAGCTGGCTCCGTTGAGCTGGCTCACTGAGCTGGCTCACCTGAGCTGGCTCACTTGAGCTGGCTCACTCGAGCTGGCTCACCTGAGCTGGCTCACTAGAGCTGGCTCACCTGAGCTGGCTCACTTGAGCTGGCTCACTTGAGCTGGCTCACTTGAGCTGGCTCACCTGAGCTGGCTCACTCTGAGCTGGCTCACTTGAGCTGGCTCACTGAGCTGGCTCACCTGAGCTGGCTCACTGAGCTGGCTCACTTGAGCCTGGCTCACCTGAGCTGGCTCACTGGGCTGGCTCACTTGAGCTGGCTCACTTGAGCTGGCTCACTTGAGCTGGCTCACTTGAGCTGGCTCACTTGAGCTGGCTCACTTGAGCTGGCTCACTTGAGCTGGCTCACTTGAGCTGGCTCACTTGAGCTGGCTCACTTGAGCTGGCTCACTTGAGCTGGCTCACTTGAGCTGGCTCACTTGAGCTGGCTCACTTGAGCTGGCTCACTTGAGCTGGCTCACTTGAGCTGGCTCACTTGAGCTGGCTCACTTGAGCTGGCTCACTCGAGCTGGCTCACTAGAGCTGGCTCACTAGAGCATGCTCACAAGAGCTGGCTCACTTGAGCTGGCTCACTTGAGCTGGCTCACGTGAGCTGGCTCACTTGAGCTGGCTCACTTGAGCTGGCTCACTTGAGCTGGCTCACTTGAGCTGGCTCACTTGAGCGGGCTCACTTGAGCTGGCTCACTTGAGCTGGCTCACTTGAGCTGGCTCACTTGAGCTGGCTCACTTGAGCTGGCTCACGTGAGCTGGCTCACTTGAGCTGGCTCACTTGAGCTGGCTCACTTGAGCTGGCTCACTTGAGCTGGCTCACTTGAGCTGGCTCACTTGAGCTGGCTCACTTGAGCTGGCTCACTTGAGCTGGCTCACTTGAGCTGGCTGACTTGAGCTGGCTGACTTGAGCTGGCTGACTTGAGCTGGCTGACTTGAGCTGGCTCACTTGAGCTGGCTGACTTGAGCTGGCTGACTTGAGCTGGCTGACTTGAGCTGGCTGACTTGAGCTGGCTGACTTGAGCTGGCTGACTTGAGCTGGCTCACTTGAGCTGGCTCACTTGAGCTGGCTCACTTGAGCTGGCTCACTTGAGCTGGCTGACTTGAGCTGGCTCACTTGAGCTGGCTCACTTGAGCTGGCTGACTTGAGCTGGCTGACTTGAGCTGGCTGACTTGAGCTGGCTGACTTGAGCTGGCTGACTTGAGCTGGCTGACTTGAGCTGGCTGACTTGAGCTGACTCGAGCTGGCTGACCTGAGCTGGCTGACTTGAGCTGGCTGACTTGAGCTGGCTGACTTGAGCTGGCTGACTTGAGCTGGCTGACTTGAGCTGGCTCACTTGAGCTGGCTCACTTGAGCTGGCTGACTTGAGCTGGCTGACTTGAGCTGGCTGACTTGAGCTGGCTGACTTGAGCTGGCTGACGTGAGCTGGCTGACTTGAGCTGGCTGACTTGAGCTGGCTGACTTGAGCTGGCTGACTTGAGCTGGCTGACTTGAGCTGGCTGACTTGAGCTGGCTGACTTGAGCTGGCTGACTTGAGCTGGCTGACTTGAGCTGGCTGACTTGAGCTGGCTCACTTGAGCTGGCTCACTTGAGCTGGCTGACTTGAGCTGGCTCACTTGAGCTGGCTGACTTGAGCTGGCTGACTTGAGCTGGCTGACTTGAGCTGGCTGACTTGAGCTGGCTGACTTGAGCTGGCTCACTTGAGCTGGCTGACTTGAGCTGGCTCACTTGAGCTGGCTGACTTGAGCTGGCTCACTTGAGCTGGCTGACTTGAGCTGGCTGACTTGAGCTGGCTGACATGAGCTGGCTGACTTGAGCTGGCTGACATGAGCTGGCTGACTTGAGCTACTTGAGCTGGCTGACTTGAGCTGGCTGACTTGAGCTGGCTGACGTGAGCTGGCTGACTTGAGCTGGCTGACTTGAGCGGGCTGACTTGAGCTGGCTGACTTGAGCGGGCTCACTTGAGCGGGCTCACTTGAGCGGGCTCACTTGAGCGGGCTGACTTGAGCTGGCTGACTTGAGCTGGCTGACTTGAGCTGGCTCACTTGAGCTGGCTGACTTGAGCTGGCTGACTTGAGCTGGCTGACTTGAGCTGGCTGACTTGAGCTGGCTGACTTGAGCTGGCTGACTTGAGCTGGCTGACTTGAGCTGGCTGACTTGAGCTGGCTGACTTGAGCTGGCTGACTTGAGCTGGCTCACTTGAGCTGGCTCACTTGAGCTGGCTCACTTGAGCTGGCTCACTTGAGCTGGCTGACTTGAGCTGGCTGACTTGAGCTGGCTGACTTGAGCTGGCTGACTTGAGCTGGCTGACTTGAGCTGGCTGACTTGAGCTGGCTGACTTGAGCTGGCTCACTTGAGCTGGCTGACTGAGCTGGCTGACGGAGCTGGCTGACTTGAGCTGGCTGACTTGAGCTGGCTGACTTGAGCTGGCTGACTTGAGCTGGCTGACTTGAGCTGGCTGACTTGAGCTGGCTGACTTGAGCTGGCTGACTTGAGCTGGCTGACTTGAGCTGGCTGACTTGAGCTGGCTGACTTGAGCTGGCTGACTTGAGCTGGCTGACTGGAGCTGGCTGACTTGAGCTGGCTGACTTGAGCTGGCTGACTTGAGCTGGCTGACTTGAGCTGGCTGACCTGAGCTGGCTCACTTGAGCTGGCTGACTTGAGCTGGCTGACTTGAGCTGGCTGACTTGAGCTGGCTGACTTGAGCTGGCTCACTTGAGCTGGCTCACTTGAGCTGGCTGACTTGAGCTGGCTGACTTGAGCTGGCTCACTTGAGCTGGCTGACTTGAGCTGGCTCACTTGAGCTGGCTCACTTGAGCTGGCTCACTTTAGCTGGCTCACTGAGCTGGCTGACTTGAGCTGGCTCACTTGAGCTGGCTGACTTGAGCTGGCTGACTTGAGCTGGCTGACTTGAGCTGGCTGACTTGAGCTGGCTGACTTGAGCTGAACACTTGAGCTGGCTGACCTGAGCTGGCTGACCTTGAGCTGGCTGACTTGAGCTGGGCTGACTTGAGCTGGCTGACCCAGGCTGGCTGACTTGAGCTGGCTGACTTGAGCTGGCTCACTTGAGCTGGCTGACTTGAGCTGGCTGACTTGAGCTGGCTCACTTGAGCTGGCTCACTTGAGCTGGCTGACTTGAGCTGGCTGACTTGAGCTGGCTCACTTGAGCTGGCTGACTTGAGCTGGCTGACTTGAGCTGGCTGACTTGAGCTGGCTCACTTGAGCTGGCTGACTTGAGCTGGCTCACTTGAGCTGGCTCACTTGAGCTGGCTCACTTGAGCTGGCTGACTTGAGCTGGCTCACTTGAGCTGGCTCACTTGAGCTGGCTCACTTGAGCTGGCTCACTTGAGCTGGCTCACTTGAGCTGGCTCACTTGAGCTGGCTCACTTGAGCTGGCTCACTTGAGCTGGCTCACTTGAGCTGGCTCACTTGAGCTGGCTCACTTGAGCTGGCTCACTTGAGCTGGCTCACTTGAGCTGGCTCACTTGAGCTGGCTCACTTGAGCTGGCTCACTTGAGCTGGCTCACTTGAGCTGGCTCATGAGCTGGCTCACCTTGAGCTGGCTGACTGAGCTGGCTCACTTGAGCTGGCTCACTTGAGCTGACTTGGCTGGCTGAGCTGGCTCTGACTTGAGCTGGCTGACAGGCTGGCTGACAGGCTGGCTGACAGGCTGGCTGACAGGCTGGCTGACTTGAGCTGGCTGACAGGCTGGCTGACAGGCTGGCTCACTGAGCTGGCTGACTTGAGCTGGCTGACAGGCTGGCTGACTTGAGCTGGCTGAGGCTGGCTGACTTGAGCTGGCTCACTTGAGCTGGCTGACAGGCTGGCTGACAGGCTGGCTGACTTGAGCTGGCTGACTTGAGCTGGCTGACTTGCGCTGGCTGACTTGCGCTGGCTGACTTGAGCTGGCTGACCTGAGCTGGCTGACTTGAGCTGGCTGACTTGAGCTGGCTGACTTGAGCTGGCTGACTTGCGCTGGCTGACTTGAGCTGGCTGACTTGAGCTGGCTGACTTGAGCTGGCTGACTGAGCTGGCTCACTTGAGCTGGCTCACTTGAGCTCTCTGACTTGAGCTGGCTGACTTGAGCTGGCTGACTTGAGCTGGCTGACTTGAGCTGGCTGACTTGAGCTGGCTGACTTGAGCTGGCTGACTTGAGCTGGCTGACTTGAGCTGGCTGACTTGAGCTGGCTGACTTGAGCTGGCTGACTTGAGCTGGCTCACTTGAGCTGGCTGACTTGAGCTGGCTGACTTGAGCTGGCTGACTTGAGCTGGCTGACTTGAGCTGGCTGACTTGAGCTGGCTGACTTGAGCTGGCTGACTTGAGCTGGCTGACTTGAGCTGGCTGCCTTGAGCTGGCTGACTTGAGCTGGCTGACTTGAGCTGGCTGACTTGAGCTGGCTGACTTGAGCTGGCTGACTTGAGCTGGCTGACTTGAGCTGGCTGACTTGAGCTGGCTGACTTGAGCTGGCTGACTTGAGCTGGCTGACTTGAGCTGGCTGACTTGAGCTGGCTGACTTGAGCTGGCTGACTGGAGCTGGCTCTGACTTGAGCTGGCTGACTTGAGCTGGCTGACTTGAGCTGGCTGACTTGAGCTGGCTCACTTGAGCTGGCTGACTTGAGCTGGCTCACTGGAGCTGGCTCACTTGAGCTGGCTCACTTGAGCTGGCTCACTTGAGCTGGCTCACATGAGCTGGCTCCCTGGAGCTGGCTCACTTGAGCTGGCTCACTTGAGCTGGCTCACTTGAGCTGGCTCACTTGAGCTGGCTCACTTGAGCTGGCTGACTTGAGCTGGCTCACTTGAGCTGGCTGACTTGAGCTGGCTCACTTGAGCTGGCTGACTTGAGCTGAGTCACTTGAGCTGGCTGACTTGAGCTGGCTGACTTGAGCTGGGCTGACCGAGCTGGCTCACTTGAGCTGGCTCACTTGAGCTGGCTCAGTGGAGCTGGCTCAGTGGAGCTGGCTCACTTGAGCTGGCTCACTGGAGCTGCCTCACTTGAGCTGCCTCACTTGAGCTGCCTCACTTGAGCTGCCTCACTTGAGCTGCCTCACTTGAGCTGCCTCACTTGAGCTGCCTCACTTGAGCTGCCTCACTTGAGCT
The DNA here is from genome assembly GCA_029582265.1 of Zoroaster sp. YZ-2022. Taxonomy (NCBI): domain Eukaryota; kingdom Metazoa; phylum Echinodermata; class Asteroidea; order Forcipulatida; family Zoroasteridae; genus Zoroaster; species Zoroaster sp. YZ-2022. Next base: position 28,032,261 of record CM055823.1, read on the forward strand.
GCCTCACTTGAGCTGCCTCACTTGAGCTGCCTCACTTGAGCTGGCTCACCTGAGCTGGCTCACCTGAGCTGGCTCACCTGAGCTGGCTCACCTGAGCATATCACGTATGCGCATGCGTAGTAATGCATTCTGGGACATTGTTATGTATTTGAAGTTTTCATGATTGTGATGAACGTAGAAATAACCTTGAAACTTAAAACTTATTTCGGGTCCAGTGCGTTTGTTGTCAGTCAAGAAAAAATGAAGCGCTCTCACTTGTAGTTTAAACTCTGATTGACCCCAGTTAGGGTAACACCTAACAATAGGCGCACCTAATATCGAGTGTCACACTTCAAGAATGCCGTTGCGGTTAATGTTACTCCATCTATCTGCACACTGTACCAGGGTTGCCATTTGGCATTTTTCACGTTCATCCGGGAAGGCCTACACATCTGGTCATTATGCCCAGTTATTTAATTCGAAGTTAGGCCGAGGCAAACTAGCTTAATAACCTAGCTGGAATAAGAATTTTGCTTTTGCTTTCAGATTGAGGGCGCTAAATTTCACAACTATACACTTTTAGGTTTATATATTACAAACGAGAAATACTTCCTGGGTGGACCCAGTGGCGCAAATGGTTAACCCGCTGTCAAATAGAAACCCAAAATCCCCCAAATGGGTTCGAGATCCACAGTGGTCCTGAATCCACAGCCGAGGCAAACTAGCTTAATAAACTTGCTGGAATAAGAATTTTGCTTTTGCTTTCAGATTGAGGGCGCTAAATTTCACAACTATACACTTTAAGGTTTATATATTACAAACGAGAAATAGTTCCTGGTTGGACCCAGTGGCGAAACTGGTTAACCCACTGTCAAATAGAAACCCAAGATCCCCCAGATGGGTTCGAGACCCACAGTGGTCCTGAGTCCACAGCCAAGACAAGCTAGCTTAATAAACTAGCTGGAATAACAGTTTTGCTTTCAATTGAGGGGGCTGAATTTCCCAAGTATAGCATTATAGGTTTATATATTAGAAACGAGAATAAGTTCCTGGGGGGGGTGGGGGGACCCAGTGGCTCAACTGGTTAACCCACTGTCAAATAGAAACCCAAGATACCCCAGATGGGTTCGAGACCCGCAGTGCTCCTGAGTCCACAGCTAAGTAAAGCTGTGGATTAAGGCTTTTGCCCTCAGATTGAGGGCGCTAAAATTCCACGGAGCTGGCGCAGCGCAGCGGAGCTGGCGCAGCGGAGCTGGCGCACTGGAGCGCTACATTTCACAACTATACACTTTCAGGTTTATATAATAATTACAAACGAGAAATATTCCTGGGTGGACCCAGTGGCGCAACTGGTTAACCCACTGTCAAATAGAAACCCAAAATCCCCCAGATGGGTTCGAGACCCACAGTGGTCCTGAATCCACAGCCGAGGCAAACTAGCTGGAATAAGAATTTTGCTTTTGCTTTCAGATTGAGGGCGCTAAATTTCACAACTATACACTTTAAGGTTTATATATTACAAACGAGAAATAGTTCCTGGTTGGACCCAGTGGCGCAACTGGTTAACCCACTGTCAAATAGAAACCCAAGATCTCCCAGATGGGTTCGAGACCCACAGTGGTCCTGAGTCCACAGCCAAGACAAGCTAGCTTAATAAACTAGCTGGAATAACAGTTTTGCTTTCAATTGAGGGGGCTGAATTTCCCAAGTATAGCATTATATATTAGAAACGAGAATAAGTTCCTGGGGGAACCAACTGGTTAACCCACTATCAAATAGAAACCCAAGAGCCCCCCGGATGGGTTCGAGACCCGCAGTGTTTTCTGTAGTTTGTACCCAGGAATTTCTCATCTACAGACCAAATCCATTCCACTGGACTACAAAATCTTCTTGATAAGAGTGTGTTTGATTTTAATTATAAACCTTAGAATGGACAATCTTAAGTTAAAGTAACAAAGTATAAAATGTGTCACTGGGGTTTGAACCTAGGACCTTTTCATCGAAAGTCCCAAGCCCTTCCACTGGGCTACAAATTCTTCTTAATAATATTGTGTTTGATTTTAATTATAAACCTTAGAATGGACAATCTTAAGTTAAAGTAACAAAGTATAAAATGTGTCACTGGGGTTTGAACCTAGGACCTTTTCATCTATAGTCCCAAGCCCTTCCACTGGGCTACAAACTCTTCTTAATAATATTGTGTTTGATTTTAATTATAAACCTTAGAATGGACAATCTTAAAGTAACAAAGTATAAAATATGTTTCTGGGGTTAGAACCCAGGACATTCTCACCTAGAATCCGAATCCATTCCACTGGATTACAAACTCTTCATGATAACCTTGTGTTTGAGTTTAATTATAAACCTTAGAATGGACAATCTTATTGTTGTGTTTGATTTTAATTATAAACCTTAGAATGGACAATCTTAAAGTAAAAAAGTATAAAATGTGTCATTGGGGTTTGAACCCATGACCTTTTCATCTATAGTCCCAAGCCCTTCCACTGGTCTACAAACTCTTCTTAATAATGTTGTGTTTGATATTAATTATAAACCTTAGAATGGACAATCTTAAAGTAACAAAGTATAAAATGTGTAACTGGGGTTTGAACCCAGGATCTTTTCATCTATAGTCCCAAGCCCTTCCAGTGTGCTACAAACTCTTCTTAATAATATTGTGTTTGATTTTAATTATAAACCTTAGAATGGACAATCAGTAACAAAGTATAAAATTTGTCACTGGGGTTTGAACCCAGGACCTTCTCATCTAGATACCCAAGCCCTTCCTCTAGGCAACAAACTCTTCTTGATAACATTGTATTTGATTTTAATTATAAACCTTAGAATGGACAATCTTAAAGTAACTAAGTATAAAATGTGTCACTGGGGTTTGAACCCAGGACCTTCTCATCTAGAGTCCCAATCCCTTCCACTGAGCTACAAACTCTTCTTATTGATCTTGTGTTTGAGTTTAATTATGAACCTTAGAATGGACAATCTTAAAGTAACAAAGTATAAAATGTGTTCCACTGGACTACAAAATATTCTCTATAATCTTGTGTTTGAGTTTAATTATAAACCTTAGAATGGACAATCTTAAAGTAACAGAGTATAAAATTTGTCATTGGGGTTTGAACCCAGGACCTTTTCATCGAGAGTCCCAAGCCCTTCCACTGGGCTACAAACTCTTCTTAATAATATTGTATTGTATTTGATTTTAATTATAAACCTTAAATGGACAATCTTAAAGTAACCAAGTATAAAATTTGTCATTGGGGTATGAACCCAGGACCTTCTCATCTGGAGTCCCAAGCTCTTCCAATGGGCTACAAACTCTTCTTAATAACATTGTGTTTGATTTTAACGAAAAGTAAGTATATATCACAAGCAGTATTGCCAACACAGCAAATACTATGGAATTCCATATCTGCCATTCTAAATGTCGCCCGTCGACTGTCGCCCATCGCGCGTTGCAAGCTAGCTAGCCAGGCAGGCTAGCTAGCCAGGCAGGCTAGCTAGCCAGGCAGGCTAGCTAGCCAGGCAGGCTAGCTAGCCAGGCAGGTAAGCTAGCTAGCCGAGGGGAAAAACAAAACTCTTGACTACAGTGGGTCTTGAACCCATCTGGGGAATCTTGGGTTTTTATCTCACAGTGGGTTAACCAGTTGAGCCACTTGGTCGCCAACCACCTGCCCAGAATTTATAATTTATAATATATAAACCTCACATTCTATACTTGGGGAAATTTAGCACCCTCTATCTGGAAGTCAGCTCATGGGATATGGACTTAAAAGAAATAACAGTAATTATATGCTTACTTAATGATATAAACACTAGATTAAGAAAGAGTCTATAATTATGGCACTAGTGTTAAAATAAAAAAGAGGTATATAATTAAACTCAAATGCAACTATTTAAAGCACAGCAAGTGGTCTAGTGGATAAGACTCTTGACTAATAAGTAGGAGGTCCTGAGTTCAAGCCCAGTGTTTTTTATTTTTATTCTGACTGATGTCATTCTAAGGTTTATATCTAAGGTTTATAATTAAACTCAAACACATATGTCCCAACGACAGCAAGTGGTCTAATGGATACTAATGTTGACTTGTAAGCAGGAGGTCCTAGGTTCAAACCCAGTGTGAGTCTTTTTTTTATTACTCGGACTGATGTTATTTTAATTAATTAAACTCAAACACTATTATCTTAAGCGCAACTAGTGGTCTAGTGGATAAGACTCTTGACTTGTAAGTAGGAGGTCATAAGTTCCAGCCCAGGATGGCACTAGGTTTGAGTCTAGTGTTTTTTATTTTTATTCTGACTAATGTAATTCTAATGTTTATGCCTAAGATTTATAAATAAACTCAAACACAAATGTCCTCGGGACAGAAAGTGGTCTAGTGGATAACACTCTTGGCTTATAAATAAGAGTTCAATCCCAGTGTTTAAAATTTTTATTCTGACTTAGCAGCTCTATGAAATTAAGCCCAGACCTAATTGTAGCCCGTGTAATTATGTGAAAAATATGATTTAATACAAATACCATACTAATTTGTACTTGATGTGAGATACTAATTGCATACCTGATGAGATTCCAACTGTATAATCCATATTACTATATTGCAACAAAGTACTTCAACTACACATGCGTAAAGGAGGTTGGTTATATAGATGGGAATTAATTGTCTTTTGTATGATACCCTGGTGGATATCGTCTGGTCTGAGGGTCCGGTTGGAACTACGATGCAGGGTGATATAACATATTCTTATTCGTATTAAGGGAAACGTTTGATTAAAGATTATATAGTTTGTGAATTAAAGGGACAACATCTCTTCTTAATAATAGTGTGTTTGATTTTAATTATAAACCTTAGAATGTAATTTTTTTAAAGTAACCAAGTATTAAATGTGTCACTGGGGTTTGAACCCAGGACCTTTTCATCCAGAGGCCCAAACCCTTCCACTGGGCTACAAACTCTTCTTATTGATTTTGTGTTTGAGTTTAATTATGAACCTTCGAATGGACAATCTTAAAGTAACCAATTATAAAATGTGTTTCTGGGGTTTGAACCAAGCACCTTCTCATCTAGAGTCCCAAGCCCTTCCACTGGGCTACAACTCTTAATAATAGTGTGTTTGATTTTATTTATAAACCTTAGAATGGACAATCTTAAAGTAACAAAGTATAAAAATTTTCACTGATGTTTGAACCAAGCACCTTCTCATCTAGAGTCCCAAGCCTTTCCACTGGGCTACAAACTCTTAATAATATTGTGTTTGATTTTAATTATAAACCTTAGAATGGACAATCTTAAAGTAACAAAGTATAAAATGTGTCACTGGGGTTTGAATCTAGGACCTTCTCATCTAGAGTACCAAGCCTTTCCACTGGGCTACAAACTCTTAATAATATTGTGTTTGATTTTAATTATAAACCTTAGAATGGACAATCTTAAAGTAACAAAGTATAAAATGTGTCACTGGGATTTGAATCTAGGACCTTCGCATCTAGAGGCCCAAGCCATTCCACTGGACTACAAACTCTTCTAAATAATATTGTGTTTGATTTTAATTATAAACCTTAGAATGGACAATCTTAAAGTAACAAAGTATAAAAATATTCACTGATGTTTGAACCAAGCACCTTCTCATCTAGAGTCCCAAGGCTTTCCACTGGGCTACAAACTCTTAATAATATTGTGTTTGATTTTAATTATAAACCTTAGAATGGACAATCTTAAAGTATAAAATGTGTCACTGGGGTTTGAATCTAGGACCTTCTCATCTAGAGTACCAAGCCTTTCCACTGGGCTACAAACTCTTAATAATATTGTGTTTGATTTTAATTATAAACCTTAGAATGGACAATCTTAAAGTAACAAAGTATAAAATGTGTCACTGGGATTTGAATCTAGGACCTTCTCATCTAGAGTCCCAAGCCATTCCACTGGACTACAAACTCTTCTTAATAATATTGTGTTTGATTTTAATTATAAACCTTAGAATGGACAATCTTAAAGTAACAAAGTATAAAAATTTTCACTGATGTTTGAACCAAGCACCTTCTCATCTAGAGTCCCAAGCCTTCCCACTGGGCTACAAACTCTTAATAATATTGTGTTTGATTTTAATTATAAACCTTAGAATGGACAATCTTAAAGTAACAAAGTATAAAATGTGTCACTGGGGTTTGAATCTAGGACCTTCTCATCTAGAGTACCAAGCCTTTCCACTGGGCTACAAACTCTTAATAATGTTGTGTTTGATTTTAATTATAAACCTTAGAATGGACAATCTTAAAGTAACAAAGTATAAAATGTGTCACTGGGATTTGAATCTAGGACCTTCTCATCTAGAGTCCCAAGCCATTCCACTGGACTACAAACTCTTCTTAATAATATTGTGTTTGATTTTAATTATAAACCTTAGAATGGACAATCTTAAAGTAACAAAGTATAAAATGTGTCACTGGGGTTTGAACCCAAGACCTTTTCATCTAGCGTGCCAATCCCTTCCACTGGGCTACAAACTCTTCTTAATAATCTCGTGTTTGATTTTAATCATAAACATTAGAATGGACAATCTTAAAGTAACAAAGTATAAAAGCTGTTACTGGGGTTTGAACCCAGGACCTTTTCATCTAGAGTGCCAAGCCCTTCCACTGGACTATAAACTCTTCTTAATAATATTGTGTTTGATTTTAATTATAAACCTTATTAATGGACAATCTTAAAGTAACAAAGTATAAAATGTGTCACTGGGGTTTGAACCCAGAACCTTCTCATCTAGAGTCCCAAGCTCTTTTACTTAGCTACAAACTCTTCTTAATAATTTTGTGTTTGAGTTTAATTATAAACCTACACTTGGCGATCTGAAAGTAACAAAGTATAAAAGCTATTATCGTAATTTGAACCCAGAACATTCCAGTCCAGAATCATAAGCCCTTCCACTGGCCGGGCTATAAAATCTTGTATTTGAGTTTAATTATAAACCTTAGAATCGACTAACCTTAGAAGTAACAAAGTATAAAAGATCTTATTGGGGTTTGAACCCATGTCCTTCCAATCCAAAATCCTAAGCCTTTCCACTGGGCTACAAAATGTTCTTGAAAATCTTGTGTTTAAGTTTAATTATAAACCTTTGCCAACCAACATTTGCCTCTCTCTCATAAAGATACAGGGAAGCATTTACCTAATTGTGTGTCATCTGTGTTTGTAATTTTGGGGGTATTTTTTGGGTTGTCAGTTTGTGTTTTTTGAAGAAAAGATTGTTTTTGGAATGTTTTCAATTTTTTGGGGGTTCAATTTTATTTTTGTTACACCTAATTTGGAATTTTGATCTGCCATCTAATTTGTATTCAATCAAAAATAATAAGAAAATATTTAGACTAATTTTACTGAACTGATTGTACCTTAGACAGAAAAATCAACACCATCATTGACACGTATGTAAAACGATCAGAGCAGACTTTCAACAGGGCATGGAATTGGTGCCCTAGTTTAAGATGAACACAGTGACTTAAAAAAATTACTGGCTCATTTATGCAGCAGCAACCCTTATATTATCATGTGGGGTATTATCAATCACTGTGTTAATCTAAAACTAGCACTCTGATTCCATGGCCTGTTGATCGTGATATTGTCCCTTTAAATTGCCTTCAAAATATAAATGATTCAAATTTTTAACCTTTCAGGTATGTTTACTATTGCTAAATATTTCCGGTAACAGACTAGATGACATCACCGATCTCCGTCTTCTTCTTAACCATACCCAGTTCATGGGCGGTAATTTCTCTCAACATCATTGGCTGTAGAGTACAGGAGTACCAACACTCCCCATCTGTGCAATAAACCAAAATATTAGCCTGGTAATCCAGATGAGCTCATTCAGAAGCATTAAGTGGATACTGGAAACTAGACCGCCCTAACCATCACCAATGGATTGTTTTCACTGCTAGAGGGCTACGCTGCACATGGAACAGATTATGTATTGTCTTGCTTCATCGTCTCTGCAGTATTTCAGCAGTGTTATATTTGACAAGGTGTTTAAGGATTTGTTTTTCATATATCCACCACTGCATTGCCTTTAATCCAAATGAAGAAAATACCTTGACTTACAGTGTCCATCTTGGTTTGTCCTACACACAAGTGAATGAGAACCAGAATGAGACTTGTGTCCAAAATAGACTGGTACCTGTGTTGTGATGATAATAATAATAATAATATGTGGACTTATATAGCGCACGTATCCACCAACTAAGTGGTGCTCAAAGCGCATTATATCATTACCCCTGCTCATAAGGCTCATAAATCATTCCTGAAACCATCTCAGCTCCCTGGGGAGTATACAGCTCAATTGCTTCCATTACAGCGCATATAGGGCTAATCAACCAACTCTGCCCTCACAGGTACCCATTTAACCCATGGGTGGAGAGAAGCAATTATGGTTAAGTGTCTTGCTCAAGGACACAAGTGTCACGGCCGGGATTCGAACCCACATTCTGCTGCTAACACCAGAACTTGAGTCCGGTAAGCTAGACCGCTCGGCCACCAAATTAAAAAGTGTAATAATGCATAATAGACAGAAAAAACAATTACTGAATTTACATGTACATGTATGACATAAAACTCATCGACCCATCTTATCAAGAGAGGCCTCACACATCCGGCAAACGTTCATACCTCTATGTGAAAAAGTTGTTTAAATTCCAATTGATCCAGCAATTGGACATTGTTTCAAAATAAAAATGCCGACACACGGGTCAGAGGTGACATGACCAGAAACCGGACTCTCCTTTTGGCCTCATGTGTTGAATGGTATTTTGTGTGATTTCTCAAAAACCTTTGGAAAAAGCATTTCAAAATATCTTGTTTTTTAAATATCTTCTGTTTTAAAGTTAGTAAGTTTGATGAGCCTATATTAATTCAAAATGGAAATTTATTTTTGAAGGTAAAATCACACTTCAACATATATCTTGATATAGAGACAGTGTGTTAATTAAGTGCTCTTACAAAGCCTTAAAACTTAACCATATTTATCAAGAATCTGTCCTACTTTAAGAATTTCAATCTTGTGTTAGCAAGGTTTGTATTCAGTGTTATTTAAAAACAAACTTTTATATACTACTCAAAACAATTTAGGGAACAAAACAATTTAGGGAACACGGGAATAATCTCGGTTAAAGCAAGATCATTTATTTCAGATAAACACAATGTTTCACAGAATTGATGAGAAACAACTGCACAATGAAACAGATGATAAAGGATGCATGTAGTGATTACACATTTCATGACATGACTACTGAAAGAGAGAGGGGGTTGCAAATGAAAATCCCAGTTCATGGAACATTTTATTAACGGGTGTGACCACCTCTTGCAGTAAATCTGGTGTTCCCTAAATTGTTTTGTTCCCTAAATTGTTTTGAGTAGTATATCAAATACATTTTGAGTGGAAGGGGCATGTCGACAACTTCATGGTATATGTCAGAGGTATAGATACAGTCAAACCTATCCAGTGTGTTATGTTTAAAATTAACAATTCACAAATATTGTTATTTGATGCATATGTTGGTTTTAATTGTGCAAGATTGTTGTGCTTCGCTAAGCTGCATGCAATAGATTTGTTTACGTTTTTTGTGAATTTTTCAAAATGAAAAATTAATTTCTTAACAAGTATAAATTATTGAGTTTACGGAAAGTGAGGTTTTTACAGAAAAGTGAGGTTTAAGGGTAAGGAAAATGATAACATCCGTTTATCCTTTTTTCAAAGTTGGTTTCAATGAGCACAAACTGTCCAGTTATATTGAGTTCACCTCATTTGGTCCTATTTATATCACATTAACAACAAACATTGTTTGATAATATATACAATACTCCAGTTGGTCCATCTTATGCAATGTTTTTTCTATTACATATAACACTAAATATAAACCATAAATAAACATTTTATAACCAATTGTTAACAGGGTCCAAGCATATTTACTTTGAATTTAAGTTATGATGTAAAGAACCATTGTTAACCATGGTCCTACTTATATTACATTAACAACAAACATTGTTTGATAATATATACAATACTCCAGTTGGTCCATCTTATGCAATGTTTTTTCTATTACATATAACACTAAACATAAACCATAAATAAACATTTTTTAACCAATTGTTAAGAGGGTCCAAGCATTTACTTTAAAATTTAAGTTATCATGTAAACGACCATTGTTAACCGTGGTCCTATTCAGGGGCGGATCCAGGATTTTAAGAAAAGGGGGGCGCAAAATTTGAGGGCTAATTTCAAAATTGAAAAATGCGAGTGCGTAGCGCGAGGCCCTATACAAGGTATTTATTTTATTTTTTTTTTGACTCGGCAAAAATAAGGGGGGGGGTGCGCGCCCGTTGCGCACCCCCCTAAATCCGCCACTGCTATTTATATTGCATTAACAACAATCATTGTTTGATAATATATATATATATATATATACACAATACTCGAGTTGGTCCATCTTATGCAATGTTTTTTCTATTACATAATACTAAATATAAACCATAAATAAACATTTTATTACCAATTGTTAACAGGGTCCAAACATATTTACTTTAAATTTAAGTTATGATGTAAACAATCATTGTTAACCATGGTCCTATTTATATTCAATCAATCATATTCAATCTATATTACATCAACAACAATCGTCCATTTTATGCAATGTTTTTTTCTATTACATATAACACTAAATACAAACCATAAATAAACATTTTTTACCAATTGTTCACGGGGTCCAAGCATTTACTTTAAAATTTAAGTTATGATGTAAACGACTATTGTTAACAACAACAAACATTGTTTGATAATATATACAATACTCAAGTAGGTCTATCTCATGCAAGTTTTTTTTCTCCTGCATATAACAATATAAACAATATAAACAATATAAACGCAAATAGAAAGTTTTATCTAAGACAAAAAGCTAAAAATAAACAATTAAATATGCACTATTAAAATGTCAAGAAATACAAAAAGGTAGTTTAGCAATTATTCAAGTATACTGATAAGTAATATTGAATATAGTATTTAAAAACCAGTAGCCAACATTAACTACAACATTTTTTATTACAGTTATGTAAAACAAGTATGACAATTGTACAGTATATATGTGTTTAATTTTTAATATTACAAAATCAAATTATCAACTTTGAAACCCCTGTCTTTGGTTGTAAACAGGGATTGGCATGTGAAGCCAGACAGTAGGCGTTTGATTAGGAAAGGCTATTTGAGACGCATCCTAACTCTTTAATCCCCGTGTTAGTAAGTGGTAAGAATAAGAGTAAGAGTAAGTGGTAAGAATAAGAGTAAGAGTAAGAGTGAGAGTTGAGAGTTGAGAGTTGAGAGTTGAGAGTTGAGAGTTGAGAGTTGAGAGTTGAGAGTTGAGAGTTGAGAGTTGAGAGTTGAGAGTTGAGAGTTGAGAGTTGAGAGTTGAGAGTTGAGAGTTGAGAGTTGAGAGTTGAGAGTTGAGAGTTGAGAGTTGAGAGTTGAGAGTTGAGAGTTGAGAGTTGAGAGTTGAGAGTTGAGAGTTGAGAGTTGAGAGTTGAGAGTTGAGAGTTGAGAGTTGAGAGTTGAGAGTTGAGAGTTGAGAGTTGAGAGTTGAGAGGTGAGAGTTGAGAGTTGAGAGTTGAGAGTTGAGAGTTGAGAGTTGAGAGTTGAGAGTTGAGAGTTGAGAGTTGAGAGTTGAGAGTTGAGAGTTGAGAGTTGAGAGTTGAGAGTTGAGAGTTGAGAGTTGAGAGTTGAGAGTTGAGAGTTGAGAGTTGAGAGTTGAGAGTTGAGAGTTGAGAGTTGAGAGTTGAGAGTTGAGAGTTGAGAGTTGAGAGTTGAGAGTTGAGAGTTGAGAGTTGAGAGTTGAGAGTTGAGAGTTGAGAGTTGAGAGTTGAGAGTTGAGAGTTGAGAGTTGAGAGTTGAGAGTTGAGAGTTGAGAGTTGAGAGTTGAGAGTTGAGAGTTGAGACTTGAGAGTGGAGAGCTGAGAGTTGAGAGTTGAGAGTTGAGAGTTGAGAGTTGAGAGTTGAGAGTTGAGAGTTGAGAGTTGAGAGTTGAGAGTTGAGAGTTGAGAGTTGAGAGTTGAGAGTTGAGAGTTGAGAGTTGAGAGTTGAGAGTTGAGAGTTGAGAGTTGAGAGTTGAGAGTTGAGAGTTGAGAGTTGAGAGTTGAGAGTTGAGAGTTGAGAGTTGAGAGTTGAGAGTTGAGAGTTGAGAGTTGAGAGTTGAGAGTTGAGAGTTGAGAGTTGAGAGTTGAGAGTTGAGAGTTGAGAGTTGAGAGTTGAGAGTTGAGAGTTGAGAGTTGAGAGTTGAGAGTTGAGAGTTGAGAGTTGAGAGTTGAGAGTTGAGAGTTGAGAGTTGAGAGTTGAGAGTTGAGAGGTGAGAGGTGAGAGTAAAAGTGGTGAGAGTGAGAGGTGAGAGTAAAAGTGGTGAGTGAGAGTGAGAGTAAAAGTGGTGAGTGAGAGGTAGAGTGGTGAGTGAGAGGTGAGAGTAAAAGTGGTGAGAGTGAGAGGTGAGAGTAAAAGTGGTGAGTGAGAGTGAGAGTAAAAGTGGTGAGTGAGAGTGAGAGTAAAAGTGGTGAGAGTGAGAGTGAGAGTAAAAGTGGTGAGAGAGAGAGAGTAAAAGTGGTGAGAGTGAGAGAGAGAGTAAAAGTGGTGAGAGTGAGAGAGAGTAAAAGTGGTGAGAGAGAGAGTAAAAGTGGTGAGAGTGAGAGAGAGAGTAAAAGTGGTGAGAGTGAGAGAGAGAGTAAAAGTGGTGAGAGAGAGAGTAAAAGTGGTGAGAGTGAGAGAGAGTAAAAGTGGTGAGAGTGAGAGAGTAAAAGTGGTGAGAGTGAGAGAGAGTAAAAGTGGTGAGAGTGAGAGAGAGTAAAAGTGGTGAGAGAGAGAGTAAAAGTGGTGAGAGTGAGAGAGAGAGTAAAAGTGGTGAGAGTGAGAGAGAGTAAAAGTGGTGAGAGTGAGAGAGAGAGTAAAAGTGGTGAGAGTGAGAGAGAGAGTAAAAGTGGTGAGAGTGAGAGAGAGAGTAAAAGTGGTGAGAGAGTGAAGAGTAAAAGTGGTGAGAGTGAGAGTGAAGAGTAAAAGTGGTGAGAGTGAGAGTGAAGAGTAAAAGTGGTGAGAGTGAGAGTGAAGAGTAAAAGTGGTGAGAGTGAGAGTGAAGAGTAAAAGTGGTGAGAGTGAGAGTGAAGAGTAAAAGTGGTGAGGGTTAAGAGTAAAAGTGGTGAGGGTTAAGAGTAAAAGTGGTGAGGGTTAAGAGTAAAAGTGGTGAGGGTTAAGAGTAAAAGTGGTGAGGGTTAAGAGTAAGAGTGGTGAGGTTAAGAGTAAAAGTGGTGAGGTTAAGAGTAAAAGTGGTGAGGGTTAAGAGTAAAAGTGGTGAGAGTTAAGAGTAAAAGTGGTGAGGGTTAAGAGTAAAAGTGGTGAGGGTTAAGAGTAAAAGTGGTGAGGGTTAAGAGTAAAAGTGGTGAGGGTTAAGAGTAAAAGTGGTGAGGGTTAAGAGTAAAAGTGGTGAGGGTTAAGAGTAAAAGTGGTGAGGGTTAAGAGTATGTGGTGAGGGTTAAGAGTATGTGGTGAGGGTTAAGAGTATGTGGTGAGGGTTAAGAGTATGTGGTGAGGTTAAGAGTATGTGGTGAGGGTTAAGAGTTAAGGGTGAGGGTTAAGAGTTAAGGGTGAGGGTTAAGAGTTAAGGGTGAGGGTTAAGATTAAGAGTAAGGGTGAGGGTTAAGGGTAAGGGTGAGGGTTAAGGGTAAGGGTGAGGGTTAAGGGTAAGGGTGAGGGTTAAGGGTAAGGGTGAGAGGTAAGGGTAAGGGTGAGAGGTAAGGGTAAGAGTTAAGGTAAGGGTAGAGGTTAGAGTAAGGGTAAGGTAAGAGTTAAGGGTAAGGGTAAGAGTTAAGGGTAAGGGTGAGAGTTAAGGGTAAGGGTGATGGTTAAGGGTAAGGGTGAGAGGTAAGGGTAAGAGTTAAGGGTAAGGGTGAGGGTTAAGGGTAAGGGTGAGGGTTAAGGGTAAGGGTGAGAGGTAAGGGTAAGAGTTAAGGGTAAGGGTAAGAGTTAAGGGTAAGGGTAAGAGTTAAAGGTAAGGGTAAGAGTTAAGGGTAAGGGTAAGAGTTAAGGGTAAGGGTGAGAGTTAAGGGTAAGGGTAAGAGTTAAGGGTAAGGGTGAGAGTTAAAGGTAAGGTTAAGAGTTGAGGGTAAGGGTAAGAGTTGAAGTGGAGGGTGAGGGGTAAGAGTAAGAGGTAAGAGTAAGAGGTAAGAGTAAGAGGTAAGGGGTAAGAGTAAGTGTAAGTGTAAGTGGTGAGAGTAAGAGGTGAGTAAGAGTAAGAGGTAAGAGGTAAGAGTAAGAGGTAAGAGTAAGAGGTAAGAGGTAAGAGTAAGAGAGTAAGAGGTGAGAGTAAGAGGTGAGAGTAAGAGGTGAGAGTAAGAGGTGAGAGTAAGAGGTGAGAGTAAGAGGTGAGAGTAAGAGGTGAGAGTAAGAGGTGAGAGTAAGAGGTGAGTAAGAGGCGAGAGTAAGAGGTGAGAGTAAGAGGTGAGAGTAAGAGGTGAGAGTAAGGGGTGAGAGTAAGGGGTGAGAGTAAGGGGTGAGAGTAAAACATTAAAAAAAACACTCAACAAAGTAGAAAGAAAAACAGCACACCACATTATGGTCAGTAAAATTATAAACAAAAAATATTTCATTGGGCTCAAGTTTTTAGAGCTGAACATTTTCCAAAAAACATTTTCTTCTTTTTTGGTTTGATAAATTTGTTTTAAAAAAAATAAAAAAATAAATAAAAATTGTTTTACTTGGGCCTCCTAAAAGATATGGCAAAAGCCTAATTCATTCGCTAGAACTAACTCCATCACATGAACAATAAGGCAGGAAGAAGTGTTACAAGGACACTACCCTCTTAATTATTTGTTCCTACATGTCACCAACTAAATCAACGCCAAGCAAGCAGACACCATGGAAGTGAACCTAACTAGAAACTAATGTACCACCATGACCACCTTTTGATAATGTAACAGTTCACACTGTCCCAGGAACAAAATCAACCAAACCCCTTGTCCAGGCAACCAAGTCAGTTCACAGGTAAAAGCCTTATAGTATTTTCAGATTTTGATGAAAGCTAAGTTGAAACAACTCGGTTTTAGGGATTAAATCATTTTGTGGTTGCTGGGGGTAAAAAGACTGCTGAGGAGGTAGAGGGCGCTTATTCCACCACTCTAGCATAGAGACCAGCCTCTCTCCTTTTTTACCAAATTACACCGCTGATATCTGTCTTACTTGATGTTCGGTCCCCTTCAGTTGATTCCTGTATTACAGAGGACAAAGTGAAAGATAAAATGAGGTTTTTGATTGCAATTTATTGCTTGAAACAGTACTAAGTAAACATGTTGCCTTTAAGAACTTGCTAGATTTAAAATGTCAGGCCATTAGGCCTAACTACTGTTCTGCATTTATACTACAAGTCAATTATGTTGGTACAGCTATTCTCTTTTCGTTTAATTTAAATTTACTATTTTAGATCCATTGTTTACATTATTACATCATAAAACGATGCCAGTAGGCATTATTAAAACAATTGAATAATCAAGGCAAACCTTGCAACCTGTTTTAGATCCAGTCTCGGTGGTAGGTCCATCTTCTCTTCTGATGTTTCATCCATGATGTTCCAAGCAGTATCTGAAAAATATATATTTATTAAATGGATAATTAAAAAACGTATGATATATTATTAAATGAGTTGCACTAAAACAATGCTATCATTCAAAAACATATTTAAACATTTGACTTATATTTTTTGAATAAAGGCAAAATTTACCTCCAGTGGTAGATCTATGTCTCTAAAATAGTTGGGATTCTTCTGTTCCAATGACGTAGCGTCGAAGCAGCATCTGAAAACAAACTCAAAAATACACTGTTAAAATATCAACAAACAGTAATATTAACTTTAATAATGGCAAACCTTACAACCTGTTTTAGATCCAGTCTCGGAGGTAGGTCCATCTTCTCTTCTCAGGAGTTTCTTCTCTTCCGATGTGTCGTCCATGATGTTCCAAGCAGCATCTGAAAATAATTAACGAAAATTGATTAAATGGGAAAATTTAACCCCCCCAAAAAAAAAACTAAAAAGAAGTATATTACATTATTTAATGATTTGCACTAAAATAATGCTATCAGTCATTAAAACATTACATTTAAACATTTGAATTATATTTTTAATAAAGGCAAACTTTACCTCCATGGTAGACCCAGTGTCTCTAAAATAGTTCCATCACATGTGGGATTATTCTGTTCCAATGACGTATCGTCGAAGCAGCATCTGAAAACAAACTCGAGAATACACTGTTAAAATATCAACAAACAATATTAACTTTATTAAAAGGCAAACCTTACAATTTTACCATCTCACGCGAGATCCTTCTCGTACCGTTCCGTCAACGATGCGTTCACGTTCCGTCAACGTTCACGTTCCCGTTCCGATCACGTTCCGATCCGTTGATGCATCAGGTAAAGACAGCTGAGGACGTAGAGGGCGCTTATTCCCTCACTCTGGTATAGAGACCAGCCTCTCTCCCTTTTACCATCCAGACCCTTGGATATCTGGCTAGATGAAAGAACGTCTCAGCGTAGACCACAGTCTGATGAGATGGTAGAATCACTGCTCTAGTGGTTGTCTCACCTGATGTTCGGTCCTCTTCAGTAGAGTCCTGTATTACGTAGAACAAAGTGAAAAATAAAATGGTTGTGATTAGAATTTGAAATACTATGAAAGAAACATTTGCCTTTAAGAACCTACTAGGTTTAAAACATCGGCCATTAACCTACAGGTAGGTTTGTATCGGTTTGGTACATCTAATTATGTAATTAGCACACTGGCAGCAAACTTCTTGAAAATTTATTTTCATTGAATTTAAATTTACTTTTTTAGATCCATTGTCTTGGAGGTAGGTCCTCTTCTCAGGAGTTTCTTCTCTTCCGATGTGTCGTCCATGATGTTCCAAGCAGCATCTGAAAATAATTAATGAATATTTATTCAAAAGGGATAATTTAAAAAAAAAGACATCACATTATTAAATCATTTTCACTAAAACAATGCAATCCGTTATTGAAACATGACATTATTTAAACATTTGAATTACATTTTTTTACTATAAAGACAAACTTTACCTTGAGTGGTAGATCAGAGGTGGGATTCTTCCGTTTCAATGACATAGCGTCAAAGCAGCATCTGAAACAAACTCCAAAATACACTGTTAAAATATCAAAAAACAGTAATATTTACTTTAATAATGGCAAACCTTACAATCTTACCATCTCAAACGAGAAACTTCCTCTTCCAATGCGATGACGATCCGTTGTCTTGACGATCCATTGCGCTGACACCTCAGCTGAAAACAAAACTTAAAAAATATACTGTTAACAGAAAATAATAGTCATCACAAAACAATACAGTCATCACAAAACAATACAAAATATACACTAAAAAAATAAAAACACTAAAGAAAGAGGAAAGAAGAACAGCACACCACGTTATGGCCAGTGAAATTACCAAAAAAATTCATTGGGCTAAAGTTATTAGTGCTAAATCTTTCCAAGAAATATTTTCTACCTTTTTGGTTTGATGAATTTGGTTAATAGCTTTTAAAAAAAAAATTCCAAAACATAATGTGTTTAATTTTTTTTGCATCACTTTCAATATAGTTTTAGTTTGGGCCTCCAGAAAGATATGGCAAAAGTCTAATTCATTCGTTTTGGCAAAAGTCTAATTTAATCCGCCAGAACTAACTCCATCACAAGAACGATAAGGCAGGAAGAAATTATACCAAAAGACACTACCCATCCTAATTTGTTCCTACACGTCACCAAATAGTTCAACGCCAAGCAAGCAGACCCAAGGAAGTGAATCTATCCGGAAGTAATTAATCTACTACCAAGACCATCTTTTGATAATGTGGCAATTCTCACTGTCTCAGCAGGAACCATCCCAACCTAACACACCACGTCCAGGCAATCAAGTCAGTCCAAAGATAAAAGCCTTATAGTATTTGCAGATTTCGATGAAAGTGATGTTGAAACAATTCAGTTTTAAATTGAATCATTTTGTGGTTGCTGGGGGAAAAAAAGACTGCTGAGGAGGTAGAGGGCGCTTAATTCCCCACTCTGGCATAGACACCAGCCTCTCACCCTTAATACCTCAATACGAGCCACTTTGGGAATTGGATGACTCTAAACATCCCAATGGAGACCACAGTCTGATGAGATGGTTGAAACACTGGTCTTGTGGTTGTCTCACCCGATGCCTCCTCACAAACAGAACTCGCTGGCACTGGAGATGCTGGTGGAGATGCTGGCTGCTCTGTAGAGTCGTGTGTTCTCAGATGACTCCACAGTCCGATCCTGGATTTGCAAACCTTCTCACAGTGCTGGCAGGGGAACTCCTCCTTCGCCTTGTGGGTCCTGCTGTGGCTGAAGAGACCAATCCGAGACAGGCACTGTTTGCCACACACTGTGCAGCCAAACAAGCTGTAATGATAATTGATATTAAGGTTACTATCCGTTTATTGAACCAGATTACAAATTCATGCACAGTATATATTGACATTAACATTCAAAATCAATAAGGCTATTATAACCAATAACATTTCAAACATGAAATGACTCCAATGATGACATCACCATTATATTTTTAAAAGCAACAAATAAACAAGGAGACAAACATTCAAGACATCACCTACAAAGAACACACATGATTCTAGCATTATATTTTATGTGAAAGAGCACATTTAAATCGAGGATAATGACTATTCATGATCAGACACATAGGAAAGAGGAGTTTAGGGGCCCCTATAATAATCAAAACAATTACAAAAACAGGCGTGTTATAAATTTATGCCAGAGTTTTTGCTTAAATTAAAAGTACTCCAAAAAATATTATAATAAAAAGTTTTTATAAAGTTGGATTTAACTTTCGAAAGTGTTGATTTAAGAATGATAAAGTTAGACTTTACTCTGTGGTAATTCAAAACTTTCTTCGAGTTGAATGTATCTTAATTATTACCACCGATTCAACAGTTTAGTTTTAAGAGTGTATTTATCTAGAACCCTAAAGCTTCTGGGATTTGTGATATGCTCTCACCCGATTCCATTCCCCCAATGTTCACAATGCATGGGTTCAAAGCAAATGGGAGAATAAATTGTGACCACAACTTTTCCAAAATTAGTTTTGAAATTTCTATAACCTACATTTGAAACACAGATGACCACATTTTTGGAAGCAGTGTTTTGCTACAAACAAAAACTTGTATGAAATATACTATTATACCAGTCGGATAAACCAGAAACTTAAACAGTTAATTGTTTCGCAAGCATTTTTTCTGAAGGGGAAATCAACTATAAAATTATTTCTCCACGTTAAAATTTCAAACTGAGACGGAGTGGGTCGCTCGTTTCCTATTGTAAGCTTGTGTAATACTCAATTCATAGTGTATTCTATAGAATAATTTCTGGTCTTTATTTTCCAAAATATAAATTTGTGGTCAACAAAATCAAGAAATCGCTTTTCAAAATTGATTCAATAGAGCTTCGCTCACTGGTTTTTATTCCCTCCCCTCTCACTTTAAAAATAATTCAGCTGCTCTTGAGCACAAACACTGGTGTTTTACAAGACAGCAGGTCATCCGTGTCAAAACAAATAGTAAAAATAAATTTAGATATTAATTTCATGGATATATTGTGTCCCCCCCCCCCTCCATCTGCAGATGTTATTTGTTCACTTCAAGTTTGTGAAAACTGTTGTAGTTCTTGAAAGAAGACCTATTGTAAATGACATGAGCTATGGATAGTTCATTGCAGCTAACATGTGGGAACCTTTCTTGATTGCGAGTACAGTGCAGGCTCATAAAAAAATGCGAGGACAGAACAACACCGTGTGAGGACTTGTATGTGAGGGTTTTACAATCTGGAAAACGGATGATCGAAATTAGCCAATTTAAACGTTTATGCACTGTTATTGAAATGCTACCGGTTCCGAGGTAGTTCGTGAACTTCATCAGCCTCTCCGGTGTCGAACATCGTCTCATCAGGGGTCCGCTCACTCACTCGTCCTGACCTGTGAAACCCATAACTAAGCTTGTGTGTGCATGCATTTGGTGTGGGTTACACCATTTTAGTAACAAATATCACTATATAATCACTGGACATTCCTCCTCCTTTGGCCATATATCACCTTATAACAATAACTCATTAATGTTATTTGGATCAAATTTGAAATGCATATTATTAAACCCTTATAATCCAAGCATACACACGTTTGCCATGGGATTCACTTTTGGATCAGTTTCTTGAAATTTTAAAGAGAATCTGCTGGTGTTCTGATCACAAACGAATGTAAGTTACATTCAAACAAAGTGTGGTTGGGCAAGTAGACCAAAATGGATAAAGGGGTTAAGACAACTCGACCCTTGTGACAACTCGACCCACGAGACAACTCGGCTTGACCACTCCAATACATATTAATGCTATTTCCAGAAAAAATCGTAACAGGCATGGTGGGGGTGTATTTGTCCATATTGCTGAACATTTATCTCCGGTTCATAAATATGAGTTTGAACATGTTGACCTATTGGGCCGGATAAATAAAAAGTAGCAATTGCTTTTACTAGTCATTTTCTTAAATCTTCATTAATAAAAGTGAGCAATTACTTGCAAGTAATTGCTTCCAGTAGTTAGCAAAAGCAAGTGCTATGATTTTTAAGCAATTACTAGAGAGATTAGCACTTGCTTGGAAGCATATAAATAAACCAGACCTTTTACTAATGACTTGTAGCACTTGCTAATATTTTTACAAGATACTAAATGAGGAGCTTACGCATTTGCTAACACTTGCATGTTGCATTACTCCTGCCATCATGGCCGAGTTTATGCATGTAAGGGAACATGAAAAGGTGTACAATGAAAGAATACATCGTGATGAAGTCAATCCTATCAGATACCGGAAATTATTTCGGTTCAATTTTGAAAATTTGGAGTGGCTAGCAGCAGTCGAAGTACTTGGTTTGAAACCAGCAGAAATGGCGCATGGCATCTTCGTAATAGTCGGGTTTTCATCCCCTTTGAAGATGTTGTACAGATCTTGTTCCCATGGAACCAAAACAATCTTCCTATTTCCTGTTTGCATTCCATCTGTTTTCTTCTTCACTTGACTTTTCATGTTTGCTATCTTTTTCAAAATTTGCTTCTCATCCATAGCTTTACCTGTGTTGGTAGCAATTGACATTTGTGCTTTTTTAAGTGCATTTGCCTTCATGTCTTTTACCCCCGGCAACTGACTTTTCTCGATTAGAACAGGGTACTCTTTGATTATACTAACGAACAGTTCGTTCAAAGATTGCTCACTATTTGTACCACTCCCCAATTCTTCGGCAGCATCCATGTTGCTAACACATGCCTCATATACAACCACTAGGCTAATCGGAACTGACCTCCCATCATTGTTATACCCATAAGCAATTGCTAACCCACCCAAGCAACAGGTGCTAGTCAAAGAAGAAGGTTATTTATACATTTTTAAGCAATTGCTTAACCTTGAGCTTTTACTTGTTAAGCAATTGCTATTGCTTGAGCTTTTACTAGATAAGCAATTGCTAACTTTTATTTATCCGGCCCATTATGACAAATACATACTAGGCCTGGGCGAATAGTTCGATTATTCGAATATTCGCAAATAGTTGTTGCTAATCGTACCCGTATTCGTGGATTTTGAACTATTCAATTAATCGGGCTGGATCGAACGAATACATGCAGCTATTCGCGAATAATGACCATTCACGATTAATTGTGAGTATAATAATGTGTTGCCTTTGCACTGCATAAATTCCTGGTTGTGAACTGTTTGCCAATTATTCGTGACTATTATTCACGAGTAATGCTGCAAATTACACCGTTTTGTCAGGGCACTGCGAGTAGTGGTATGCATTGTAGTATTCGCGAATAGTACTAGCGGGTAATGCCTTTGAGGAAGCCGACGTGGCAGCAGTGAAACCCATAGTGAAACACCCAAAGTCATGAATATGCAACATAATGAACATATTCATGATCAAACAGCCAATGAGAAAAATAATTAAATGAAATGGGCATGTGATACTGGGATCCTGAATTACAACCTTAATTTTTACACAATGCAAACACAGTCTGCAGCTCAAAGTATGCAACTCAAAAAATCCATTTACAAAATCAGTTCAGGGGCACTGCAGGCACTACGTGATTCGAAAGTTTTTTAAGCATAGTACAGGGCACGCCGTAGAAGCTTTGTATTTTTGTGAACAACAAATAACGTCTAAAGAGTGGCCACTACATGAGCATTAAACACTGCTTACATTGGTGATTTTTTGTTTCATCTGATGAAGGACTGATAGATTTGAAATAATAGGGGTGACCATTAACTCGATCGCATTCAAGCAATAACAAACTAGTGATGACCACTGGATTAATTTTCACTTACAAATGCTATTATTTCGAGTACAATTTCGAATTATAATAACAGGCATTCAAGACCTCAATGTATGTATTTGTCTATGTCTGAAGCTTACAAGTAGGCCAAAAATTACTTTCAAAGCACATGTTATTGTATTTATAAACCGCGGGCAAAATTTTGCCAACTATTCGCGAATAGTCAAATATTCGTGAATAGTTGCCGCGCGATTAATCGAATAGTAAATTTCACTATTCGCCCAGGCCAAATACATACTAAACATGGTAAAGTGTTGTTGGGATGCTTGAATAGGCCTCCGAGTGCCACTGTTAAACTTTAAGGATTATCAATCTGCTCTTGAAAATATATTGGAATTTTCCCAACAGTACGTTGCCATTGCTATATTTGACTTCAACATAGATTTTAAGGTGTCATCAAATAACTCCCGTATACAATCATCCTCAGTACAATGTCTCCATAATATTTCTGATATTCTCAATTTACAGCAGCTAGTTACATTCACCACTTGTGATGGAAATTCACCTACCGATCAGTGGCGTAGCTGGCAGGGGGTGGGGGGGCAGGGGCGCCGCCCCACCCTGGCTCCAGTTCCAGAATAAGTGGCCCCCCTAACACCAGCAGGCACCACCAGCAGGCAGGACTATACAGGCAGGGCCGGATTTAGACCTTGAGGGGCCCGGGGCACTTCAGGTTCGCCCCTCGACATAGAAATTAAATTACATGACAAATAAAAAATGAACTAAAATGAATGACAAACCGCATTTCTTCGAAAAAAATATAAAACTAATTTTATAATTATTACATTTTTTTATATAAAGGAAGTCCTTAGTCTGGGCGCCCTCAGCAGGGGGCCCGAAGGGCAATCACCCTTGCCCTGATAAATCCGGCCCTGTATACAGAACTTTTACATAAGGGCAAAAGGGTAGTTGCCCACGGGCCCCAGGTAAAGAGGGGGCCCTAAAAATCTGTACAGTCATTTTTTTATAAGCCGCGATTAATCAAAATCCAATGGCTTAATATGCATGTAGAAGGTATATAGCAGCACTAACACTTTTTCCGGATAACAATTAAGAAAATGGCCCCTATTTATTTCCTTGCCCGTGGGCCCCGTAATACCTAAAATCAGCCCTGGGACTATACAGTGCGTATCAAAAAAAAGGTAATCCGAATTCAGGGCGTTAATATGCCAAGGTTATTTAGTTTGACAATTTACATGTAGTGTACCAAAGAAGAGGAACTCCTCAGCTTTCCATTGATACCTGTATCGATCCATTGCTGTCACACATGGCCGAGTACATTGTTATTGAAAATGGCAAATTCAAATCGCATTTTTGCAAGTTTGGGTAATCAGTTCAAGGCAGTCTGAAATGGACGCATCACTTGACTGCCTAGATGATTATGTAAGATTTTTAAGCTGGTGCTGTAATCGTCTGTTACGACATCCTTTTCTTCAAGTTGGGTATTTAAGAAGGGCCTGGGTTTAGGGACAGGTAGTTGGAAAGATGGTACAACTAACGACTGAACAGCGAGTTTTCGTGATTACAACATTTCACCAAACTCACAGTTTGCAGCAAACTCGCGATGCTTTCAGGGAACGTTTCCCAGAACGGGAGCCCCAGCAGCCAAAACCATCTGGGCGAATGTTAGAAAATATCAAGAGTATGGCACTAGCCTCAACCGCAACAAGGGGAATTCTGGCAGGAGGCGCACCGGGCGATCAGAAGGGAACATTGCGCAGCAGTAAGGCAGCAACTTTTGGAGCATCCTAGGGACACCAGCGCAAGGCGAAATGGGCTGAGATTGCCTTCGGCGACATTCAACAGAATCACGAGATTGGACCTCCACCAGCATCCATATCGGATTCACATCCGACATCAACTTACGCCAGGAGATTTTGCTAGAAGGCTGGCGTTTGCCAGATGGTTGATAGCCCGTACCGAGAGATGTCAATTTTCTGCGGAATCTCGTAATCGGCGACGAACTGCTTTCTCCATGAACGGCAAGGTCAATACGCATAATGTTCTTGAATATGCACCAGCAAGACACCCCAGAATTCAATTTTGAGGTTAACATGAGTCGACAAAAGTGGACTGTTTGGTTAGGACTTTGTGGAAGTGGTCAGCTGATCGGACCGTTTTCTTTCAAAGGAATGTCAATGGTAACATGTATCTGCAGATGCTCAATGATAACGTTTACCGCAGCTGCAGGAACACTTTGAGCGACAGGTTCGTGGGGTCTTCAGACAACTCTGGTGAGCCCAAGATGGCGCCCAGCACATCGCCTTATCGCTGTCCGAGATCGTCTGAGGGAACTCTTTGGCGAACGAGTCATCATGCCGTCAACCATGGTGGAATGGCCACCAAGATCACCTGACCTCACACCATGTGACTATTTCGCTTGGGGACATTTGAAGAACAAAGGTGTTTGCAACTCCTCCCCGTGATCTTGATGAATTGCAGGGCTGTATTCGACAGGAAGTGGATGCTTACGCAATAATCCGGCTATGGTGAGACGAGCAGTGCAGGACATGCTCCGTCGCTGTCAGCTTTGTGTCGAAAGGGGAGGTGGACATGTTGAAGGTGTGGTGCATAAAGGGCAATGTTAGAAGAGATTCTTCTTGAATAATGTCCAGTCATTCCTAAAGAAAATCTGGTTTATCATACTGACTTTCACTAATTATCCTGCCTTGCACTGATTTACCCAAACTTGCAAAATGCGATTTGAATTTGTCATTTTCAATAACAATGTACTCGGTCATGTGTGACAGCAATGGGTCAATAAAGGTATCAATGGAAAGCTGAGGAGTTCCTCTTCTTTGGTACACTACATGTAAATTGTCAAACTAAATAACCTTGGCATATTAACCCCCTGAACTCGGATTACCTTTTTTTTTATACGCACTGTAGTTCTCTGGGCCCCATTCTAAAAATATACGTGATTATCGATCGTATCTCCTGCTAACAGTAGGGTTTGCCGAGTAACTGTCAGATCTATACACATCACACGCAGAATGGAACTCGATTGATCATATCATTGACATTTATGTTGATACTTTGAAGAATATGATATGCTTCGATATTACCTAAAGTCGGTGTCATTGATTGGTGGGCCCCCTGGGATCCGATTCGCCCCCCGGCGAACATAGCCAGCTACGCCACTGCTACCGATTCTGGCTCAGTTATCGATTTGTTATTTACCAACAAACCCGACTTATTTTCAAATGTTACCCAATATTCTGGTCTTGGTAACAGTGATCGTAAGCCGGTGTTTATTAGGTGTTCGAGCTACGGCGCGAACACCTCTTGTTATTGTTCGGGTTTTTTAGGTGTTCGAGCTACAGCACGAACACGTACCTCTTGATATTGTTCGTTTTTTTTCTCTTTTTCTTCTTCTTCTCAATAAGACTTATCCGGAGACAAAAAGATAGTTGCAGAGTTCACAGAACCTTAAAACTTCACACATAGTTAGACCTTAACATGTAGTTGTACCTAAACCTTAACATGTAGTTGTACACTAAGTTGTGACGTCATAGTGAGGTCATCAGATATCGAATTACACTAAATCAAAGGTTAATATTTTCAAAAGAATCACAGTCTCATGAACCATAAATGATATTTTCACAATCTTTGCACCATGTTATAGATCTTTAATTATGTGATTTTTCGTACACAAACGTGACCCCAATCCGACCTCTCCTTCCGGTCGAAACCGGAAGTTGAAAAATTCCAAACAATCATATCTCATGAACCACAGAAGATATTTTCACAATCTTTGCATCATCTTAAAGACCTTGAACTATGTCACATTTCTTACACAGACATGACCCCAATTTGACCTCTCCTTCCGGTCGAAAACGGAAGTTTAAGTGAACAACTTTTCAGAAGTACTATAATATGCACGGCCCATTGCGTGTGAACGGCCTTGACACACACAGACAAAAATAAGAGTACAAACAGCAGCATCTAATTAGAATATAATACATCGCCTGCACTATCGTTGTCCTTTATTTCAAGCTGTTATTTTTGTACACAGTTTTGAAATTGGTAATGCTTGTCCTAAATCTAAGAGTGAATTCTAACAGATCGTTTTTGGCATTCATGACTTCAATTACCTGATCTTGACATATGATGTTTCACATCTTTTCGCGATTGATGCAGTCAAATTAACAATTTCTTTTCTTTTTATTATTTTATCAACTTAATGGAATAATGTGTATAGGAAATAGGAATAAATGTGAATAGGTAATGTGCAAATGGAATAATGTGTATAGTTTTAAAACGAAAAACATCAACAACTTCCAACAATGATTGTGTAATAACCAATGTGGCAGAAAAGGCGTCTAGAATATCAATGGTTAGTAACTTTTCCCAAAATTGTTGGGTATTTATTTTTAAATATTGGTTTTGGTTAGCCGGCTAGCAAAGGTCTAAATGGTTAGTGCAGGTTTTTTTCATTTTAATTTATGCAATAACCAAATGATATGTTTCATTATATTTTTAGTCTTTGATATTTATATAAAAACAGCAAAAATAAATAAATAAATAAAAAGATTAAGGCCTAAACATTTAAATATTATTGCGGTGTTTGTAAAAGTAAGTTTTTTCTTCATTCATAAAGTGACTAGTAACTTTTCCAAAAATGTTTCATGACATCACAGATCACAAAGTCTCCATCTCAGAAATTGAACCAAACTATTAATGTTATTTTGTCATGATCATGAAGAAGAATAATTGTGTCATTATGGACAGTTATCGATAGTCTAGTGTTGATGTTTCTAGATAATTAATGCTAGCTCATAGTGTACAATCCTTCTTGATCTATTTTTACACCAGTCAAAGTTAATTATTGTTATACTTTTAGACTTTCTATTCACAGCTGTGAGACCGAGTGGTGCTGATGATGGCTGTGTGGGCAATGTGCCCAGGAAGTGTTTGAGGATCACCTGCCTCTTTCTGCGCATCGTGATTGGATAGATTTCCATCGTAACAAATTTATATTATTCTTATTAGCTATTAGATTGCTCATGAATATATGTTCACCATGTTACATTTCATTGCTATACCTTGTCTGTACGAACGTAGGGGCTCTGTAAACTGCGAAAATGGACTGTATAATAATCTGTAAATTTATTTGTACAGTCAAAACATAGTTGTGGAGTTCAAAGAACCTTAAAGCTTAACAAATAGTTAGACCTTAACAAGTAGTTCCAGGTAACGTTGTGACATCATGGTGAGGTCATCTGATGAATTATTATGTAATTAATTATAATAAAACAATATTTTGTATATCTTGTGAACCACAATAGATAATTTCTTGATTCCTTCATAATCATACAGAACATGGAGGACTCGACATTTGATACAAAGGCATGACCTTATTGACTCTTACTTCCAGTCAAAACTGGAAGTTCAAGTTTAAAAACAGTGGCAGGTTTTAAAAAAAAGTCAACTTTTGCTATCTACTTGAGAAAACATTTGACAGAATTTTACCAAATTTGGCACAATTGACACCCATATTATGAGGAAAATTTTTGTGAAGTATGAATGACGACACATGATTGAACCGGAATTTAAAGTTCAGTATAACACAATATGTGGTATATGAAAACTCATATCTCCTGAAGTAACTCTTGTCTTTTAACAACTTTGGATGATGACGTCATATTACTTATTAGGCACACTCGAACACCCCGAGTTTGTTTTTAACAAACTCTATACCTCTAGTTTTACTTTTTCTTCTCCTTCTTCTCAGTGAAACATATCCAGAGACAAAAACATAGTTGCGGAGTTCACAGAACCTTAAAACTTCACACAAAGTTAGACCTTAACATGTAGTTGTATCTTAAGTTGTGACGTCATAGTGAGGTCATCAGATATCGAATTACACTCAATCAAAATTTAATATTTTCAAAAAATAATATCTCATGAACCACAAAAGGTATTTTCACAATTTTTGCACCATGTTATAGACATTGAATTATGTGATTTTTCGTACACAGACGTGACCCCAATCTGATCTCTCCTTCCGGTTGTAACCGGAAGTTGAATATTTCAAAAAATCACATCTCATGAACCACAGAAGATATTTTCACAATCTTTTCATCATCTAAAGACCTTGAACTATGTCACATTTCGTACACAGACATGACCCCAATTTGACCTCTCCTTCCGGTCGAAAACGGAAGTTTAATATTTCAAACATTCATTTACAAGACCGCACAGCGACAGTGGTGGTAAATTGACCTATAGCTAGGACTGTTACACTTGTGAGGTCATGACCCGCCATGCATGCCCAGCAGCAGCAACAACAACTTCCCTGTTGGGCCCATCTGCAGAAAATGCGTCGCAGAAAATGTATTATGCATTTGTCTAGCGTGGAATCCAAATTGTTATCATTTTCGGAAATGAGTTGGACAAAGTTTCTTTCATGGGCAAGTGGAAGGAAAAAATATAAAACTTGTAGCTTTGCATGGTGAGGATGATAAGTAAGACTAATTGCGGTGACACCATGTGGAATCTCAATTGAGTAGTAATTAGTTCTGAAAAGAACTGGAGGTACAACTCGACGTTTCGATCAGTATGCTCTGATCGTCCTCAGGAGAAAAATAGATGGTATGGTTGAGTGTGATATTGCCAATAAAGCATGTCTAAACATGGAGGAACGTTGGAGGAATGGTCCAACGTTAGGGCTGGAGCTAACGTACACAACAATATGTATAACATGATAATGTAAGCGATCGCCACGTCGCCGGTAACGGATAACTCTGAGAATCTCTCTTACAGGTAACGTAGGAATTTAAAAAAATGAATTTTAAAAATAATGGGACCTAATCAGACTACATATTTTTTGTAAAATAGCTGGCCTCATATGAAAAACATCCTTGACAATGTAACATGTGTCGTCAGACTTTATCTCATTCTCGTCTGTCCCTCAATATCGTGTCTATTGTTGACATATCATCATCATGCTTTTTAGAAGTGACAGTTTCAAAAAAGATAATTCCTGATGATTATTTTCAATAGTTACCAACCTTTGGCGGTGTGAATAAGCATGGAAATGATTCTTGTTCGGCTGAACTAAAATTTTGGGGAACTTAAGTTAATTTTTCATAGTGTATACACTAAAAATGGATCCTGACCCATTTCTTTTTTTATTTTATTTTACATGTATGTATGAATGAATGGCCGATATTCTTAAAAGTAATTAACATTTGATTTACAGATTTATGGGTACCACTCTGAGTGGTACAAACGCTTACGTACATTTGCAGGGCTGAGAAAAAAAATGAGAAGAAACAGAGACATCAAGGTAGGCAAATATTGAACAATCCCATCAAGTTTCAAGTATGCAGTAATTTTTTTTCTAATTTTATGTTGCTTTTTTGTTTGTGTGTAGTTTTGTTAATTTCCCCCTCTCTTTCTATCCACAATGCCCCATCCCCTTACTCACTTATACATCTATTTCTATTAAATATTTATCATTCTTTCTTCATACATATTCAGGTCAAGATTAACCCTAACTCCCTAAACAAAGGCAGTTGGAGGATTTTGAAGGATTTTTATTGTTCAGTAACAATGCTTAGGGAGTTAGGGTTAAGTTGAGCAGTGAGAATGCAGCACTGAACCCCAGAGAAGAAAACTGCAGTCTTCATCCGAGTTCCTCCCTGACAAATCGAGAAAAATCCAGAAAAACTGTTCGTGACAAGTATTCACAGTGCCAAACCTTGATTGCATGCCAACTGTTTGAAGCAGCCCAACAGAAGAAGGACGAGAGGTTACTTATGCAAATCGAAGATAAAGAACTTGTGGGTTTAGAAATTTGCTATCATTGTAAAACTTGTAGCTTTGCATGGTGAGGAGGATAAGACTAATTGCGGTGACACCATGTAAAATTCTCAATTGAGTAGTAATTAGTTCTGAAAAGAACTGGAGGTACAACTCGACGTTTCGATCAGTATGCTCTGATCGTCCTCAGGAGAAAGATAGATGGTATCTTTGAAAAAATAGATGGTATGGTTGAGTGTGATATTGCCAATAAAGCATGTCTAAACATGGAGGAACGTTGGAGGAATGGTCTAACGTTAGGGCTGGAGCTAACGTACACAACAATATGTATAACATGATAATGTAAGCGATCGCCACGTCGCCGGTAACGAACAACTCTGAGAATCTCTCTTACAGGTAACGTAGGAATTTAAAAAAATGAATTTGAAAAATAATGGGACCAAATCAGAATACATATTTTTTGTAAAATAGCTGGCCTCATATGAAAAACATCCTTGACAATGTAACATGTGTCGTCAGACTTTATCTCATTCTCGTCTGTCCCTCAATATCGTGTCTATTGTTGACATATCATCATCATGCTTTTTAGAAGTGACAGTTTCAAAAAAGATAATTCCTGATGATTATTTTCAATAGTTACCAACCATATGGAAGTCAAGTTGTTTTTAATACAAAGGTGGGTAATGATTACAGAAGTCCATATTTATTACACATTTATCCCATAGTTATCTTACCTCCCCATCACAAACTCAATACTTTTTGCACAAAGTCCCAATATTATTATCCATGTGTGCACATGTATGCTAAAATACAAGTTATCTTCCCTCCCCCATCACAATTTTTTTTTTACACAAACTCCCAACATTATTATCCATGTGTACACATGTATGCCAAAATACAAGTTATCTTCCCTCCCCCATCACAAGAAATACTTTTTACACAAATTCCCAATATTATTATCCATGTATACACATGTATGCCAAAATACAAGTTGTCTTCCCTCCCCATCACAATTTTTTTTACACAAACTCCCAACATTATCCGTGTGTACACATGTATGCCAAAATACAAGTTATCTTCCCTCCCCCATCACAAGAAATACTTTTTACACAAACTCCCAATATTATTATCCATGTGTACACATGTATGCCAAAATACAAGTTGTCTTCCCTCCCCCATAATCACTTTCTCTTTATACTGTGAATTTCTATGATACCTTTTTAATGACATTAATAACATGCGTCTTAAACAGCACATTTGCTTTATATTTCATTTTAATACCTGCAATTAATGTCTTCTTATACCCAAGATTTCAATGATATTTCCATTTCATCTCATTAATTTTTTTGATTCTGTACTTTACATTGCTATATCTACATTTATCAGTAGCCTTTTTTTCTTCTTTGTAACTAGCATTAACTTTGTACTTTGCTATCTTTCACTTTATCTTTACTTTTCTCATACACCCTTTTACTAGAATTCTTTTTTCTTTCTCTACAAGCTGAATTTTCATGGTATTTAGTTTTCATTTCATTCTTTTTCTTTCTCTACAAGCTGAATTTTCATGGTATTTAGTTTTCATTTCATTCTTTTTTCTTTCTCTACAAGCTGAATTTTCATGGTATTTAGTTTTCATTTCATTCTATTTTCTTTCTCTACAAGCTGAATTTTCATGGTATTTAGTTTAAACTTGGCATGTACTTAGAACTTAATGCGTAGATGAAACATGAGTTGTGACGTCATGATGAGGTTATCAGATATCGAATAAGGATAAATCAAATTTTAATATTAAAAGAAATCATATCTCAACAACCACAAGAGGTAAATTCACAATCTTTCCACCATTGTATAGATTGTTAATTGTCGAAAAATATTTACACAAAGGTGACCCCAATTTGACCTTACTTCCTGTCCAAACCGGAAGTCAAAGTTCAATATTTAAACAAATCATCTCAACAACCACAAGACGTAAATTCACAGTTTTTGCACCATTGTACAGATTGTTAATTGTCAAAAGTATTTACAAAAACGTGACCCCAATTTGACCTTTACTTCCTGTCCAAACCGGAAGTCAAAGTTTATTAAAAAAATCATATCTCAACAACCACAAGGCGTAAATTCACAGTTTTTGCACCATTGTATAGATTGTTAATTGTCAATAAATATTTACACAAAGGTGACCCCAATTTGACCTTTACTTCCTGTCCAAACCGGAAGTCAAAGTTTAATATTAAAAAAATATTTTCAAAATCGTACATTATTAGCGAGGACGACGGTTTCGTCAAAATCACAATTCGTATCTGGAACTACACGAAAACGGGTTGTAAAAACTCGCCAAAGAAATAAATGCCTTCTCTCAAAGAATTTCGGTACCAAAATTGACCCTTATGTAGCAGAACAGTTGTTTTTCACATTTGAACTGTTTTTTCAAGAATAAATAATGTGATTAAATTCAAATCATTGAAATGGACTTCAAACAAATCATCGTTGGTAACCACATATTTTACAGGGTATTCTTTAATATGAAAAATAATAATAATGTAAAGTTTCTTTAAAAAACATTATGATGTCATCATAAGTGCCCTGACAAAACTCGAACACCTATGTGTTTGTAATATCACAAACACTTCCGTCTAGTTTTAATTTGTTAACCTCTCATGATCACAAAACTATGAATAGGTTTTTTTTACCAATATAATCAAGCTGATATCAATACTTTATGTGACACTTGTTTTTCTTCAGTTAACATTGATGTGGTATGGGATTATTTTAACCCTAACTCCCTAGACAACAAAAGCAGTTGGATGATTTTGAAGGATTTTTATTGTTCAGTAACAATGCTTAGGGAGTTAGGGTTAAAGATATTGTTCCTATTGCCAAATGTAAAAGGTAGAAAGAAACATCCTTGGATTTCTGCAGATATCATTTTGTCTAAAAAGAAATACAAAGCTTATAAAGTTATCTGTAACAAGGCTAATCATAATTTATGGACCAAGTACAAAAAGCTTCGGAATGAGGTCAAATATTTAGATAGACAATTGTATTATAGTTATATCAATGACATGGCCTTGAAACGTTCATCTGATCCTAAAAAGTTCTGGTCGTTTGTTAGTACCCAGCGTCGAAAGAGTACAATTTTCATACTGAAAATGGCGTTATTAATGATCCGTTCAATATTGCTCAGAATTTCAACCTTATTTTCAGGGAGACATTTTAGTAGTGACTCTAGCAATATCATTGATATCTCATGTGATCACATTACTGATTTTCGTGTTTGTAAAATTTCAACAACTCCGAGTGAAGTTAAACAGCTCCTTTCTGAACTTAACATGCATAAATCTTGTGGTCCTGATGACATATCTCCAATGTTGCTGTCATAGCTGGGCCAATACACTTGATGATGTTTTGAAACCCATATTTGATGCCATATATTCTATTTTGGAACTCGTTGAAAGCCTGTTCAGCAACTTTACTTGACTGGGCTGCAGTTCATTCTGGTGTGCCACAGGGATCTATTCTGGGACCTTTACTTTTTAACATTGCTTTTGATTTGCCATTTTGTGTTCAGTCGAATCTTCGTCAATATGCAGATGACACTTATGTATAGAGTCATTAAAACTCAAGATGATGAAGTGGCACTCCAGAATGACCTGCAGCACATAAACACCTGGTGTAATTTAAAATGTATGGCTTTAAACTCAAATAAATGTAAGCTAATGACTGTGACCCATTCTAGAAATCCTGCTAAACCACTGTATAATATTGGTAATTACACTTTGGAATTATTTCTAAAGACTCAAACTGGAAAACCCATATTAATACTGTTACTTCCAAAGCCACTAGACTAAAAGGATTTATTGGTAGAGTAGTTCAAACTTGGTACCCTAAAATTCTTATTTCACTTTATCGCTCGATTAGCAGACCCATACTTTAGTATGCAGCCCTTGTCTGGTGTCCTGCCCTTACTACCCAGCAAGAAACGCTTGAGGGTGCACCCAACTAAATAAACTCCCATAGTAAACAGTGCTAAATACACAATATTCAAAAATCATTAAAAAATACTTAGAAGTCCCACAGTTTTTAAAACCAAAAGAAAAAATATTGATCGATATATAACCTTTTATGTTCTTCTCTATTCACTGTCTAAAGTCCAGGTTTCCAGGGAGTTATTCTCATCCCAATGAAAACCACCCTCTACAGTAGTGAAAACGTCCACACTGAAAAGCAGCCATTTTGGAAAAAGGCCTTACGCTTGAAATCAAATTAGGACCACTTTTTCAGGGCCTAGTGTGTCCAAAATACTCACAGTTGGAAGCCAAGGACCCCCGGGTTATGATAGTGGGCCATTTTTACACAATCCATCAAATGAATGGGCCTCAAATCTTTGTTTTTCAGAAAGATTTGAGGGCATACACTTTATGATAAACAGCTCGGCGCATGAATTCCTCACTATTTAGTGGGGTGCACCCTTTAAAGAGATGATTTTTTTCAATTTGACTTGGGAACACACTAAGGACATCCAGTATATTGCAGAGGTCATGTTTCTGAAAAAAAATTGAAAAATATTACTCCACTGCAAAATGCCAGCTTTAAGCATATTGGTTCGTCTATGATGTTTCTGTGCAGTTTGCAATGGATAACCATGCATTGTGTATGCATTATTGTATTTCTTGGGTGCAATGTTTTCTTTAAAATTTCTTTAAATAACAATTAGTTTCCTCCTTGAATATTTAAACAATATCTGAGATATTATCTAAAGGCAATTTCAGACAGTTTTACAAAATTAACCTTATTAGGGGCGGATCCAGGTTGACAGAAAATGGGGCCTCATACACAATGAATCATACGCTGAGGGGGCAAATCACGAGCCTTTCTTCACATGATGTGCTGAGAAGAAAATGTAAAATGTAAATTGTTTCATGGTAAACAGACCACAAAGAGAAAGAAACATCCCCAACCCTGCATACATCCCCCATGTATATACAGGTCCTTGCAAAGAGAGTTGATCAAAAATTGTTGATAAAAACAGATATTTAAAGAGTATATACAGTTTTTTCTTCAATGCATGCATTCCTGAACCAGTACTATTTTAGAAACAACTACTTGTAATAGTTTTGTGAATTTTACTAATGCAACACACATGTAACACTAATTAAAGACAACAAATAACAACCAACTTCCAATGATAATTATGCACTGTGTGAAACACTCAATGGATTAAGCTGCTTAGTAGTTGGTCAATTCATTAAGCCTCACTCTTCCCCCAATAAAAAAGACAACCTTAAATGAGGATGCCCCATTGTGCTCTCCCAAGCTGTGTTTGTGTTTTCCTAAGAAAAACTGGTTTCACTTCATTGTTCAAAACATGCATACTATTAAGTAATGATGAGCACATGCACTGGTGATGTATAAGAAGCTATGTATAATTCACTATGTAGTTAAATCACTACTTGCAATAAGCCAGCTGTGAGCATATCAGTTGCAAAATGGGTCTTGTTGGGCGTGGAATCTACAAAAGAAAAAGGCTGGTACCAGAAAAAATCCATCAGTCATCACTCCAAAGTTAGAAGGCAAAGTCAAATATGAATATACGAAGAGAGACTCACCAACTGTCTATATTAGGCCATCATATGAGCAGATGGAGTTAGCTGTCACCAGAGATGTACAGGGATTCTTTTGTACGACACCCAATGCAGAGCCAACAAGAGACGTCATGCTACTTCGGCCCAAAATTGCTGAAAAAACTCCAGTTGAAAAACTCCAAACCAAGAGCGGAGCACAACTTCAGCAAACAAGTGGAGACAATCACCAGGATGGGAGAGGAGGTTACCGGTTCGTAAATGTCAATGCTGCTGTTAACTTGGGGGTACAGGCCGTGCTGGATCACCAACGAGCAAAACCCGAGTGTGATGGTCAACCAGAACTCATGCCGCATGCAGAGGTTCGTCGAGGTTTAGCCGTGTCCGAGATGATGTCCTGCAAAAAGTGCAGGTTCCATACAGACAAGACAAAACTGTACACAGAAATTCCTCGAACAGGGAGAGGGAGACGCACTGCCACTCCCAACATGGCTTTGCAGGTTGGTCTTCACAATACCGGGATAGCAACTGCTGGTGTGAGGAAACTCTTGTCTGCAATGGATACAACTGTTCCTTCAGGAAATGCCCTGCAGAAATTATCAAATAAATGTGGGAAATTATAACTTTTGAAAATGAACAGGATATGAGCGATAAGAGAAAAATTGTCAAAGACATTCATGAATTGCAAGGTCACAATAGGGAAAGTGCAATAGCTGTTGAAGTTGATCGACAATATAACAATCCCCTTAGGAACTGCCGCAAGAAGACACTGTTCGTTCCAGCAACTCAAACAAGGGACATTGTTTGTGAAAATGTGACAACCAAAAAATACATTGTAATGTATAACCATGAGACCAAGCTGTGCAAAAATGTGACATCAGCAAGAATGAACACAAACATGCAGATAAATGCACAGCCACTCGTCCAGCAAATTTCAACATGGGTGATGAACATGAAGGCGGAATTCAATGTGCCAAAAAACTCTTGAACTGTAAGGAGCCTCTGACAATTAATAGGGTCACCACTGATGCCGACGGTTGTCTGGCAGAGGGTATACAATCATATTATACACATAGCAAGGCAGGTATGCAAATTGAACATTCACTAGACCCCCCTCATCTTAACAGATCACTTTGTGCAGCCGTAAGTCGTGCAAAATTTAGTCCAGATATGTTTCCTGGTAAAACGAGACGGGAAAAGAGTAAACTGCAGGATCGCTTTGCTGATGACCTAAGCCATAGGGCACAGGCCGAGGCGGCTGCTATCCTTAAAGAGCACAGGGGCCCATTCTCAGATTACCACCATGGCCGCCAAAGCAGCAAGCGCAATTCCACAATGCTACATGGGCAACCATGGGCTGTGCAAAAGAGTATCATACATTTGCCATGGTGGTGCTACATCAACCTATCAATTTCCATACCTGCCTGCTAATGTAAGATCAAAGTTGAAAATGTCATCAAATGATGAACAGACTGTTTTGAAACTACTGGACAAACGAATTGGGGAAAAAGCGATGGAGAAAACAAAATATGGAACGAGCACTCAGAAAGCCGAATCTATGAATCATGCTTTTGCAATGACAAACCCAAAAGGGACAATTACCTTTTCAAGAAATGGTGACTGTAGAGATCACAGCGCAGTACACTTGGTCAATAATGGACACGCAAATTCAATAGTAAAAAAATGCGAATCTGCTGGTTGCCCAGTAACTGCTGGCTCACCAGCTGCCAAAGCCCTTGCTGAAATGGAAAAGAAACAGAAATACTACTCTAAAAGGGCCAAGGGAAAACAGTACAAAAAACGTAGGGCACAATGTCGATCAAAACGATTTCATTTGTATTATGCTTCACAGGCGCTGTATAAACGTGGCCAACTAGATCCCAAGCAAAATAATGACAACAGCGACTGGCAAAGAATTCAATATGAACACAATTATTGCAAACAGTTCCCAAACTAATTACAGGCTTTTTGAGTGCTTATTCCATACTTATTTTTCCATCGCTTTTTTCCCAATACCTAGTGTTAGGGTTATGGTTAGGGGGTTAGGCTTGGACAGAAAATGGTATGACTGACTTACATGCAGCTAAATTATACAATTCTTATAGGCCCCATGGCCTGCGCAACGTCTTCGTCGTTTGCATCTTTTTCTAGAATTATTAACAGATCGCGGTTCAAGAGATAAATGTTCAAAACAAACGCACAATGTATGATGGCACAGGTGACTTACATCACACTCTTCTGGTAAATTAGAGATTCCAGAGTGTGCCATGTAAGCCACTCTGTGCACATGCATCATTGTACGTTTGTTTGATTCTAATTTGATATTCATTAGTCCATAGTTCTTCCTTTTGAATCCCTGCCAAATGACACACCCGTAAATTCAAACAAATGTGTCTTCTTGTCGAGAGAACTCTTTATTTTGGCACAAAAGCCTCCATGTTTACAACTAGCATTAGTAGCAAACCACAGTAAAACTATTGGCTAGAAGTTTTACCTCAGTTACCCATGTACACCAGTAATCAGATCTTATTAAAGTTCATAAATGAAGGACAGAAACTTGTTTAAAAACTTAAAAATAATTAAAACCTGATTTGATATATATAAATGAAGAAAAAAGTATTGTTTGTAAACAATAAATGGCAAATATAAACAATTTCAATAGCCGAAAAAGAGCACATGCAGACTATGGTATTAATTTCACAATTCCACATACCTTTTTGCTGTAACAGTACTGTATTCATCCAATAAAGACCTGAAATACAAGGATATTGAATGGAAAAATTTAATGTGTAAAGATTTTTCATTTATTATCAGCCTTACTGATACTGTAAACAAAAGCACACGTTTAAATCCCACCATCAAAACAAACCATGGACGACGCCATTTTGAAACTATAGGGTGCACCCAACTAAATAAACTCCCATAGTAAACAGTGCTAAATACACAATATTCAAAAATCATTAAAAAATACTTAGAAGTCCCACAGTTTTTAAAACCAAAAGAACAAATATTGATCGATATATAACCTTTTATTTTCTTCTCTATTCACTGTCTAAAGTCCAGGTTTCCAGGGAGTTATTCTCATCCCAATGAAAACCACCCTCTACAGTAGTGAAAACGTCCACACTGAAAAGCAGCCATTTTGGAAAAAGGCCTTACGCTTGAAATCAAATTAGGACCACTTTTTCAGGGCCTAGTGTGTCCAAAATACTCACAGTTGGAAGCCAAGGACCCCCGGGTTATGATAGTGGGCCATTTTTACACAATCCATCAAATGAATGGGCCTCAAATCTTTGTTTTTCAGAAAAATTTGAGGACATACACTTTATGATAAACAGCTTGGCGCATGAATTCCTCACTATTTAGTGGGGTGCACCCTTGAGAAGGTACAGAGACGTTTCACCCATTTTTGTTTAGTAGGCCGCCGAGCAGGGCTTTAATTAATTCCGATAGTGAAATTGAGTATTCCGACAGGTGTGTCAAGTTGGGTCTTCCCTTTTTAAACAATAGAATTCATTTCCTTTCAACTGTGTTTGTTATTAAATGTTTATAATATTATAACAAATTTGACATTCCTATTTATCTTTTTCCTGTTAATCGTAGACACACTTAAGTTGTTAAGTTTTCTCATCAAATTGCAAGGTCCAATGCTGCTCATCATTCTCTTTTAGATTTCCAAGATTATGGGAGGTGCTACCAAGTACCAGCAGATGTTAAAGACACAGTTATTTATGGTTTATCTTTATTTATTAATCACTTAGAAAACATTTATTAGTCCGTGGCCTATAGGAGATGTCCTAACTCAAACTATGTAGTAACTAGTATTAACTTTTAATATTTTTATTCTAGTATTGTTTTTGTATCTCAAAGTGTGCCTAAAGCCATGTTGTTTATCATTCTTTGTGTGATTCAATGTTTGTTTACTTCCTAAGTGGTAGCAACAGGAGATCAACTCGACAGTAATTTAGTGTAACCTTTGGGTTAAGAAATTACATCATTTATGAAGTGTACGTTTGTAGATTTGCGTCACACTAACTTTGGTGGATCTAGGAGATAGGACCATAACTAGTATAGAATGATATCCAGTGATATTTGCGATATTTAAATAAACAACAACATTTATTAAAACTTACCTCGTCATCACTCCGTACACAGTCGCTGCAATCTGCCTTCCGAGCTCAACCAGAAATCTCATTTTGTAATTCGCAATGATCTGACCACCGGTGTGAGCGACGTTCTAATCTCAGTCCAGTGTTTTTATATCAAAAGCTCTGCGTGGGATCGCACGCCTTTGTTGATATTTAAATCATTATAGATCCAGCTGGATGGACGTGGCCTTAGTTCAAGACGTCTGTTTACTGATAACGGTAGCAAGCCAGGTTGATTCCATAAGAGAAAAGGGGAACTAGGAAATTGGGGTGGGCCGAATTTAATTGAGGCACACTTTTTTTTCGGCTCTTATGTTTTTTTAGGGATCCCAATTCTGAGCTGGGGACGGTTGGACACCCAAGTCTTGGAACTTTCTTGTAAGCCACATTGATCCCGAAATTTAACCCTTATATATCCTCCCTCCTCCCGATCCTAGATCCGGTAAGCCATTGCAATCGATGCCATTATGTTAAAAACATCTTGAACAAGACTAGGTCTATATGAGAATTGGGACTGAATGAGTACAGCTCATTTTAATTTAGGGTGGGTAATTCAGCTCCTCTAAATAAATGGTCAATTGCAAATGACCAATAAGATAATTATCTAGCTATTCATGGGGAAACTTGGGCGTTTGAACGTTTAAATTTTAATGTTAACTAGAACGTTTTTCGCTGAATTGTGTTCAAATTTAAAGCATCAGAAATCATGCTAGATGCCCCTATCTTGTGAGTTGACGGTTCTATAATGCTAGACAATCACCAGGTGCGCGTGGTCACAGTCATTTTTGATACCCCTGTTAACATGGTATAGATTACTGATAGTGTGTCGTTAACGAATTCCCACCTGTGTGTATGGTAGACAATGCATTTCCAATAGGCTTTTCATGATCCTCATCCAGCCCTGTGGTCGCAGTCATTTTTGATACACCTGTTAACATGGTATAGATTACTGATGTGTCGTTAACGAATTTCCACCTGTGTGTATGGTAGACAATGCATTTCCAATGCAACAGGCTTTTCATGATCTCATCCAGCCAACACGCGTTATTTCCCCCAGGACGAACGTGGGCAATTTTTTATTTTTTAAATGTCTTTTTAATTAAAATCAACAAGTTTTTATAAATGGGAATTTCATAGAAATTGCCCACGTTCGTCCTGGAAAAAGTACACAGGCAGCATGTCCGAAGTGTGTGTGTTTATGCTAGAAATACCGGTACATCACACTAACCAACAGGATAGTTGTGCGTGACAGCTACGGCCTGCTGTATTATACCTACATGTACAATTTGTACATGAATTATTTTAATTTACTTGCAGCGTTACCGAATATATTAATGTTTCTACGCCCCCCTTAAATCCTAAAACGACATTGAGTCTTGAAACCCCTCAAGGGATGTTCCCTTCCTTGCAACGCATGGCGGCGCTCCAGGGTAATAACAAAGATTGATATCTAATTTTGTGTCATGTGGATGTACAGTCGTATTTTGTGAAGACTAGGACAAATAATAAGGCTTACCCTCAATTGAACAAAAAAATTAATGTTATAAACAAAAATCAAAATCCGAACATAGCGCTTTTTGTTCCGGTTGAACCATTTTATTGCTATGCTGTCTGTGTGTCACTAGTAATAGTGCTGAATTAATTATTTTGGGGGTCACATCTCTGCGACCATGATGGGGCAGCATCCGCCCGTTTGCTCCTGCGAGAAAAACGCCGTTTTATATTTATAGGCCTACTGTACATTGTATTTACTCTCTAAAAAGTTAAGATTCACTCTAAACGATTGAATCCATGCAGCCACAAATCTTCGCAGTTTTTCGATTCCTTTCAATCTGGGTAAGAATAAATTTCAATCTAAGCAGCACTTTAAGATTATTGGACCGGAACTGAAACACACGGAATCTTATTTTCATTGCAATTTAAACATAATTAATATATTGGATAATATTCGGATTGTTCAGTTCCAAATATCACAGAGCCTTCAAACTCGACACATACTTAGAGCATACCATGTAGTTGTCAATAGAGTTATGACCTAGTTTCAGGTAAAGTTGTGACGTCATGGTGACGTCATCAGATATCGAAATACATTATTTATAAAAAAATCATATCTCATGAACCACAAAATATATTTACACAATTTTTGCATCATCTCACAGATATGTGATATTTCTGACCCAATCTGACCCCTCCTTCCGGTCGAAACCGGACGTTTAAGTGAAAAATAATCTGCAGCCAACTTGATAGGGTATTTGGGTGTGCCTTCCGTGAACGAAATTACTATTGACATGTGACCTTTTCAAAAATGTGACTGATGACGTCATCACCTGTCAGAAAGCCCTCTGGCGGCAGGTTTAGTAATAATTTTCTGTATATCTCAAAAACCATAGGAAATTTGAATGACTTTTGTGAATAAAGTATTCAGTGAAATCTTATCTTTAAAAAATATGTTTGATGGCGTAAACAAAGTTCAGAGCGTCCCAAGCGGCATTTTTAAAAAGGGAATCGTTTACACCCACAGATATTGAACCATACAGGTTCTAACATTATTTTTTCAAAATCATGAAACAGTTTTATCGTGTTTTATGTATGACCTTCAAATCACCTGGTCTGACCTTTACTTCCGGGTCTAAACAGAATGTTCAAATTCAACAGACTCTAACACAAAATTCATAGTTCTTTTGAATATGAAATTGATATTGTTATAATAAAAGATGATACACCTTTGAAAAAATATGATTATTTGATTGAACCGGAAGGAACATGAACACCGTGTGTTTGTTCTATCTAATAAACACTTGAGCTCTTTCTTCTCCTTCTCTTATAGACCACAAATTATGTGACACAATATATTCCCATCTCAGAAATTCCATTTCACAAAATTTAGATCAAAGACATCTAGTGTATTACAATTTCGTGATAAATTTAGTCAAGTAACTGAACTGGAATTTAAGATGTTCAACTTTGTACACTGTATGTAGTTCTAATTGTATATTATGAAAAACCTAAATTTTTCATGAACATGAGGATGTTTTATTGTGTAAGATGTATGACCTTCAAATAACCTGATCTAAACTTCACTTCCGGTCCAAACGGAGTTCAAATTCAAAATATTCTAACTCAAAATTGATGTGTTCTGAATACAGGGATGTGATTGGACTGTGAAAAAAAAAACTGAAAATGTAAATGATCCAGGAAGGGGAGTCCTAGCCTTGCGAGCGCGAAGCGCGAAGCCATTAACGGCGTTGGGTCCGGGGCCCGCTGAAGGGCCCCGGGAAAATTTTGAAATGTAGATGCTCTGTGGTGCAATCTCAGCCTTTCTGGGACATCTTTTGGGCAACAATATTTTTCCACTTTTGTTGTCTCTTCTTTAATTTTGGTTGTATTCTTTTTCAGTTCATCAGTATCACTATTGGTTTGTCACTCATTTTTAATATAAATACACTGGTATCACTAACATTGTAGAATTGTGAAGAAATAAACAAAAAATTGATTATTCCAATCAGTTGATATTCGTTTTGCTTAATCCGTTAATGAATGGAACGTACCAGCTTTAGTGGCACCAGACTTGATAAGTCTAGAGGTTTTGCTCATATTTTGTTCCCCCCCAAAAAAAAATCAAGAATAATACACAAAGAAATTTTTTACCGCTTGCTGCATAGTTAATGGTGTCGTTGCAATAGTTGCAAAACACCTTGCCAGCGGTCGCTATTTTATTGAAACAATCATGTAGCTTATGCTGATGTCCATCAACAGTGACTATCTCTCGAAGCCATTCCCAGCGAAACTTATTCTTGATTCCATTATCAATCTCTCGTACTGACGCGTCTCCATGCAACAGGACCGTCTTATTAAGCGCGGCCATGTTGGATACATAAAAATGTGTACGACGGCTGGTACCAAGAAGTGAGCTATTTTACAACGGTATTTTGCCTGCATTTTTACTCTCTGTCGCAAGGCACCCGACTGCATTCTCAGCCCGCCCGCGTCCAATTAGGGTTCAAGGAAAGCATTCCAGGGTTTACTATTGTGGACGGGGTTGCACACAGTGTGTGAATCACGAGTTCTGTCACAGGAACTAGACTTAAATATTTACAACCTCGGCCCCGAACTGTAGAATTCACACCACTTCAATCGGCCGGGGCCGAGCGAACCACATTATAATCGCGCTACGCATAGTGTATTTCAGTTCGTGCGTGCGTGCGTAAAATACATCAAAAAAGCAACGCAAGTAAGTACATTTCAGATGATTTCGGCAAACAGACATCGATATGAATATTTAATTAGCACATTCTACCCCCCTATTTTCTCAACGGATTCACACGATTCACGTTGGTGGACTTTTGAGGGGAAAAAAAACGGATTTCCGGAAAAAAACGGAGAAATCACATCCCTGTGAATATGAAATTGATATTTTTATAATAAAAGATGATCCATATTTGCAAAAATATGATTGTGACATCATAATTTGATTCAACCGGATGTTCTCGCGAACACCGTGTGTTTGTCTCAACAAACACTTGAGCTCTAGTTACACGCGTTGGTGTGTTTCTAAAGTGAACAAGAACATAAGAACCGTTCCAGACAAACTAAAAAAATGTAAACGTGTTTATTCCTGTATATCTGAATTCACATAAATTTCCAGAGTTTAAACAACTGTTAAATTTTAATTAAACTGAAATAAATCATGAAAATGTATTCAGATTCTTTGTATTTATTTGTAACGTGTCTTCGTGTAGACATAATTAATTTTGAAATTATTTCACCACTAATTTTACTAAAATGATAGAATCAGAGACATCAACTTGACACCAATTAAGTTTAATGAAAAACTGTAATATTTTGTATTGTTTTTGTACTTGCTTTAAACAGTATTTTTTCAATAAATACCTACAATAGGCATGGAGTTTCACAGAGG
Source organism: Zoroaster sp. YZ-2022 (assembly GCA_029582265.1). Taxonomy (NCBI): domain Eukaryota; kingdom Metazoa; phylum Echinodermata; class Asteroidea; order Forcipulatida; family Zoroasteridae; genus Zoroaster; species Zoroaster sp. YZ-2022. The sequence continues at coordinate 28,077,142 of CM055823.1, forward strand.
CCATGGCCTCCATTGCCCTGGTCTTGGCCTTGGTGGCCCTTCATAAAGTTCTCCTAGTCATTCTAATATTCTAATGGAAGTGCCCTTTACTCAAGAAAAATGGCTTTGCCCCTACAAGAATGAAGTTCTACACCTGTAGATCATCAATAGATCCAAGTCAGGAATTACACTGAGGCTCTGGCCTCCATAGCCCTCCATTGGCCTAGCCTTGGTGCCCCTTAAAGATTTCTCAGTGACATTCTGATATTTTGAAGTGCCCTTTACTCAGGAAGAGTGCCCTTTACTCAGGAAGAGTGCCCTTGCCCCTACAAGAATGAGGTTCTACACCTGTAGTTCATCAATAGATCCAAGTCAGGAATTACACTGAGACTCTTGCCTCCATAGCCCTGGTATTGGCCTAGCCTTGGTGCCCCTTAAAGATTTCCCAGCGACATTCTGATATTCTAATGGAAGTGCCCTTTACTCAGGAAGATTGGCCTTTACTCAGGAAGATTGGCCTTTACTCAGGAAGAGTGCCCTTTACTCAGGAAGAGTGCCCTTTACTCAGGAAGAGTGCCCTTTACTCAGGAAGAGTGGCCTTGCCCCTACAAAAATGAAATTCCAGGCCACTACTTCTACTGCTAATAATAATGAATCTACTGAGTACACAACTAGTTAATTGCTTAAATAAGCACAAAAACAAAACAAACACCATAACTTCAAAACAAATATTCTTTCATAAATAGATAAATTGAATTTGATTCATATTTGCTTATATTATTTTTGTTTACTATATGTGACCTGCTCCATCGAAATGAGGAATGTCCCCCAACACATGTTTCCGTGTAATGGACTTCCAAAGTTCACAAACTGTGCATGACTGCATTATTACATTATCAATTTATCACATCCTAACACAGGAATGAAATGAACCAAAAATGAATGTTTGGCATCATCAGAAAGCCCATTAAATTCTCTTTAAGTTGATATCCATATCTCAAAATGTGAAATTTGGGGGACATTCATCATTTCGATATATGCTATATATACTCAAAAGTCATAAATATCCTTCAATTATATACAATTTTTATCAAACTTACAGTAACCGTTTAAATAATGTTCAGCTATGTGCAACTTTGATACAGTAACTGTTATTATGAAGTGAGCACAAATTAACAAGGCAAACATATTTCAATGGGAACTTGTCTGCAGAATGAACATGGGGAATAAATCACTCTGGCTTTGCTTAAAGGGAAGGTGCGACTGTGGTAATTACCAGATTATCAAATTAACAATTATTATGTAAAAACTTACTTGGTGTAACGTTGGTAACACATCCTGATAAATGATTTCATCTGAAGTAATTTTATCTTGGAGAAAACAGGAATTGTAATGTCGAATTTTGAACACTTCACAGGATACACACTGTATCCCCAATATTACTTCACCAAAAGCATAAATTTATAACTATTTATATTTTGTTTTGCAAAAAATTTTCATGTTCATGTTTCTACCATCATAAAGGAATTGATATCTCAGTCTAGTAACAAGGAATCCATTTAAACCAAAATAAAAACATGTCACTTCTGTTTTTTAAAACCCAAGTACTTTCTTGAGTAAATCCAAAAAGCTCACATTTTGAAAGTTACCAGTCTCTTGAAGAAATGAGCCAGACTTTAATTCTCATAGACATGTGTATAATAAATCAAAGATAGCCACTCTAGCTTTGTGATAAATGTCTTTTATCAAGGTCAAATATTTCTTCTGTTCAAGTTCACAAGACCAAACCGAGGCTGGTGAATTTCATTCAGGTATTAGAAATCAGCTGTGATAACTGCTTTTCAATTAGAGAATCTGTCACAGCAGTGTGATAAAGGTTAAAATTGCTCATAAAGAATAAGTCACTGTCTAGTGAAAAAGCATGAACCATATTTTTTTATGAGTTTCCTGATGGTTCTTCACCTCTGTCATGCTCAAACCATAACAGTTCGAGTAACGATGCTTGATTTGCGTCTTTTGCGGCCACGCCCAATCTGTTGTTGTTCTGGATCTTGGCTACTTGACAACTCAAACTCATACCTCTGTGAAAAGAAAGATGTTAAGCAAGTGCTTGTTATTTTTTTTTCTCTGATTAATAAAACAGCACTTATTGCTTTTAGCCTAATTTGCTAAAAATATATTTGTCCAAAATCAATTTGCATACAAATAATATAATGGCAGTTGCTATATTGGGCATAAACATGACACCTACATTTAATTATAGATTTATTGGATGATGTTCATTGCCGGAGGAACGTTCAAATGTTTTTCTTGTAACCAAATGTTAATGGGTCATTCCACCAAGTTGGGGCAAGCTTTGTGACATGGTGTCCTTGTTAGGTCAGTAGATATACATGTACTATTCACTATCCTTATTATGAGTGCACATTCTAGGGTCATTCCACCAGGTTGGGGCAAGCTTTGTGACATGGTGTCCTTGTTATGTAGGTATAGATGTACCATTCACTATCCTTAATTTGAGTGCACATTCTAGGGTCATTCCACCAGGTTGGGGCAAGCTTTGTGACATGGTGTCATTGTTACATAGGTAGATGTACCATTCACTATCCTTATTTTGAGTGCACATTCTAGGGTCATTCCACCAGGTTGGGGCAAGCTTTGTGACATGGTGTCCTTGTGACGTAGGTAGATGTACCATTCATTATCCTTATTATTAGTGCACATTATTGTGTCATTCCACCAAGTTGGAGCAAGTGTTATGACATGGTGTCCTAGTTACCTAGGTAGATGTACCATTCACTATCCTTATTATGAGTGCACATTCTCAATTGTTCTTCAAATTAGAATGAAATCAATTTCTGTGCCTTGAATAGGAGGTATATCTACATTTTGACTGATTTTGACCCTTGTAGTAGTAGGAGGGTTAAGGGGAATCAAGACATGGCCAAGACTAGGGCAACAGGATCAGCCATGGCCCTTGTGGCCTCCATGAAATAGGAGGGTTAAGGGGAATCAAGACATGGCCAAGACTGGGGCAACAGGATCGGCCATAGCCCTTGTGGCCTCCATGAAATAGGAGGGTTAAGGGGAATCAAGACATGGCCAAGACTGGGGCAACAGGATCGGCCATGGCCCTTGTGGCCTCCATGAAATTCCAGGCCTGATATGCCAGTGAACGATTTCGTTTGTAATGTACATCAAGCAAGACAATTTGCTTGATGAAAGGCATCTATTCCTGTGCACCACTTTTTTGCCCAATTTTTTTTAAATTTTATTTAAATTTTTTTTTTTTAACTAAGACTAATTGCGGTGACACCATGTGAAATTCTCAATTGAGTAGTAATTAGTTCTGAAAAGAACTAGAGGTACAACTCAACGTTTCGATCAGTGTGCTCTGATCGTCCTCTCCTTAGTCTTACTAATATCCTCCTCACCATGCAAAGCTACAAGTTTTACTTAATTTATTTTATGAAAGGTTGCCAAAACACAAGGCTCTTAAATGCCACTCAAAGTGCAGGCTAGAACTAAAGGAGGGGGGCGGAGAATAAAAAAACCAATAAAAATACTCTCAAAAGTTGAAATTTGCCCAACATTTAATTGACTTACATCATCATTAACAGGCACTGCTCTCTTCTTTGTCGACTTTTCTTTCTCTTTTGATTCAATCTTCTTGGATGTCGTCTGAGATGAAGAGGTTTCCTTTGTATTATCCTCCTGAGATGCATGGCGAGATCTAAGCTGGCGGCCACTAACATTCAGTTCAGCAGTCTTTTCAGCAAGCTTGTCAACCTGATATGGGGAGGGGGAGGGGGAGGAATTGAATTTATGATAAAGCCTTGACTTATTATTTCACTATTTATTTATTAATTTATTTCCTGTTTAACCTTGGGAGATCTTTTATGCCAGGATCTGGAACTCTTTACCTGCCTCTGTTGTGAATGTTCCATCTGGTCAGTCCTTCAAATCTAATGTTCATCATCATCTGATTAACCCTACTCCACATAGAGGCCACTCCGATCCACTAAATGTTCAATATGTTCTTCACCAATCTTTAATACATACTAGCCTGCTGTCCTTTCCAAGTAATCTTACAAAATCAACTGTGTGCCACCCAAGGCCACTGTAAATGTTTGAACATATTAGTATGGCCTGCAATGTATCAATGGGAGACCACCTTACCCTGCAATCTCAGTGGTGTGACAGTGCACAGAAGGGTAACCATAGGAGGCTACTGGCAACAGGTAATGGCTTGGAGTGGCCTGAATGGGTTGTTTCAAAAATTGCACTGACTGCTCAGAATAAATGAACTTTAGCTTGGGCATTCTTGTTCTCTTGGGCAGTGTTTAATTTAAAAAAAACACTGTTGATTCCCTTTCTATAGATATAGCACCAAGTACATAAGGGTACACTCCAAACTATTGAAATAACACGTACAATACACAAACCTAGACTTGGCAATCCAGAGAATCATTAACTTTAAGTCAATGATTGTTGGATAATGTTGTTGGATGTTGGATAATGTTGGTGAAGAATTTCTGTGTTTTCCCCCAAACATCAGACAGATATAAGATCGTGGCAAATCTTAAGACTTCCTTACCTGTGTAACTTTCCTTTTTCGTTTCTGAGAGTCAACATTTTCATCTCCTTTGGTGCCAGGATTTGGTTTCAGTTTTTCAGGTTTCTTATCCAGGATGCCATCTCCTTTGGTCTTCTTCTCAAAGTACTTCTTGAGTCCCTCAGATAGCAGTTTCTCCTTGTTCACAATTTTGCCAAGTCTGTATTATAAAATACATTTAATAAATCGTCGCATCAGTGTAACAAGGTTGTATCTAAAAAATGCAACAAGGTCATATGTGCAATAGTGCATAAATATGCATATATACATTAAAACAATTGAGTGCAACAATGCCATATCTTCTTCCATAGGTTTTGCGTGTTCATCCTGGAACTGTGTAAAATGATACGACCTTGTTGCACTGAGCAAAATCCATGTCTGCAGCAAGGTCGTAACTATGATACGACCTTGTTGCACTGATGTGGCGAAATGCTCCAGACAGGTTAGATTTAAAATAAATCTGTTCAAACAAACTGAAATAAACCCAATAAAAAGCAGACTTTAGCTACAAAAATACGACCACGAAAACTGCTGAAGGATATCAAATAATAACAAATTGTGTTGATTTAACAAAGAAAGATTTAGTAAAGCGTGATGTGATACCCTGACTGCCGCTTCCCAGGTTGTATCATAACATGGGGCTGATCCCTGCCTATGTGGCATGATTTGGTCCAATGACTTCTGACTAGCGCCCCCAACAAAGACATTGACAAAATAGCTCAGTTGGTATTGCACTTTTATAATAATCCAGAGGTCACAAGTTCAAATCCCACTCCAGTAAATTTGTCTTTGTTGACACTTAACAAATTGTAGATGTTTTTGAATATATTTTAGGTACAAAGGAATGTGAAATCTTTGACCAAGAAGATTTGGAGGGTTTGGTACTTTTAGTTCTGCTATAAAAAATTATTTCCATACAATAATGGGAAAGTATTAATATTGACAAAATGGCCCAGTTGGTATTGCACTAACATGAGGCTAAAAAGCTCCGGTTTGTTAAACTGGTCCCCTGTCTTTATCCTATATCATTAGTGGTTATATTGAATGAGAAAAAGTGGTCATCGGATACGACAGTATACCCCTTTTTTTCACTCTAATAAAATTGATTAAAGGCCAAAAAAAAGTATCCAGTTTCTGGTCATCAGTCGGGTTCAAAATCGGTGCGGTGACGCATTTTTCTTTTGCCAACAGGTAAATACATGAAACATTGTATACGCAGGGACCAAATTTCCCATACAAAATATACAAAGTATATGTGACCTGCTCTGTGAAAATGAGTCACAAGTCTCAAATTTGAAAAATTGAGATTTCTATGTGGATTTAATATTTTATTGATTAAAATTGACGTCAATTTCAATCAATAAAATATTAAAATCAATGATTTTTTGTGAGTAGGTTGTTTCATTTCTGTCTTTCGTTTTCCTTTTCAATGCTTGTTTTCCTAAGAATTCAATTGCATTAATTATGCAAATTATTGATTATTAAAAATGGCATATCGCCATATAATGTCCAGCCACATAGAAATCTCAATTTTACAAATTTGCAACTTGAGACTCATTTTCACAGAGCGGGTCACATATGGTGGCTAAGAGAGGCCTCACAAATCGATCCAGCAATTTTGGCTGCAATTGGATAATAATAATAATAATAATAATGTGTGGACTTATATAGCGCACGTATCCACCAACTAAGTGGTGCTCAAGGCGCATTCTTTTTTACGTGCATTACACAACACACGGGACCTACGGCTTTACGTCCCATCCGAAGGGACGAAGCAATTATGGCTAAGTACCTTGCTCAAGGACACAAGTGTCAAGACCGGGCCTCGAACTCACACCCTGCTGCTGGCAACACCAGAACTTGAGTTCGGTGCGCTAGACCGCTCGGCCACGACACTCCATATCGTTTCATAGCAAAAAAAAAGAAAATTAAAAATGCCGACGCACGTGGAGACCAGAAACCAGTTTTCCTTGGGGTTTTATTTGATAATACAATTTATTAAATTGATTGAAAGTGGAGTGTCGTGGCCGAGCGGTCTAGCTTACCGGACTCAAGTTCTGGTGTTAGCAGCAGAATGTGGGTTCGAATCCCGGCCGTGACACTTGTGTCCTTGAGCAAGACACTTAACCATAATTGCTTCTCTCCACCCAGGGGTTAAATGGGTACCTTTGAGGGCAGAGTTGGTTGATTAGCCCTACATGCGCTGTAATGGCAGCAATTGAGCTGTATACTCCCCAGGGAGCTGAGATGGTTTCAGGAATGATTTATGAGCCTTATGAGCCTTATGAGCAGGGGTAATAATATGCGCCTTGAGCACCACTCAGTTGGTGGATACGTGCGCTATAATTATAAGTCCACACATTATTATTATTATTATAAGTTAAAAACACTGACCTCTTCCCTTTGTTAGCATTTTGGCAGTATCCCTCTTTCTCAAGACGATTGACAAGTCCATGAGCAACAGTCATCTCAACCCCAAGACGACGAGAGAAGTTTGGGATCTGAATGCGAGTCACCTCAGTGGCAGCGAGTAGAGCACGGCGCCACAGACAGGTGGCTTGTAACATAACAGGTGTCAGGTTCATGAGGTAAGGGTCCGTGGGTTTGACTGGATGTGGAACAATCTGTGTTGAATTTCAACAAATATGAGGTTAGAAAAAGAATATTCCATGGCTGAAAGATTGACTGTCATCCTTCTTATAAGAATCTAATAAGATTCTATTAAAGGTATGATACATCATTGGTTTTTTGAAGAATGCATTCATTCCAATCATCTAGTTTTCAAAATACACATCATAAAACTAACCTTTGAAAATTTCATCAAAATCAGTGTTCACGTTTTCGAGAAAACAGCGCATAACGGTTTCTTTTTTAGTATGTACACTCACTGGCCAAAAGTATTGCAACATGCTCAAAATAGCACTTTACAAGTAACAGGTGAGATGATCATTTAATCCGATTTCATCAATAATTTCCGAACAATAACAGTAAAAAAGAACATTGACTTCAAAACACAGGCACTTTCAAGAAGTTTTAAGTAGTGTAAATAAAATAAAATAAATTATTGTAACACAGTTCTCCAAACTGAACTTTGGGGATGTTGCAATACTTATGTGCCTGTTCATATTGCGTTAATTTCTATTGTTGCAATTGAAATCAGCTGTTGCGTTTATGGAGGTCTTCGTTTACAATTTTCTCGAAGATGACAATATTTCAGACGGAAATATTTCTTAGGGGGATTGGTACAAGTATCACCTTTGTAAACATTCAGCTTTCAGATTGAAACTCATCAACATTTTTTTTTACTATTACCAAAGCTATATCATACCTTTAAGTCTTATTCCCTTTATTCATTAGTTAGCCATCTTATGTCTTATTCCCTGAATACAAGAGGTTGTGTACCTGTACATGCTCATTATTCGCACCGTGCATAAGCCGCTGAGGGCACATGCTGTTTGACCACTGTGGGCGAAAGGGCAGCGATAATGCATCGCGTTTGGCAAATTTTGCAGTTGAGGTGTGTATGTATGCGCGGAATATCTCCAGCGATCATTAGTTGGCACAAGTGCATGCGCATTTAACCAGTTCACATCGGGAATATATTTTTTTTCCCAGTCCCCCGTGCGGGTTTATTTTCAGTGAAAAATCAGAACAAATTTCTAGCCATTAATAATTTTTTTTGTCAATGAAACTAAGTCCGGACACCCAAATAAACACCTTTACTCATTGACATTTCGAGAATTAAATGGCTAGTTTTTTAATTACGGTTGTGTTTGTTCAGCACAATTAGACTGTTGGCAAGCTCCGATGTAATGGCCTATTAGCGACCAGCGCCCGGACGAACAGACGGCATACCGGGAGAGAGAGGAAAGGCCTTGTAAACAATGGATATAAATCCGTCTTTACAAATTCTTGGCTGGTAAGTCAAAGGAACAGGTCTTGGATAAAGGGATTATGCAAAAATCAACAAAAAGAGTGAACTCGTTCATTGTTTGCAGTGCCTTTCGTCCGGGGCCACCGAACCGTGACCCCATGGACTCCGAGTCAGCCGCCACGACGGCACGCCACATGTGGCGTGTTGACAAGTCTCCCGGTAACACACACAAAAATCGGAATGCGTGTTTAGATGCTCTCCGATCCCCGGTTCAAAAAAAATGCGCGTATACACGGCCTCCGACGCGAACTGGTTAATACAATCACATACGCACACAAAGTGTACACACAATGCTCACACAACACAAAAGTGGTTATCATCAAGACACTGGCTGCAAATTCACCACAAGAGGGCTACGATGTGCACTGGGGGGATAGTAGCCTAATTTTATCCGTTTGCAGGGGCAACCTCGCTTTCATGGCAAATTCATAATAAGGGACGTTCTGTACTTACCCTGCTACACTGATCACAAACATGTTTTGGGGGAGCATCCGTCTCAGATATGATGGCAAAACACACAGCATGTTGCCATAGCTGGCATTCCTCACAGCAAATCATCAGACCATCATCCTAACAGGGGTATGATTTGACAAAAGTAAAAAATCCTGTACAATAGGTAGCGGGCCTGGGTCTCCCTTTGGTCTAGAGGACAAAGTCCCCTAAACCTCCTGGATGTTTAATTCTGGAGGATTTACAGACTCTCCACATCCCCACAAACAAAAAACTAGAGGTTTGGACACAATACAGGCTACTTCTTTATTTCCTTGGTGACTACTTCTCTTCTTTCAAGAAAATGTTGACGCAAAGGGAGATGTCAAAAATCCTGAAATCAGGAAAAATCCTAAGAAATCACAGGCCTGTCCCAACAGGAATAAATAACTAAATGTTTAATTCTTTTATAGCGCATTTTACATCATGTCCCAATGTGTTTTACCTGGTTATTATTATTTTGATAGAGTACATAGCTCGAGTAATCTAGCGCTTAGATAGCCTGAAGATCTGACGTCATGCTTTGAGCGAGAGGCGCGCGAATTACGCCAGATCCTGGCTGTGCTGCCGCTATGTTTTCCCCGATGCTCAACTTTGACCTTGGTTGGTAGCTAGCGCACGAGCCTCGAAGCGTGACATCAGATCTTTAGCACAACGTATCCAATGAAACCCCTTGAATGGTACGCCTGGAGCCTGTCTATGTCCTTAATATAGGATAAAGACAGGGGACCAGTCTAGCGCTTTGAAGGCTTTTTCAAACACAATATCAACCTCTAACCTCACAGGTATCCATTTATACATTTTGTTGCCCTTTCTAACTCAAAAGTTTGACTCCAACATCATAGATAAATTACTTAAAAAGACAATATCGTTACGATCAACAGAGCATGGAATCAGAGTGCTAGTTTTAGATTAACTCAGTGACTGGAAAAATTCCCCACATGATAAGGCCATATTACTATTGCTGCTGCATAAGTGAGCCATTAATTTTCAGTCACTGCGTTCATCTTCAGCTAGGACAGCTAGGACATCAATTCCATGCCCTGTTGTAAGACTTCTCTGATCGTGACGATACTGTCCCTTTAACCCTCCTACAATCAGTGCAATTTTTGAAACAACCCATTCAGGCCACTCCAAGCCATTAGCTGTTGCCAGTGGCCTCCTATGGTTACCCTTCTGTGCACTGTCACACCACTGAGATTACAGGGTAAAGTGGTCTCCCATCGATACATTGCAGGCCATACTAATATGTTCAAACATTTACAGTGGCCTTGGGTGGCACACAGTTGATTTTGTAAGATTACTTGGAAAGGACAGCAGGCTTGTACATGTATGTACTGAAGGTTGCTAAAGAACAGAATTTAGTGGTTGGGAGTGGCCTCCATGTGTAGGAGGGTTTTAAGGTGGATAAAAGTTTTGTTTATGAGCCTTATGAGCAGGGGTAATAAATATAATGCACCTTGAGCACCACTCAGTTGGTGGATACGTGCGCTATATAAGTCCACACATTATTATTATTATTATTATTAAAAAGTCAAGCTTGCAACAAGTAAGCTGTGGTTAAGTAAGAGTAATTGCGGTGACACCATGTGAAATTCTCTATTGAGTAGTAATTAGTTCTGAAAAGAACTGGTGGTAAGCTGTGGTTGTTCAACAAGTTAGCTGTGGTTGTTCAACAAGTTAGCTGTGGTTATTCAACAAGTTAGCTGTGGTTGTTCAAAAAGATTTTTTGGTTGTCCTGGGACGTTGCCGGACAACCCATTTTTGCAAGCCCTGAACTATACGCATGACAACCCACAGCCCTATGATCTTGTAACCGTGGTGGATGTTTTTGTTTGTTCCTGCAGCGGCAAGTTTGAAACACTTTTTTACCTCATTACATTCACAAGGACATCGGACAATATTCTCTTCCCGTTCTTCATTCATAAGTGGCATATTGGATGATGAAGCAGGCGTCAATGTCCCATCTTCTCTGTCTGTTTTTGTAAAATGGAAAGAAAAAAAAACACTTTTGATCAAACACTATTTAAATCTTTACATAATGAAGAATTATTGTGTAAAAGTGTAAAAATGCATTTTATGGTGACACCACAAATAAAATCATTGTGTGCCCGGAAGAAGGTCGTAAGGCTCTACGCCCTTCTTCCAGTTACACAAAGTACAATGTTTTTGTCCTAGCAGGTCGTAAGCAATAAAATGGCTCCTTTGAAAAATAGTAGGGCATAACTGTTATATATTTGTTGCTAGAATTACTCACAAGACATGTTTTTCCATTCCCATGTGGAATTTAACTTTCCTAAAATGACTTATAAATGGCAGAAAAACGACCAAACTTTCACACTCAGTTTTCTTGAAACACAATTTTGCACATTAATTGCTTATGACCTTTTACCGGTCACACTTTTGTTACGTCCTTCTTCCGGGCACACAACGAAATATAAAATGCTTTTTGAGATTTTGGGTTTTGGATAAGGAATCGATGATTTAACTTGATGTTTTGACAGGGGACTTCAATCATCATCTGTCCACTAAAGTATATATATTAATTCATCGGGAGAATCAGAGCATACTGATCGAAACGTCGAGTTGTAAACATCAGTTCTTTTTAGAACTAATTACTACTCAATTGAGAATTTCACATGGTGTCACCACAGAAAGCTTTTACTTATCCTTTTCACCATGCAAAGCTACAAATATTACAAGGGATATGTCAAGGAATATGTCTTTCAAGGAGTGTTCTGAAATACTAGAATCTTATGAGTTGTGATATTGACACGTCATACAAGGGCCATGGTCACTATTTGCACATAATGGGCTGTATACTCCCCAGGGAGCTGAGAAAGATTACAGGAATGATATTGGTCCAGTGACCAGGGGAAATAATATAAAAGCGCATTCGGACATTATGTGCATGAAATGCACTTTATATTAGAAAAAAATGTTATTATTATTAGGTAAAACTTGTAGCTTTGCATGGTGAGGATGATAAGTAAGACTAATTGCGGTGACACCATGTGGAATCTCAATTGAGTAGTAATTAGTTCTGAAAAGAACTGGGGGTACAACTCGACGTTTCGATCAGTATGCTCTGATCGTCCTCAGGAGAATGCCGGACTCTGGAAATTCTCCGGCATTCTCCTGAGGACGATCAGAGCATACTGATCGAAACGTCGAGTTGTACCCCAGTTCTTTTCAGAACTAATTACTACTCAATTGAGATTCCACATGGTGTCACCGCAATTAGTCTTACTTGTTATTATTATTATTATTATATATTTAAGATATTTGCCTACATCTTACCGGGTAGATGAGGACTGCTCATTGGTACATCATTGCAGATTTCCGGCTCCCCTCTTGGACTTTTCTCTGACTGCGGTTGCTCCTCCTGTTGAGATTGCTGGTTTTCTTGCAATTTGCCAGTAGGATTCTATGTAATAAAGTATTTTTCCAAGATTTTTTGGTTGAAAAAGAGTCCCTACTTTCCAGTAAATGATAACGTTTGTTTGTAAGCCTCACTTTCAAAAGACTTTTCTGTGCATGTTAAAGGAGAGGTCAGGGCCTTAGCGAGCGGGGAGTGTGGGGGGGGGGGGGTGTGACATCCCTCCAATAATTTTTCTCAGTCATTATTTAGAGCCCCAGTCAGCAAAGGGAGCATCAAAGCAACTAAAACAATGGTTGGTCCAGAATAAATTTTTAGTCGGCAAAGCTACAGCTATAGGTTTTCCGACTGCAATGTATCGTGTATCAAAGCAGTGAAGATTTGCTGAGTTGTTTGTTTGTTATAAGTTGTTTATAAGCTGTGGTTTCAGGTGGCACTTCGCCCTACCCACACCCCCGAAGAAAATGCCTTTGCTATGCCCCTGGGAGAGGTACAACATTGGCAATTAATAGATCATCAACTAATTATTATCTGAAAGCTTCTTTGTGCATTAAGTTGGAGAGTATCAATCATCCACAGAAACTATTTCATCTACAGTGCTTTACAAAAAAGGAATTGTTGTGTTTGCTAGCAACTTTTTAAAACATAACTGAATTTTAAGAGTCGTTCATTCTCATGCGAAATGTGCCATTGTGATGAAACTTTCACAGGTTAGTTTTCGATAAAGACCCTATAATAATAATAATGAGGTATCACAGCGCTGTACATTATTACCCCTGCTCATCAGGCACATAAATCATTCCTGAAACTATCTTAGCCCCCTGGGGAGTATACAGCTCAATTGCTGCCATTTCGGCGCATATAGGGTTACTCAAACACAACAACCAACTCTGCCCTCACAGGTACCCATTAACTCCTGGGTGGAGAGAAGCAATTATGGTAAAGTGTCTTGCTCAAGGACACAAGCACCACAGTCGCGATCGGGATTCGAACTCAAATTCTGACAACTCAGCCATCAGAACACAAATCTGATACACTAAACCGCTCGACCATGACACTCCACAAATGTAAGAGTTGTTCGTTCTCGTGCAAAATGTGCCATTGTGATGAAACTTTCATAGGTTTTCGATAAAGACCCTTCTAGGTTCAAAACGTAAGGCCACTAACTACTATTTTGCAGCTTAGTTTTAGCCTGAAGATCTGACGTCACGCTTTGAGCTAGAGGCACGTGAATTATACCAGATCCTGGCCGTGTGGCCGCCATATTTTCCTTGATGTTCAACTTTGACCTTGGTTGGTAGCTAGCGCGCGAGCCTAGAAGCGTGACGTCAGATCTTGATGTTCAATCTTGATGTTCAACTTCCTTGATGTTCAACTTTGACCTTGGTTGGTAGCTAGTGCGCGAGCCTAGAAGCGTAACGTCAGATCTTGATGTTCAATCTTGATGTTCAACTTCCTTGATGTTCAACTTTGACCTTGGTTGGTAGCTAGCGCGCGAGCCTAGAAGCGTGACGTCAGATCACAACGTATCCAATGAAACCCCTTGAATGGTACGCCTGGAGTCTGTCTATATCCTTGATATATACTACTCAAAACAATTTAGGGAACACCGGAATAATCTCAGTTAAAGCAAGATCATTTATTTCAGATAAACACAATGTTTCACAGAATTGATGAGAAACAACTGCACAATGAAACAGATGATAAAGGATGCATGTAGTGATTACACATTTCATGACATGACTACTAAAATAGAGAGGGGGTTGCAAATGAAAATTCCGGTTCATGGAACATTTCAAACCTATTTGATGTTAAAAATCCGGTGTTCCCTAAATTGTTTTGAGTAGTATAGGATAAAGACAGGGGATCAATCTAGTTAGTTTTATGATATATTTTTTTTAAAAGAGGGTTGGCGTAAATGTACGTTTTCAAATACCAATGTTGTAAATTCCCTTTAAAACAATAAAAAAATAAATCAAAACTAAATAAATAGAAATAGACCTAATGCATATGATGTCACAAACTGAATATCGCCCTCTATCAGAGGCTAGAGGTCAGTCATTGGTTCATGTATGCGCACTGTGCACGCGTATACGCACAGCGCGCATACATGAACCAATGAGTGACCTTCTCTAGCCTCTGAATGAGGGCGACCTTCAGTTTGCGACGTCATATACATAAGGTCTATTGATATCTTACCTCCAGCTCATCAGTCTTCTCCTTGTCACCTTCCTCATCCAATGCAGTGTTGCTGACGACATCTTGCTTGTCAGTAACCATGTCAACGAGATTCTCCTCTTCTGCATCATTATCCTTCAGTTCAAATTGTTTGCGGTCTGTCTTAATTCTTAGTTTCACACTGGAGGGCGAAAAGTTAAAGTCTTATTTAGGGTATGCCCAAACAGTTAAAAACTGATTTCCATTTGGGCCCTGCATATATACACATACAATTTAAAACACATGAAAATAACATGATGCAAAGTTTGTGGTGATCACGTTTTATATAAAATTTGCTTTCGATAAAGAAATTTTTACTTATGAAGAAATATTCAGCACTTTGCATTGATACTTGCTTAATAAATAGTTTTGTTTAAAAATGAGTAACTACTGAAACCAGTTTAACCGGTCTTGAATACAGAGCTGCCAACATATGATTTTGAAAATGAGGAAGATTTAATTTTCTAATCAGAAAGACTCAATCGAAGCGAACGCAGCGAGCGAGCCCTTGCGGGTGGGGTCCAGGGGTTTTAGGCTTTTTGGCACCAAAAGGAGAGGCCTCCTTGCATATATTTTAAGTAAGTAAATTACCGTCAAATACGGAAGTCTTCCGCAGAATCCGGAAGAGTTGGCAGCTCTGTGAATACGGTCTAGAAATTGTACAAATGGCAACTCACTGGCACTTTACTGCCTTATAAAACAACCAGAGCAGGACTGAAAAGGGGGCACACAAAAATAAATGGTAAATTTACTTCAGGGCTTTCAAAGGGGATGGGGATGGAGGGAGTAGGTTTCTGGTCTCCAAGCACGTCGCCTCAGACCTGTGCATTGGCATTTTTAATTTTCTTTGTTTTTGCTATGAAACCATGTCCAATTGCAGCCAAAATTCTACACAAAATTCACATTTTGATAAACAAAATTCATGATTTGCATTTAAAATTAGCGTTACATATACCCAAAAATATTTTTGCCTAAAATTTTCTCAAAAATATTTCTTTAATATTTGAGAGTTCATCTTCCAATTTTGGGTTAATAAAATTTGCTTTTCTATAAATACTAGATGACTTACGTGTGGAAAGCCTGTAGGAGTGGTCCATTTTGAGAGGAAAAGAATGAGAGAGAAACATGGTTATTATCATATAAATTGGAAACATGAATGATGACAATTTGTCATTTTAATTATTTAATAGTAATTTTCATAGTGTTTGTCTCATCCATCATTCCCTAACTCCACAAAAACATTCAAAAAGCTGTATAAATATCAACCTAAAATTTTGAAAATTTATAGAAAATTTATAAAACAGATTACAAAAAAAAGAATAACTACTTTGAAAAATACCAAAAGTACAGGCTTTATGAAGAAACTTGATCACAACATTTATAAAAAATGGCTGGATCAGAGTTTTAGGCAAAAAAAAGTCTCTGGTTTCTTGTCTCCGCGCGCGTTGCCTCAGACCCATGCGTCAGCATTTTTAATTTTCTTTCTTTTGGCTATGAAACGATGTCCAATTACAGCCAAAATTGCTGGATCAATTGAAATTCTGCCGTGCTGTGTTTTAAACGACCTTTTCACATAGGGTTATGAACGTTTGCCCGATTTGTGGGGCCTCTCTTAGCCGCCATACTTTGTTTATGGGAAATTTGGTTCCTGTGTATACATCTATTACGTATTTCCCTGACAGAAAAAAAAAATAAATAAATAAAAATGCGTCACTGCACCGATTTTACCCAACTTATGATCAGACACCGGAGATTTTGTTTGGCCTTATGTTCAAAGTCAGTCTCAAATAGGTTTGACTCATCACTGTGTTGTAAGTGCTATTGGAGCCCTGTTTATATGTTTATAACTAGAACTTAAACTTACTGTCGATACATCTCCAACTTTGATAGTCATGGGCTCCTCGTCAAAGTGAAAGGAATCTGACTCTGCGGCTTGGAAACCAGGTGGCTCATAATCAGCTGGGGTGACTGAAAACAAGAAAACAAGTCATTTATTTAATTATTTATTTAATTCCATAATTTGTTGGCGAGGTGAGTGCACGTTCACCATGGATATGTTCACTCATTTGTTTGTAAAAATATCCAGCAATGTAGCATGCCCTTTTCTTTGTTTACAGTTCCCAGTGCTCTGAAAATTAAAACCAAAAAAATGCTGCTTTCCAGCTCCACAAAAGAGGTCCCTGATACAGCACCTCATCTAGTGTCCAATTTCATAGAACTTGTAGCAGAAAATATTCCTTAGCAAATATTTGTGGAGTGTCGTGGCCGAGCGGTCTAGCTTACCAGACTCAAGTTCTGGTGTTAGCAGCAGAATGTGGGTTCGAATCCCGGCCGTGACACTTGTGTCCTTGAGCAAGACACTTAACCATAATTGCTTATAGGGGCAGAGGCAGTTTAACAACTGCCTTGTTCTGGACTAGTTACCCCTCCCAGTCCTATTCGCACCGTGAAGAGGCTGGTTATTAACTTATCTTGTTTCTGTGCGAGGGGCTGGTTTCTTCAGTGTGGAGTCGTTGTAACAACTCAATGACTTAGTAGCCCCCACCTTGGAGTGGCCATTGGCCTTGTGTGGGGCGATTTGCATAAAAAATATAAACAAATCTATCTGCTAAGCAAAATGTAGTTGAGATCCTGCCATAAGCAATATATACTACTCAAAACAATTTAGGGAACACCGGAATAATCTCAGTTAAAGCAAGATCATTTATTTCAGATAAACACAATGTTTCACAGAATTGATGAGAAACAACTGCACAATGAAACAGATGATAAAGGATGCATGTAGTGATTACACATTTCATGACATGACTACTGAAAGAGAGAGGGGGTTGCAAATGAAAATCACGGTTCATGGAACATTTCAAACCTATTTGATGTTAAAAATCCAGTGTTCCCTAAATTGTTTTGAGTAGTATATATTACAAGGCAATTTGGCTGGTAACCGTTTACTGCTGGGCACACATTTTCTGTGCTCAGTGAATTTTTGTGCTTTGACGCTTTATAAAAATTATCCCCCAGTTTACAAGTTTCTTGATCTGTCACTGTCAGACAAATGGACATAACTGAAAAATCAGAACTTTTAGAGTTACCATCATCGTAGTACAGAAGCTTCATCGTCATGATGACATCATCAGGTAGAGATTTCAGACTCTGTGTAAGCACCACGATGGTGCGAAGAAGACGTGTGGTGGCTTTCTTAGTCTCTGCCTCAGTGGTTGCTGAAGCAATCTTCTTGTCATTTCTAAGAGAGATAAGTTTATTAAATTCTTTCTTCTAAATTTCTATTAATTTATATATTATTTATATAAATTTTATACCAGTAGCATAATTTTTATTATGTTCTGTAAATAATATGGGATTAACTTTTAAATATAAATGTGAACACATTTCTACTCTCTGGACACAATTTTCATTTTTAATAAACCTATTTAATTCAAATTCAATAATCAAAACCCAATATCAGGGATATCCCCATATTATTAACAGTGCTTTAAAGTTTAATTTCAACATACCTGTATATACTGATTCCACAGCCTTCATATGAAAACTTGAATGTGTACGACTCAATGACATTCTGCATGAACAAGACATTTTAATAATTTAACGGCACAATTTTGACACAATAAGCCTTTTGCAATTTTTTTAAAATAATGAATTTCCCCATATAAATTCAAATAATAAACTTTTTTAAAGGGACAATATCGTCACGATCAACAGGGCATGGAATCTGAGTGCTAGTTTTAGATTAATTCAGTGATTGAAAATAACACCACACATGATAAGGTCATACTACCGTTGCTGCTGCATAAATGAGCCAGTAATTTTCAGTCACTGTGTTCATCATAAACTAGGACAATGATTCCATGCCCTATTGAAAGTCTGCTCTGATTGTGACGACATTGTCCCTATAATAGGTGTGAGGCAAGTTGAAGAAGACTGTACTTACATCAGGCTCATTTGGATCCACGTAAATCTGTCAAAAGAAAAACAATAATAGGTTAAAAACTGTTTGGTTGTTTGTATAATATGGGATTTGGTTTCATAAGAAACAATGCCTTATGTTTCGAACCTAGCAGGTTCTTTCTCAAAGGCAAAATGGACGATATACATGAACAAATACATAAACACAAGAGTGAGCAGAAGTTAGTCAGGTGTGAAATGAAAGAAACAAAAGAATCAGAGTAATGTAATGGTCCTGGATCAGACAATATATATATATAACAGCCTTTAAACCTAACCACCCAAATCCATTCAGCACTGTTGGAAACTGGTACTTTTACCTCTTCAAATGGGGCAAAATTAATACCTGGCAAGAAGTACAGGCCATAAATGCTGAATATGAAAGATCAACTAAAATGCATGGTGCATTTTGAAGATACATGTAAGGGCATGTTTCAAAAAGTGCACTGATGGATTTTGGAGGATTCAGGAAGGTTCCTAGCCAGAATACCTTGGGGGTTAGGGTTAATGTGCCATATGTTCCACAGAACCACACAAAATAATTAACCTTCCTACTATAGCTGCACTACAGTGGGAAGTAGCTATAGGTCAAAACCAGTCAACTGTCTGTTTTGACTGTTGACCCAAATGTGCACACAGGGGCATTTTTGACTGCTTTTTACTGTCATTTTGACCACCATGAACAATACTAGACAATGCTTTTACCAGTCAAAAACGGTCGACTCATTTTGACCTGTAAATGTACTTACTACACGTAAGGTTTGACAGTGTTTGACTTTTAAGTGCGCTACAGATATACCTTGGCAAGTATATCAACATTTTGACTAATCTTGACCCTTGCAGTAGTAGAAGGGTTAAATAAATAATTAAATAAATGACTTGTTTTCTTGTTTCTTGTAGTAGTAGGAGTGTTAATCCTAGCCAACAACTATGGTCAACATCACTTATAATTTGTGTGTCCCAGCCTTTCCAATGGGCTAACAGTATGGTATACATATGGACACAGTTTTGTCAAAAATACTTAATTTTATAAACAGAAAAATAGTTATGAAAGATACACATACCCCAATTGTCAACGTACGAAGCTGAAAAAGGAGATACAAGAACAAAAAAGTACAATTAATAAATTTATATCAAGATTGTTATCTATCTGGCACAACAGCATTAACCCTAACCTTCCCAAATCCTCCAAAATCCTCTTTGCTAAAGTGAAGGATTTTGAAGGATTGAAGTTACATGCTACATGCTCTTTGCTATTAAAGTGAAGGATTTTGGAGGATTGAGGTTATTAGGCATACATGCCTTTCCATGGTACATGTACATCCATGTTTGTTGTAGTGATTGCAAGGTCAGTGCTTGGGTCAGTGGACACTGTTTATTGCTCCATGCATGCAGGGAGGGTCCCTGGCCATGTACATGTATCACAGATTAGAAACACGTGTGTGCATACATGTCATGTGCTTGCTTTACTACTGAAGGATTTTGGAGGATTCAGGTTATGTGTAAGCAATTGGGCCTAGGGTCAGGGAGTTACTTAGGGTTAACTAACTAATCTTTAAAGAAAAAATATCGTCACAATCAGAGCAGACTTTCAACAGGGCATGGAATCGGTGTCGTTGTTTAAGAAGAACACAGTGACTGAAAATTACTGGCTCATTTATGCAGCAGTAACGGTAATATGACCTTATCATGTGGGGTATTCAATTCAGTCACTGAGTTATTATAAAACTAGCACTCCAATTCAATTCCCTGTTGTGTCCTTTTAAAAGTTGATATTAAAATAGTTTGATTGGCAACGTTCCATAAATGTATTGAATGAAAATAAAAAACACATGACTTACATATTTTTTGTCCAGGGCATCAAAGCAACCTTTGACCCATTTGATCACCTGACAGGCACCTGGGCACGCACTGTCATCTCGTAAAATCTTCAGATTTAAGTCTGCAATTAAAAGAAGAAACAAGTGAAGTAATAGGCCTATTAGAAGTTATTTTGATGCTGTTACTAGGCCCTATTTAAATTTATTTTAAATAACCAGTAGGCGTAGTCCTATGATTGACATAAAAAAGGTTGCATTCTGAATTCCGACTCCCTAAATAATGCCTCGATTTCAGTCATACATTTTTATGTTTATTTTAATAAATTGTTCTAAAACTAAACCGCTAACGTTAAGTTATAATTATTTCATTTCAATATCTCGATATCATTTTTTGTACATTAGGCCTATGGAATTTTTCTTTGTAGGCCTAGGGCCCCAAAATGGGCAAATGCATTCCTGTAAAACACTAGGCCTAACAATTTGTAGGTCCTAGGCTACTCTGATCCTGAATTAACTTTATTTGATCATTTTCCAGAACATTTGCCACAAAAATGTTTCTGAAAAAAGGACAACTTTTGGTTCAATGAAAAATTGAACGTTAACATTAACGGCCAAATGTTGTGATAACATAAACGTTTAGGCCTAGGCTACAGGCCTAACGTTAAGTTTGTTAATAATAGGCCTAAAAGGTCAACAACAACAAAAGTCAACAAAAAAATATTTAAAAAAAAATAATCACACACACACAAAAACAATTAACATTAGGCCTAACAAGTTAACGTTAATTTGTTGGTCCAATTAACGTTAGGCCTAATGAATGTTAGCCTAGGCCTTGCCCTAGCCTAGGCTAGGGCAAGGCCTAACGTTAGGGCCTAACCTACTCCTCAAGAAGTTTAAAACATCTTGCCATACTTTAAGGTATTCTTACCTTCCAAACATCTATCCCCAAAAGCATGTTCGGGAAAGATAGTTCTAAGATACATGACATTGGATACAGCAACAGCCAAGAGCTTCTTGACAAACAGGGCAGACTGTGTCTCAGAAATCTGCTCTGTTGGGAAGATAGATGACCACTGAGGAGAAAAGGATAAAAAAAATCCTACAAATAAATGAGCTTTGAAAAAGTTTGATATGAGTATTTACAAATAACAGGCCTAATGTTACTGTTATGTTAGGGAATAAATTTAGGATTGTGTATAGCCTAACCTACCTCCCCAGTCTTTTGCTTTTCCCTCACTCGCTGTAAAGTTGCAGTCATTGTGAAAACTTAATTGTTAAGTCACACCTGACTGACTCTGAGTGATGATTCGATGAAAAAAGAGCATGCAAAATAACACTGTCACTGCACACTTGTTTTGATAAATAATATGTTATGAATAAAACGCTTGTTGTTATAAATAATGATAATATTTTGGAAGATAAATTAGCAACGTGTGCTCGTGTGTGTAAAATGGGCCAAATGCACGCTGTACGTACGTCCGGATGGATCCCGTGGCGATGCGCTGTACACGAAAGTTACAATTCTCACCTGTTTCCTTTGCGCCAAAATCTCAGTCGTTGCCGTAACGTTAGTGTCGTCTGCGAGTACCAAAATCCCTCCACTGCGCGACTTCCTTCACCAAAATGAAACTTCTTGTACTAATTTTTGATACAAATGTGGAAGCGTGTTTGTTTTCTATCATTTTAATTTTAAAAGAATACATACATTTGGAGAAATACCTCAAAAAATGTTTCAAACCACGACCAAAAAACCAACCCATGGAGGCCGCCATCTTGTATTTAGTAAAAAATATCGACACTTGAGGGCGCCCGGCTTTGTATCTTATAAACAGAATTAATCGATCATTATTTATTTTTATTGCATACATGGGATATGTAATGATGTATGAACATGCTTACATTGTAAGCATGGAGGTATAAAATAGACGACGTTAACAATAACATCCGGCCGGATATGATCCTGTCCGCATGCAATAAATACTGTATTACTGGATCTAAGGATATCATAAACAGATAAATTATTATTATTCACTCTATGATCAAGACAAGGTTATGTAAGTTGTAACGTACTGTCTTACATGTCTTAGGGAAAGAATGTCGTATCCGACCGCCACTTTTTAACTAGGATTTTGGGGGAATTTTTTTGCAACAAATGATTCTATCGATTTTTGGGGGTACCGAAAGCGAATTCCAACTATCTTTAAAATCCACTTTTATGATGGTTTTCGGACTTTATTTCCCTTCTAAAATAAAAAATCCTCCCCTTCAGAAAATAGAAGGATCCTATTTATTGCGCATGTAGGCCTACAATGACTGTGTCACACTAATTGGGGAGTTGACAAGATCATTTCATTGATCATGTTGATCAGACTGACATGACTGAGGAAGTCATCGGGGTCTTCCAAAAATGCCTGATTTTTCATGAAATAATATCCTGGAATATACATATAGGTACATGTATGTCCATCATCATCCATATGTTCTCCACCTTACTGGTTATATTGAATGAGAAAAAGTGGCGGTCGGATACGACATTCTACCCAGCAATAGGCCTATGTCAAACAAGTTACCTAACTGATTTAATTTTGCCCTACACCGACGTGTGTATAGCACTGTATACTCAGTGCTTTCCGAGTGTCTGTGAAAAAACTACACAGGCGACTCGGGTGGGATTCGAACCCACGACCTCCTGCTTACTACTATACTAGTGCAGACGTCTTAACCTCTCGACCACCGAGCTTGCCCGACGACAATTGGCCGGCTAGAATCCCATATAACAGCGGGTTCCGCGATATATAGGTGTAGGGCAAAATTAAATCAATTGTTTATCTCCCGACGCATGAATTTCACCAACCTAAGTTACCTAACTGTTATACTTTTCAGTCACATAACATGGCAAATTCCAGCACCAGAGATAATGGAGATCGCCCAGACACAACGCCCTCGTACAACTTCACGACAAACACGGAGGAAGTGAAGGCACTCGGAACGAGATTTGAGGTAATATAGTTACTGTCATTTAGTGTCAATTTATCACAACATTCAGCTTATAAAGGGAACATACAACATCAGTGATAGACCTTATGCACATGACGTTATTTGAGTAGGGCGCCCTCGGCTAGAGGTCAAAAGAAGGTTGCTCATTGGCCCAATCTGTGCGCTGTGCGTGTATAGATGTGCATTTTCCATTGTTTCATCATCGTTTTACCTCTAAGATGGCGGCCTGATGACGTCAACGCATAAGGTCTATTACTGATTAGCTAGCCCCATTCTAGGGCCAATACACTGGACTCCCTCTGTATGTATCCTTGGCCCTAGCCCCACATGTACAAAAAAGCTAATTATTACAACCTAAAACTTAAATTATCCAACCTTGCCCAAGCAGGCACTTTTGGCATAAAATCCATTATTGTATAATTTCACTTTCATGAAATTTTTGAAAAAAATAATAAAATTAAAATTTCACCAAAATTACCGATCTCACAATAGTGAACTTTTTGTCAAAAGTGTCTGCTTGGGCAAGCTTCCCTAATAATTAGAAGATCAAAAGTTTTAAAAAATCGCCCCTTTTTTGTACATGTGGGGCTAGGGCCAAGGATACGGAGGGAGTCGTGTGTATTGGCCCTAGAATGGGGCTAATGATTACTAGATTATCGTTCAAATTAACAAATTATTTTTTAACCCATATCCGCCTAACCATGTTAACACACAAAAGACTGTATGTGCCTAAGCCCCCGCACAGAGATACATTGTTTTTGCACACAATCAGAAAGATTCCTTATTTAGGGAATATTACAATCACTGACACAGACACATTATATACTGATGGAAAGAGGAGAACATGCACTTTATTATGATGTCAGACTTGTCTAATTTCTTATCTATAATCATGAAATACAGTCATCGGGAAAAACGTAGTAAATTGGAATTGGACAAAAACACGGTACGGAAAATCACGTAGGTCGGCGTTTGTAGCGTTTTACATATCTACGGGTTATCACGTAGATCGGCGGATATGGGTTAAAAACTTACTTGGTGTAAAGTTGGTGTAAAGTATCGATCATACTGATCAAATATTTCATCTGATGTGCTTTCATTGTTAGAGGAATTTTATCCAATTTACAAAAACTTGCTGTCCCGCTGCAAAATGTTATAAGTCAAATTTTACAATGGAAATCCAATAGCTACAGAGGTGATTGAAAGCACACCTACCCAGCCCTTCTAAAGTAGGGCTGTGCCGGGTATCCGGATACCCGACCAAAACGGTCATTACCCAGTTCCATTTTTCGGTTCCAATTACCCGTAAATGACTTTTTAAACTTCAGACTTAACATTTGAGTGGTGCAAACAGAAATCTGTGACTCTTGAACAATGCACTTGTAGTCTTGTACAGATAATTATCTTTAAATTCAACAGATTACACTCCAATAAAAAAAAAAATAGTAGGCCTATGGTATCCTCTGTCTTATAAAAGTCAATTTGTTACCATTTACAGTACATGTATTTGTACACCACCGGAGGAATGTTTTCAACAAAAATGAAAACGGGTATCCGGGTATCCGAAGTTTCCTGATTTCGGGTATCCAGTTCCAAAAATATCCGAAAACGCACAGCCCTATACTAAAGGGACAATATCGTCACGATCAACAGGACATGGAATCAGAGTGCTTCTTTTAGATTAACTCAGTGACTGAAAATAATACCCCACATGATAAGGTCATATTACCGTTACTGCTCCATGCCATTATTTTTCTGCCAATGTGTTCATCTTAGACTCGGACACCGATTCCATGCCCTGTTGAAAGTCTGCTCTGATCGTGGTGATATTGTCCCTTTAACCCTCCTATAGGTTTAACAATCAAAGACACTCAAAATTTGTATGTCACTCCCAACCCATTGACTTTGTGCAGTGCACTCAAATAAATGCATGGACATGTGGCTCTGGTAGGAGGTCAAACCAAAACCACTCGACTGTAACTTATGCAGTATATACACAGCTCTGTGTGACTCTGCATATAACTTGTAAGACATACACAAGTGTGTTTGACTTTGCCACTATCTCCAGCACTTTTATACACATGTGTGAACAATTTTCAATGCAACCAAAAATACTCAAGTGACTGTCTGTGGGTGCGGTGCTTACTGGGCCAAATTTCAGCCTGGGGCATAGGAGGGTTAAAGATTGTCATAAACAAACTCCTAAAACACACTCTTCTCATTACCCTTCAGGTTGTGTATGCAGACGAGGGTTTAACAACTGATCCAGTCATCGTTTGTGTACACGGGGCACCAGCGACCCACAAAGCATACCGCCACTTAGTGAAGGGACTGGTATCACATGGGTACCGGGTCATTTTACCAAACTTGCCAGGTACGGAAATTACAGAGTACCCATTTTTTATGACATAAATTTTACTAAAAAGAAGAAGAATCACAACAGTTATATAATTTTGTCTATTCTGATATGAAACTGAGGTGAATACAGGCCAGGAATTTCACAGAATCCATGGCCTCCATTGCCCTTGGCCTTGGTGCCTCTTAACCCTAACCCCCTACAGACGTTTCCTAGGCACCCTGCTGAATGCAACAGAATACAACAACAGAAAAGTGTGCAGGCTGCACATTGCAACAACATCCACCAGCTAGAAAAAATGTTTTTTTTATTCTCTGCTGAGTGCAACAAGATGCAACAACGTTTTACATAATTTCTTACATCTTGTTGCATTGAGGTTAGGGTTAAAAATGTTCCCAGAGACATTCTGATCTTCTAATGGAAGTGCCCTTTACTCAGGAAAAGTGGCCTTGTCTCTACAAGAATGAAATTCCAGGCCTATAGTTCATCAATAGATTCAAGTCAGGAATTACACTGAGGCTCTTGCCTCCATAGCCCTGGTATTGGCCTAGCCTTGGTGCCCCTTAAAGATTTCCCAGAGACATTCTGATATTTTAATGGAAGTGCCCTTTACTCAGGAAGATTGGCCTTGCCCCTCCAAGAATGAAATTCCATGCCTGTAGTTCATCAATAGATCCAAGCCAGGAATTACACAGAGGCTCTGGCCTCCATAGCCCTGGTATTGGCCTAGCCTTGGTGCCCCTTAAAGATTTCCCAGCGACATTCTGATATTTTAATGAAAGTGCCCTTTACTCAGGACGATTGGCCTTGTCTCTGCATCAATAGATCCAAGCCAGGAGTTACACACAGGCTCTGGCCTCCATAGCCCTGGTATTGGCCTAGTCTTGGTGCCCCTAAGAAATGTTCCCATAGACATTCTGATCTTCTAATGGAAGTGACCTTTTTTGAAGGAAAGCAGCCTTTCCCCTATATGTGACTGGCTCTGGCAAAACCATAAACTTGGACCCAACTTTTCGGAGAGTGACCTCCCAAATTTATCGTGAAAATTAACAATGTTCCCAACAACGTTTCAGGATTTTTCTTTTTCCATCAAAATCTAGAAAAAATGCTCTATATGGTGACATGAAAATCTCATACTGGTACATGGTCCCTTGGGTCAGTTTTGGATCTTTTCATGGCTGTTACGCATTATGGTAAATGCCGAAAAGTTTCAGGTTTTGCCAGAGCGGGTCACATATATAAGAATGAAACTCTAGACCTGGAATATATTCAACCATTGTCTTTCTTGCATATAGGAACCTTCTTTAACCCTAACCCCCTATAGGTATTCTGGCTAGGAACCTTCCTGAACCCTAACCCCCTATAGGTATTCTGGCTAGGAACCTTCCTTAACACTCCGACGAGGGAGGTACCTACCACTTTATTCGCACGTGGTACCTAGCCACTTTGCTGTGGCACCCCTATTAATGATATTAAAAGTATTATCTATACATTCCCAATTAATTTGTTACATCCAAATGACTTCCACACATGCCCTGCTATGGTCTAGTATTATTTACAACCCCAGATGACACACGACGGCTGTGTAGTGTGGCTCTCTCCTGTATGACCTGGCAAACACCAAACAGCCATATACTTATGCAGCATATCTCTCAGCCATATCTCTTCAGTGTGTAACCATGGTGTAACAGAATGCAGACACTCTGTCTGGGGGGGTTGGATGGGTTATGCCAGGCACTGGCACGCCGCAAGACATCAAAGAACACATCCAGATGCCAAACAGATGGTTCCACTTATCAGAGGGTTAGATCTGGGTAGGTCTTTATGTGTACACAATGGATGGTTGGTTTTGTGCACATACATATGGCAGCAATTTCTTTTCCGGCCCAGGAAAAAAAAACTACACAGCTCTGGGAACTGACACCCCTTCTAAGATATGTGGAATGGTCTCCTTTAGGATATCAATGACTCCCAGGCATGTGTGGCTTTTTTTTCTGGGAAAAACAATGAAATAAATAACTTCTGCCACATTGATGTGGAGGTCACACTCGTCCCCTATAGGTATTCTGGCTAGGAACCTTCCTTAACCCTAACCCCCTATAGGTATTCTGGCTATGAACCTTAATATCTCGTTCTTGGCCCTAGTGCCCCTTAACCAGTTCGCGTTGGAGGCCGTGTATACACGCAATTTTTTTTGTACCACGGATCGGAGAGCGTCTAAACACGCCATAGGAAACTCCGGAATATTTGTATGCATGCTCGGTTGAGCCACGCGTGTACGGTGACATGCTCGGAAGACGTGGCAGCTTCCATTAATGTGTTTGTGTGGGAAAAAGAAACTCGCACAGGGGCCCAGAAAAACTTTTTTATTCCCGACGCGAACTGGTTAAAAATGTTCCCATAGACATTCTGAGATTCTAACGGAAGTGCTTTTTATTCAAGGAAAGTGGCCTTGCCCCTCCTAGGCCTGGAACATCTATAACTATTGTCTTTCTTGCATGTACATGCTTAGGAATGGGATTGACTGGACTTGACCCAGATGGAATCTACAACCACACCACTGAACATAAGGCTGCGATAATCCGAGAACTTCTGTCAAAAATAGGTGTAAAAAGGTAAAGTCTCTTTGAAAATGGGGAAAAATTGTTTAAAGTTACAAATAAAGACTAGTCCCTTTCAAAGTGAGTCTTTTTCCCTCTTTGATACAAACCAATGTGACCAAACCGAGGCTGGAAGGGAAAATAGTCTGTCCATTTCATATACAAACATGAACTGCACTATAAATGTATTTGCACGTACAGGGAACTTGACAAGGATGGCTGCAGCCGGCATGATAAAGATCTATTAAGGAGCATTTTGGTGTTCGCAGACATAAGTTAATGGGAAATAAATATAGACTATGGTGTCTTTCCAAGTGAGGTTTTTTTCAAGTACATTACTCATTGGCAGTCAGAGTACTGAACAAATATGGAGATAGTGTGATATTAGGGTTCAGATCTACCGTCTTGTTCACAGACTCTAGGGATTCCGAAAGGATCCACGGAAGTGAAACCCCCTCGTACCTTACTTTTAACCAGACGATTCGTTCGTTTTACTCAAGACTGTCTTGAAAATATTCACCCTGGTCATCTTGTGATTGTTTGTATTACAGTGTCGCCATGGTAGCTGGCCACTCCATGGGAGGTCATGTCACGTGTCAGCTGGCAGCTGACCCAGCTCTAGAGGGCAGTATTCAATCAATATGCCTGTTGTCTTCTGCTGGCGCTAAGCCTCACAGGTAAGAACGGTCAGTGTCTCATCCAGCCACCTGTCCACCTGTTCCCCAAGATGGGTAAAAATCGGTTTGGACAGGTTGGGACTATTTAGACCCTACCTGCCAAGCCTACCTGTCCAGGACAGTCCAGTGTCCATTATCTAGTCTGTCCTATTAACATGTTCATGTAAGCCTGTTTTTAGAGTCTAATTGAAGCCAAACCTATTTGTGGTAAGTCCTTCTTAACAATTTTGCAGCTAGAAAAGCCTAAGACTGCACTAGAGAGAATCTAATCCAAATCTTTCCTGGGTCCTAAAGCGAGACCCTAATATCCCCACACTGTAATGGCTTGCTCTCACAATTGGTACTTCACATTCAAAATTTGTTACCAGCTTGTTCGATTTGGACAGGCAGTTTTCAAAACCTAGTTCATTTTGGACAGGTAGTTTCAAAACCTAGTTCATTTTGGACAGGCAAATTTCAAATCCTCCATGAAACCCTGAGAACGGTTCCTTATTTCTGTATTTTTTTTTTTTTTTTACAAAATTTAAAATGAAGAAAATTTCAGTACAATTTTTGGGATGGAAATGTAAAGTACCCAGTAACAAAAGGGTTTAAATTACTTTTAAATAATTAAATATCGTTCTGTCAGAACAACAAGGTTGTATCTAACAAGGTCATATATGCAATAGTGCATAAATTTGCATACATTAAAACAATTGAGTGCAACAAGATCGTATCTTCTTCCATAGGTTTTGCGTGTTCATCCTGGAACTCTGTATAAAAATACGACCTTGTTGCACTGAGCGAAATCCATGTTTGCAACTAGGTTGTTACTATGATATGACCTTGTTGCAATGATGCGACAATATTATCAATTATTAAATATTTGTTTTATTTCTAACAGATTATTTAGTCCCTACTGGTTGTTCTTCATTCTTGGCATATTGATATACTACGCCATTAAGCTTCCAATTATCGGCTCATTAGTCAAAAAAGTGGCTTCAGGTATCGTCTCAGGAGCCGGCCTCAGGGGGCTAACGAGAGAGGCTGAAATGTTCTCTTTTTATGAAGGTTCACAGCTCCATTTCAAAGAGGTAATTGTGAGAGTGATTACAATAGAATATATCTTTCAAGTCAGCCGTAATGTGGCTTAGTGGAGTGTCGTGGCCGAGCGGTCTAGCTTACCGGACTCAAGTTCTAGTGTTAGCAGCAGAATGTGGGTTCGAATCCCGGCCGTGACACTTGTGTCCTTGAGCAAGACACTTAACCATAATTGCTTCTCTCCACCCAGGGGTTAAATGGGTACCTGTGAGGGCAGAGTTGGTTGATTAGCCCTATATGCGCTGTAATGGCAGCAATTGAGCTGTATACTTCCCAGGGAGCTGAGATGGTTTCAGGAATGATTTATGAGCCTTATGAGCCTTATGAGCAGGGGTAATAATATGCGCCTTGAGCACCACTCAGTTGGTGGATACGTGCGCTATATAAGTCCACACATTATTATTATTATTATTATTATTATTAGGGAGGAGGGCCAAAGTTGTGGTACAGCCAAGCCTTTGAGAAGCCTGGCCAGGCCCAGGCTTTGCCCAGGCCTATGGGCCTATATAATCCCCTGAGCACAAAAGACCCTTTACTAATGAATTGATCTCAAATAGCTCTTATTGTTAACTCAGACTTGACTGATGCCTTACTTGTCTTTTGTTGACAACTGCAGCCATTATAATGAGCTTGGCTGGGCTAGGACCTTCAGAAGCCCAGGTTATGTTGATTGGCAGGTACTGTATTATTACAGGATTAGGACTCACAAAAGACAGATTCGGAGGCCAGGTAGCCCAGGCCTGGCCTGGCCGGGCTTCCCAAAGGCTTGGCTGTACCATGACTTTGGCCCTCCTCCCTTAACCCTAACCCCCTGGCTATTTTGGGCTAAGAACCTTCCTGAATCCAACAAAGTCCCACACTATGAACAAACACTACCACACAACTACTGGACTTAGCTGGAATTGGGACACCCGGACCCATGTAAAGTATTCCTGTCAGGGCTATACAGTACCGAGTCCATCAAAATACAACACCATGCAGTAACACTACCACCCAACTGTTGGACTTCGCTGGAATTGGCACACCTGGCCCCATGCAAAGTAACCCTGTCTGGGCTATACAGTACTGAGTCCATCAAAATCCAATTCCAGCTAAGTCCAACAGTTTGGTGGTCGTGTTACTGCATAGTGTTGGATTTTGATGGACTCAATACTGTATAGCCCTGACAGGGATACTTTACATGGGGCTAAGTCCTAAGTCCAACAGTTGGGTCATTGGCGGATCCAGGGGGGGGGGGCTAAGGGGGCTGTAGCCCCCCCCCTAAAATCGTAAAAAAATATAAATAAAAAAAAAGGGAGAGAAAAAGAGAAAAAGAGAGAGAGAGATGGAGGGGAGAACGCACGCACCCCCATTCCCACAGTGTGCTTTGTTTTTCTCTCCCTTTGATTATTTCATTGTAATTTTTGTAGTACTGAAAATAATTATTTTTGATTCTCAGCCCCCCCTAAAAATGTTCTGGATCCGCCCATGAGTTGGGTGGTAGTGTTTGTGCATGGTGTTGGATTTTGGCAGATTCAGGAAGGTTCTTAGCCAAAATAGCTAGGGGGTTAGGGTTAAGTTATAATATGGCTTTTGACATTTTGTAACATTTTTTTCTGCAGTTTGGTGTGAATGTAGCTAGACTAGTGGATCTTAACCTACCAGCCCTCTGCATCTACAGTCGCAATGATAACTTCATAGAACGTTCTGTTCTGGAGGATACTATTAAGAGATTGGGGATAACCCCTGAAGACACCATCCAGTACAACGAGGAAGGCATCACTATGGAAAAGTTTAAAGGTCTGATAAAAAAAAAATTAAAAAATAAATATCCAACACATACCTTTTTTTACCTTAAATATCATGCTAAGAGATGGTGCTGTGGTGTGATTGCTTGGTAACATTTCTCATGAAGAACAACAAATATTCACATTTTTTTTAAAGTCAGATGGCAACTCTCAACTGTTTGTTTTTTGTGAATGCTTGGTCACACTTTCCTCATGACTTAGACTCTACATTGAGCTAAAGCTTTCACATGTTGGTTGTCTTGATTCAAAGAGAGTAAGCATACTCATAGAAACAGTTTTGCCAACATTACCAATGCCGTACCTTCCCTTTAATGTATATCGTGATTCAAAGAGAGTAAGCATACTCATAGAAGCAGTTTTTCCAACATTACCAATGTTGAGAGGTTAAGATATCTGTAAGTGGGAGGTCATGGGTTCGAATCCTACCTGAGTCGTCTGGATTTTTTTACACAGACACTCGGAAAGCACTGAGTATACAGTGTTTCATACATATGTTTGTGTAAGGGCAAAAATCAATTCAGTTGTCTATAACCCGACGCAAGAATTTCATTAATCTATACATTAGCAATGTTGTTCCTTCCCAAATTTTGAATTTGGATTTTTGAATTTTGAATTTTGAATTTTGAATTTTGAATTTTGTATTCTTAATTTTGAATTTTGAATTTTATTAAATCCCTTAACTGTGATTTATTTTATTTTCTTCCTTTAGATGGCACAATCAAGAGATCAGTATGGTTTGAGAAAGGAACCCATATGGTCCACTATGTCTACCCTGACCAAGTTGTGAAAGAAATTGTATCATTCCTACAAACAGTGGTACATTCCAAGTGATCACATACCACTAATGTTAGGGTAGGTTATTCCATTGTCTATAGGAGGGGGACATGATGTGTTTGTTCCTAATAGGGCGTCATCCATCTGCTTTATATCAGATTTGCGATAAAATGGTTCATTGGTAAGCTAAAATATTACCTTGGCAAGATTAATCCTAACCACCTTATATCTTGCAAAATCCTCCACAGAGGGGCACTTTGAGGGAAAAATTCAGCACTGTTGGAAACTGGTACTTTCACCTCTTCAAATGGGACAAAATTACTATACTCTCTTAATGTAAAAGAGTGAAAAACCACTCTTTCAAAGAGCTATATGGCGGACAAGTCTTTTTGGAGTGGATAAAATTAAAATTGGTAGTGTTTAGAGAGTTGCCTTTTACTGTATTTTTCACTCGAATCAGAGTGGGTTTCACTCCAAAAAGACTTGTCCGCCATATAGCTCTTTAAAAGAATGGTTTTCACTCTTTTACAATTAGGAGAGTACCTGGCAAGAAGTACAGGCCATAAATGCTGAATATGAAAGATCAATGAAAATGCATGGTGCATTTTAAAGATGAGGGCATGTTTCCAAAAGTTAACTGATGGATTTTGGAGGATTCAGGAAGGTTCCTCGCCAGAATACCTATAGGGGGTTAGGGTTCAGGAAGGTTCCTAGCCAGAATGTCTAGGGAGTTAGGGTTAATCAACAGTTTTTGTATTATTTTAATTTAAATGTTTTTGTTTAGCTTCAATTCAACACTGCTAAAGGAATACTACTACAACTTAAAAACGTTTTTGATATATATATATTTCAGATAAACACAATGTTTCACAGAATTGATGAGAAACAACTGCACAATGAAACAGATGATAAAGGATGCATGTAGTGATTACACATTTCATGACATGACTACTGAAAGAGAGAGGGGGTTGCAAATGAAAATCCTGGTTCATGGAACATTTCAAACCTATTTGATGTTAAAAATCCGGAGTTCCCTAAATTGTTTTGAGCAGTATATTTAAACATCAATCTGTGAAAGTTTTAGCTTATTACATTGTTTTGTTCACAAGAAAATTGTGAAAATGCTTTCAGATTTTTTAATATTCATTCTGATGTGGAATTTTGAAAAAGTACATTTCTAAATTCAACCTGGAAATTATTTTATATTTCTTACAAAAGTACGTTAAACTTGTAGCTTTGCATGGTGAGGAGGATAAGTAAGACTAATTGCGGTGACACCATGTGAAATTCTCAATTGAGTAGTAATTAGTTCAGAGTTGTACCTCCAGTTCTTTTCAGAACTAATTACTACTCAATTGAGAATTTCACATGTTGTCACCGCAATTAGTCTTACTTACAAATTTGTTTATCATTGGACTATTGAAGAGAGTAAGGTATCAAAATAAAGGTTATGATTCGTATTGGTCAATTGTGCACTCTGTTGTCAAAACAAGTCAAAACAAGACCCGTTGTCAGGTGATGACGTCAAGCCTTTTAAAACGCTTGTTGTCAAAACGCGACGCACGCACAAGCCTTTTAAAAGGCTTGCCATCCAGAAAGAGTTCTTAATATCCAGCTACATGAACTAGTTTCTGGTAATGAATTTGACATCAGAACCATGATTCAGGGTATGGTTCGCCGACACTTGGTTTGCCAACACATTGTGGAGTGCAATGGTCGAGCGGTTTAGTGCATCGGATTTGTGTTCTGATGGCTGAGTCATCAGAACGTGGGTTCGAATCCCAACCGCGACCGGGG
This sequence comes from Zoroaster sp. YZ-2022, assembly GCA_029582265.1. NCBI lineage: Eukaryota > Metazoa > Echinodermata > Asteroidea > Forcipulatida > Zoroasteridae > Zoroaster > Zoroaster sp. YZ-2022. The sequence goes on from CM055823.1 coordinate 28,111,603, forward strand.
TGCATGTGTCCTTGAGCAAGACACTTTACCATTATTGCTTCTCTCCACCCAGGGGTAAATGGGTACCTGTGAGGGCAGAGTTGGTTGTTGTTTTTGATTAGCCCTATATGCGCTGTAATGGCAGCAATTGAGCTGTACACTCCCCAGGGAGCTGAGATGGTTTCAGGAATGATTTATGAGCCTGATGAACAGGGGTAATAATATAATGCGCCTTGAGCACCAGATTGGTGGATACGTGCGCTATATAAGTCCACATTATTATTATTATTATTATTATTATTATTATTATTATTATTATTATGCTTCAGTCTTAGTGAATAGAGCAGCTGGTTTGTAAGGAACTGAAGATATTGTCTATCATGACTGCTCACTTTTTATCACTATCAGTCTAGGTCATCTACAAAAATAACAAACATAATTTAAATTGGATATCATCGTTTTAATTGTGCAACATGTGTCGTTCCCATCATTTTTTGATTATAAATAAACATAAGGTTTATTTAGCCCTAAACATATCTCAAGATATGCAAAAACGTTAATTCTATCACTGTGGACAAATGGGTTCAAACTATTCCAAGAAGTGCGTAGAATGAGAGTGACGACTGATTATAAAGATTCAGACTTTGTCAAACTCGGCACGAAAGGAAGAAAAATTATACCAAAAAAAATAGTGGGTTGTGGATACGAATATTTAATGTTAGATGTGTTGTATGATTTATTATTATAAGTTGTAAAATCTGATGAAGAAGGGTAAAAGGGTTGTGTGTTCTAAGGTTTAATTTAAAAAAAAAAAATAATAATAATAATAATAATAATAAAAATTAAAAAAAATAAAAAATAAAAATAAATAAAAAATAAATAAATAAATAAAAAAATAAATTTAAAAAAATAAAAAATTATGATGAAAATGATATTTTGTTTTGTGGATCTATGTAAAAGTGGATTAATGTCAAATAAAAATAAAACAAGAAAAATAAATAGAAATTATTAAAAAGGGTTATTAAAGAAAATAATAAGGGTTAGGAGAAGGTTATAGCCGGCAATATAAGAGTTCTTAAACAGCCTTTTTTGTGCAACATGTGTCGTTCCCATCATTTTTATTGTTGAAAATTCTCAAAAAAAACAATCGATTTGGAGAGAGAGAAATTGGGGTTTAAATACATCAATTGCTTACAAATAGAAGAGCTAATAACTTTATGTTAACATTTAAGTTATTGATTTAATTAAATAAATAGTTTATTATAAAAAAGTGCAGCATTGTCATATAATTATGTTAGTATAATTTATTTTTTTGTACTTTAAATATTCATTCATTCATTCATAAATGTTTATCGTAAATGTTTATTCAAGGTTATTAAAAGGTTTATTCAACGATAAAACAAACCTCCATAGCGACCAAAGGTCGAATTGCGGAGGAATTTACAATGTTTAAAAATTTAAACTTAAATAAAGGTGTAAAAAGCCTTAACAAAGTTAAAGACATGAGCTAAATAAAAAAAGATGAAGTGAGACTGACAACTTTAAAAACTAATTAATTAAAAAAAAAGGATAAAAGTGGACTAACATCACAACAATTCATAAAACGAAAATACAATAGTGAAACGATGCAGTGACAGTGAAGGAAAATTATTTAAAATGTAAAATACGAAATACAATAGGAAAACTAATTCTGGAATGACCGATAAAACTCTTTAAGACATTGAAGATAGAAATACACTATAGATATAAATGTGTATTTATTGCAATATCTTGTAATGATGTAAAACATGCTTTTCCTAATTTGTTCACACAATCAGTTTTTAGTTGGTGGTCTGTTTTTTAGCCAAATGTCATAATGGCTTGCTTATGAAAATAAAATGTGTGTTAAAACTGATCAGTGATTATTCAGCTCATAGAGGTTGTGTATTGTATGCTGTGTGCTCCCCCCCCCCCCAATTGTGGGCCTATTGTTTTTAAATGTTTCCCCAAGTTGGCAAACAAAAAAACAAAAATCTCCGAAAATTTTCCAGAATTCGTGGACAATTTTCAAAATATTTTATTGCTTTATTGTTCTTCAGACTCAAAAAAGTTGGTACTCGAGAGAGGATGGATATAAAGGATTTGGTGTTTCAGGGGCAGTCCTTGGAATTGGAAATTGGAATCACCTGCCCTCCCCCACCCCTCCCCTGCCCTCCCCCACCCCTCCCCTGCCCTCTTCCTTACCCTCTCCCCTGCCCTCTTCCTTACCCTCTCCCCTGCCCTCTTCCTTACCCTCTCCCCTGCCCTCTACTCAGCCCTCTCAGCCCTCTCCTCAGCCCTCCCCAGCTATTGCCAGCTTTGAAGACAAATGTAGGCCACTGTCAGGAACCCTATCACCTGTTAGAATGAGTGCATTGTTATCAACCCTGACGTGTCACTGAACCGTAACTATCTGATACTGGAATGCAAGATGTTCAGGAACTCGCCCACCAGCAAGTTGATTCCCGGATAGTGGAAAAACAGTTTTATCTTAACCCCGAAAGATCGGATTTGTGTTCTGATGGCTGAGTTGTCAGAATGTGGGTTTGAATCCCAACCGCGACCATGGTGCTTGTGTCCTTGAGCAAGACACTTTACCATAATTGCTTCTCTCCACCCAGGAGTAAATGGGTACCTGTGAGGGCAGAGTTAGTTGTTGTGTTTGATTAGCCCTATATGCACTGTAATGGCAGCAAATGAGCTGTATACTCCCCAGGGAGCTGAGATGGTTTCAGGAATGATTTATGAGCCTGATGAGCAGGGGGTAATAATATAATGCACCTTGAGCACCAGTTTGGTGGATACGTGCGCTATATAAGTCCACGTTATTATAAGTAAAGTGTTGATATAATCACATATTTATAACAATACATTTGTAATTCTCAGAAAAACTTACTTCTTGTATTAGATGGTACATTCTGAATGTTTGTAAAAGTTTATTTTCAAAAGGGTGACACACCCTAGATCGGCCACTGTTTAGTCTCCTGTCTTTATCCTATCAAGGATATAGACAGGCACCGGCCATACCATTCAAGGGATTTCATTGGTTAACACTACTACGAATGTAACACTATACTACGCGCGCGACGCCCATCATCGCGCGCAAGGTCAAAGATGAATCTCGGGAAACATGGCGGCCGCGCGGCCGATATCAGGCGTAATTCACAATAATAATAATAATAATGTGTGGATTTATATAGCGCACGTATCCACCAACTAAGTGGTGCTCAAGGCGCATTATATTATTATCACTGCTCATAAGGCTCATAAATCATTCCTGAAACCATCTCAGCTCCCTGGGGAGTATACAGCTCAATTGCTGCCATTTCTAGCGCATATAGAGCAAACCAACTCTGCCTTCACAGGTACCCATTTAATCCCTGGGTGGAGAGAAGCAATTATGATTAAGTGTCTTGCTCAAGGACACAAGTGTCACGGCCGTGATTCGAACCCACATTCTGTTGCTAACACCAGAACTTGAATCCGGTAAGCTAGACCGCTCGGCCACGACACCTCACTGTACAAGCCTTCAAGTGTGACGTTAGATCTTCATGCTAATAACTTTCCTCCTGCTAATAACTTTCCTCTAATAACTTTCCTCATGCTAATAACTTTCCTTCATGCTAATAACTTTCCTCCTGAGAATATTACATTTGAATAATTATATGCAAGTTCAATCTCTCATTGTGGCGTCTGAAGCTTTTGATATGAATTTAAAACTTAACTAACTCAAGTTATAAATAAAGAATTAGCTGTGCAAACTGCTTACCAACCTAAAGGATCTGTAGTATAAAATGCAAAATAATTGTTATTGGTCTTACGTTTCAAACCTAGCAGGTTCTTTCTATGCCAAAGGCATATTAAGTTATGGATAAAATGACTTTTGAAACATTCTCCATTTTAAACTCTTCCCGCTAGAGACTCCAAATTACAATAGTCGATTTACAAAAATATAAAAGAAGTCCCAACCATCCAGAATTTCCTGTGTAGAGATATGAACATCGGGACAATGGGGAAAATACATGTATTCAAATAATTATAGGAATGTAGATAAGAACACGAATAAAACAAAACTGAATATCCAAATCAACAAAACATGTTGTGATAACCATTGAACACGAGCCTTTTAAAAGTTAAGATAAAAAATTATGTTCTGTATGCCGGAGCATGCAAACAAATCAAACTCGTGCTATATAAATGTTTTTGTATAATTATTTCAAATCTTCAGAATAATTGCTTAATTCTCGCAAAGGCTGTGTATCTTTGCTCACACAGTCTGATGACATCGTTGGATTTTGTAATATAAAACTGTTGGGTGTGTACAGCAATTGTACTGCAACGTTGCCACACACTGCACAGGTTTTCATTCATGAGAACTTTCAGTTTTCGATAACTTTCAATATGTCAGCGGTAGACCTAAAGGCATACATTGCTGATTTCTCATAAGAAAAATAATAGTATAAATTAAAAACTACCAAGTTTCGTCAAAATTGGTATAGGCATATTCAGGACATGAACTACACGTTTTCATTCCTGAGAACTTTCAATTCTCGGGAACTTTCATTTTGTCAGCGGTACAAAGGCATACATTGCTGATTTCTCATTAAAAAAATACCGAGTTTCGCCACGGTTGTTTTTCGGATTTTCATCTTTTAAATGAAGCTTTGGATATGACAAAATTGTTATGACGTCATAATAGCGTCAATCGGTACTAAAATTTGCATGTAAATGAAATCAAATATCAAAAACCGAACAATTTCAAGGAGGTGTTCGGAAGTTATCCAATTGTAATAAATTAATATAAAGCATACTGATCCTAGTCATTGTCATATGGGTTCACGTCAGTAAATCAAGTTATGATTGGGAGAACATCAAATGATTGCAAATCAATAAAACATAAAATTGTATCACCTGAACGATCTTTAATCAGTGGAATAACATTGGGGAACACGTTCCCCTTCCCCTCTCAATGCCTGTTCGCCCGCCCCCAGTGAGAATTTGAATCTTTAAGAAAATCAAAAGGGCCTATTAAAAATGTAAGACAAGTGCCCCCAAGTGCCCTTACTGAATATAAACGGCCTTCACAGAAATCTGAGGTTGTCACATGAGAGGGAGGAACGTTCCCGCCGTCTCCCGCTCAAAACCTGTTGCCCCTGGGTCCCCCCAACCCCCGCTCAGAATTCTGATCTGTGAGAAAATCAAAATGGCTCATTAAAAAGTGTCTCGCTGAGTGCCCCCTGAAATCCTGATGCCCCTAAGTACCCCCTACTGAACCCAGTTACGCAACTGCCTACAACATTGTATAATTATACAGGGCCTTCACAGAAACCTGAGATTGTCATTATTTTTTACTTCTTTCTCTTTCCTTGTCCTCCCCGTCCCTTTCTTCACTTTATCCTTCTCCTAACTCCAAATTTCCTTCCTGTTTCTATATGTCTACTCGATCCTTCCTATATTAGCCCTTGCTCAAATCTTGATACAGGTCAGTCATGAAGCTACTGCTATTACTTCTGTGTTGTATCGCCCCCCTATTAACCACTGTGTCTTCCAATGACGGGGCGTTCAAGGTACTTGGCGGATATTTTGATGCGCACAAATATGGCGGCGGTGGGCACATAGGTACTGGTTACCAATGGGGTTCTTACGATACAGCGGGGCATAGCGACCGGAGTACCATCACTGGTCCAACAGGGCTCTGTTACAACAATGGCGTTGTCATCTGCAGAATGAGCCTTGTAGTTTCAACATCCAACGGAGCAGCACTACCAGATTATGGGTAGCAAGGTGATAGTGTATGATGCTAAATCTAACTACGTCGTACAAACAACATCTGCGTGGGGTGTACAAGATGCATTCGGTGATATTAAAGAACAATTGGTCGCTGATGGTCAAGCATTGGGTGATTGGGGTTACGAGCATCTTTATCTACTCGTAAGACAAACAACTTGCCCGTCCCTCTCCGATGCTTTCTTTCTAGAATACAGAAATTCCGGCAGTGATCGAGCAGTTCTCGAAAGGTGCCACCTTCTTCGGGCAGAAAGATCCAGCTAGTGTGCCGCAGACGTTGGCGCATTTCAGAACAATTACTACCCAGTGGTTTGGAAATTCCGTAGCATACTGGAAGCTGTACACGGTTCCGACGATTACTAGTTGATACTGTTGCTCATTACGACCAGAGAATAATGACACCAACGGGCGCGCCAGCTGTGAAATCTCTGACGTTGAAATCATGGATCCGGGGTAACAAGCGATAATTTCGCATTGATCGGAACCACAGAAACGATCACACTTACGACTGAGACCACCATCTCGACAACCTTTGACTTTGCAGTTGATATTGGGGCTGGCGTTACCATCGACGTTTTTGCAATTGGCATTAGTATAGATATTAATTTGCATTTCTCATATACTTCGACCAATGAGCAGAAAGAAACCAAATCCGAAACGAAAACGCAGACTGTGCGAAAGTCCCTCAACTTATATAGCGCCCTCAAGTGTTCTTGCATTCATGCGTACAATCGTTTCTAATCATTTGTGAAGTATAATCTTTGGCTGTGATTGTGACCCAAAATTACCTTAATTTTCCTATTTCCGTGCGTCCTTTCATGAACGTGAGTACATACAATGATTAGTGATAAATCCTCGTTCACAATATATATTGATTATTTCCAATTGTGTTAAATTACTGATATATTAGCCTCGAAGTTTGTAGTCTAATTTAGCGAAATATTGTTTCCCGATTACATGTGGCCTGTGTGTACACTTCACGCATCATGTATGTCTCATTGCAGTAGGTACGATTTAGTAAACTCATGTATTGCCGCATCCTCATCTTACAGAGCAGTACAAGTACCAGGTCTTGCTAGGGAGATTGGGTGGAAATATCCTCAGACTCGCTGAGGCGTACATGCACGATCCACAACCTTACTCTGCAGCACTGCGTGCTCTGAAGGACAAATATGGTCAACCCAGGCAACTAGTTCAGAGTGAGATAGGCTTTCTCATGAACATGCCTGCCGTCAGATCTGGTGACAACGAAGCCTTCGACCAATTTTCCCTGTCAGTGTATTCCCTCGTGGGCATGCTTCGTTCCCTGGAAGGTCAAAATGGATACGAACTGAAGTGTGGTTCGCATGTCGACCGACTGATAGGCAAACTCCCAGCAGGCTACCGTGATAGATTTGTTGATAATAATAATAATAAGTAAGACTAATTGCGGTGACACCATGTGGAATCTCAATTGAGTAGTAATTAGTTCTGAAAAGAACTGGGGGTACAACTCGACGTTTCGATCAGTATGCTCTGATCGTCCTCAGTATACTCTGATCGAAACGTCGAGTTGTACCCCCAGTTCTTTTCAGAACAATACTACTAATTGAATTCCACATGGTACTGATCAATCTGCTATCATCCTCACCATGCAAAGCTACAAGTTTTACCCTAATAATAATAATAAGTGGATTTATATAGCGCACGTATCCACCAACTAAGTGGTGCTCAAGGCGCATTATATTATTATCCCTGCTCATAAGGCTCATAAGGCTCATAAATCATTCCTGAAACCATCTCAGCTCCCTGGGGAGTATACAGCTCAATTGCTGCCATTTCTAGCGCATATAGAGCAAACCAACTCTGCCTTCACAGGTACCCATTTAACCCCTGGGTGGAGAGAAGCAATTATGATTAAGTGTCTTGCTCAAGGACACAAATGTCACGGCCGTGATTCGAACCCACATTATGTTGCTAACACCAGAACTTGAATCCGGTAAGCTAGACCGCTCGGCCACGACACCTCGTATCAACAGCATTGTATCAACCGAGGTATCCTTCAAGCAGACTCCGATCAGACATACACCTTGTCTCATCTTGCTGATTGGCTCCAAGTCAAGTCTCGGGCCAAGCGGATAGCTGGACAAGCTGTCTCCATCTATGATACAAGATCCAGGCAGGATAAGAGAGATGGCAGCTCTAAGCAAAAGACTCGTCCAACATCAGCACTCATGACCGTCGAAGAAGGAGAGCAGATCTCATCAAAGTCAAAGACAGGATCCAACAAGCAGAAAAACAAACCCAAACCATACTGTCCCTTTTGCAATTCTCATGAACACTACCTGAACAGCTGCTTGGAGTTCAAGAAAATGAAACCACAACAAATCTTGGTATGGCTTAAGGAACCCAACCGATGTTGGCGTTGTGGACGTACACACCGACACCAGGACTGTACCCTCAAGAAACCATGCAACGAGTGCAAGGAACTGCACTTAACAGTTTTGCATGACCCCATACAGAAGATTGAGAAAGTATACACAACTAGAGTTTCCACACAGATGGCATATATCGACCAGCCATTACGACCGCATAACGTTATGCTGAAAGTTGTGAGGGTTCTTCTTTATGGCCCTGCTGGACATATCACCACATACGCTGTCCTGGATGATGGTTCCATGCGCACTATGGTTCTCACCCCTGCAGTCGAGCAGCTTAAGATATCTGGAGAAAAAGACAGTATCCTCCTTTCGACAGTTCGCCAAGATGCATTCCGATGTGAGGACAATCCATTGACATCCATGTATCACCGTTGACAGTCCCAACATCAAATACCTCATCAAGGGAGCATTCACCGCTGATAACCTGCAGCTTTCAGAGTACACCTACCCGATTACAGCCTTACAGAATCGCTGGCCACACCTGCGTGAGTTGGGTTACCTCTCATCAACAAAGCTGCCCCCAGTCTGATTGGATCAGACTACGCTGATCTCATCATTCCTCAGCAGCCAGTCAGTTGGACCGAGTGGTGCACCAGTAGCCATCCACACGCAACTGGGATGGACGCTCCAGGGACCGGCCGGCATCCTAAGGGAACAGTTCCATGAACAGAAGTGCTTCAAGTCATCCATTCTTCCTGAAACCAAAAGATCATGCAGCATGTGGAGAGACTGTGGCAAGCTGATGTCCTGCCATTCAGTAATGAAAGGCGGCTACTCGCTCAAAACAAGACCAGCAAGCAATCGACTTACTAGAAGCCGACACCGTTCGAGTGGAAGACAAGGGGATCCATCGTTATGCCACACCCATGCTGCGTACCAATGATGGTGTCCAGTTCCACGGCGACAAAGACATGGTCATGTCCAACCTGAAGCGGACAGAAAGGCAACTGCAGAAGAAGCCAGACCTTGCAAAATACACAACGAGCAAATCAAGAAGCTAGTAGATGCAGGCTTTGTCAAAATCCTGAGCTATGCTGAAGCACAAGCGACAGATGAGTCCTGGTACTTTCCACACCGTATTGTTGAACACAACGGAAAGCACCGTCTAGTCTTCAACTGTTCATTCGAACACTCTGGTAGAGTCCTCAACGATCACCTCCTGCCGGGACCCAAGCTTGGTGCTTCTCTTTTGGGAGTTTTCCTAAGATTCCGGCAGTATGCAGTAGCCATATCTGGGGACATCAAATCAATGTTCCATCAAGTCCAACTCCTGCCACGGGACAAGTCTCTATTCCGATTCATCTGGCGCAACATGGACAGAGAGGCAGTGCCAGATGTGTACGAGTGGCAAGTCCTTCCATTCGGAACCACATGCAGCCCGTGTTGTGCTACATTTGCTTTGCGTAAACATGTCTTTGACAACCAGCAAGGATATGAAGATGTCGCACGCGCAGTTGACAACTCCTTCTACGTGGACAACTGTCTAGATAGTGTTCCCACTGCTTCAATGGCTAAGGAACTTGTAGCAAAAATGCGAGATCTTCTAGCCTCCGGTGGTTTCAACATCCGTCAATGGGCTAGCAACATTCCAACAGTTGTGGAAGACCTACCCTCAGAAGCTCGATCAGAAGCCTATGAACTGTGGCTTGTCTTCGGTCAGAGTGACTCTCCTGAGGCAACACTTGGACTTCGTTGGCAGTGTGACAAGGATGAGCTCAGCTACAAGCATAGACCTATCCAATACCAAACACTCAACATGAGGACAGTCTACAAGATTTTGGCTAGTCAGTACGACCCAATCGGTTACCTAGCACCCTTCACTGCACGTGCCAAGATCCTCGTCCAGGACTTGTGGAAATGTAAGAGGGACTGGGACAAACCCATAGAGCCAGGAGATATCCTCACAAGATGGAATACTTGGGAAAGTGAACTTTCAAACCTCCCACTCCTTCGCCTACCCAGATGTTATACGAAGCCTGACATCGATCCAGCAACTGCTCACCGGCAGATCCATATCTTCTGTGATGCATCGGAAAGAATCTACGGCTCAGTCGCATATCTCCGCATGGAAGATGTAGAGGGAAGTGTCCACACCAGCTTCATCATGTCAAGGTCACGGGTGGCTCCAAAACGGCAACTATCGATGCCACGCCTCGAACTTTCAGCAGCATTGACCGGTGCGCAGATAGCAGACCTGCTTGGGAAAGAGTTGACCATGCCGATCCGGAAGATCATCATGTGGAGTGACTCCACTACCGTGCTGAGATGGTTGCAATCTGACTCATGCAGATATAAGGTGTTCGTAGGAACTCGTGTCTCCGAAATCCAGACTCTCACTGATGTACAAAACTGGCACTATGTCGATACAGCGAACAACCCTGCCGATGACATCACTCGCGGCAAGTCTGTGGCAGAGCTCTGTGAAGAATCCAGGTGGAGGAATGGTCCTCCATTTCTTTCTCAGCCTCCTCACCAATGGCCGTTGAGCCCATTCACTGATCAGCCAGAGGATCCTGTCGAGTTGAGGAAGTCAACCTTCTGCGGAGCAGTGATCGTCCAGGACCAACTGTTGCCTGAAATTGAAACCTACCAGAACTGGAATACTCTTATTCAGGCGTACAAACAGCACCTTGACGGGGCGGCTCCCAACGAGAACCCTCCAATGATGACAGCGGAACAACGAGAGGCCATGGAGAATCTGCTCTATCTCCGTATCTAACAAGAGTGCTTCGAACAGGAAGTCGTTGCCCTGAAGTCAGGAAAGGAGCTTCCATCAGGGAGCCGATTGGCACAGCTAGATCCTGAGTATGACCAGACCTCGAGATTAATCCAGGTTGGAGGACGACTTCGGCGAGCAGAGGAACTCTCTCACGACTTGAAACACCCCATCGTGCTTGATCCCAGTCACCACATCACGAAGCTACTCATCCGAGACTTCGATGAGAAACTCCTTCACGCAGGATCCGAGCGCATACTTGCAGAAATTAGGCGTAAGTTCTGGATACTTCGAGGCCGAGAAGCAATCCGCCATCACCAACGTCAGTGTGTTGATTGTCGCAAGTGGCGTGCTAAACCTGAGATACCAAAGATGGCTGACTTACCACCATCCAGACTCCGACTCTTCAAGTCAGCATTCTATTCAACTGGAGTAGACTGCTTCGGACCCATGACAGTGAAGATAGGCCGCCGAACGGAGAAGCGTTGGGGAGTCGTGTTCAAATGTGTGACTACACAAGCAGTGCACTTAGACCTGTTAGAGAGCATGGACACAGACGCTTTTTTGATGTCCTTCCGACGCTTCGTAGCCCGTCGAGGAAAACCTTACGAACTTCTCTCGGACTGTGGAGCCAACTTCAAAGGAGCTGAGGCTGAGCTGAAAGAAGCCTTCGTCTCCATGAAGCCAAGCCTTACCCAACAACTCGCTAACCAGAACGTGCGGTTCCGGTTCAATCCTCCTAACGCTCCTCATTTTGGCGGTGTCTGGGAGAGAGGTCAAGTCTGTCAAGGATGGACTGCGAGCTGCGCAGAGACCAATCAGTAGCCGAACCTGTACTTCAGACAGTACTAGCCGAGGTCGAAGGGATGCTTAACTCAAAGCCCTTGGGTTATGTCTCGTCAGATGTGGCCGACGTTGATCCGATGACTCCCAATATGTTGTTGATGGGGCGGCTTGATCCATCGCTTCCTCAAGTGGTCTACACTGCAGACGAACTCCTTGGTCGGAGACGTTGGCGTCACAGCCAGGTGCTTGCGGACCAGTTTTGGGCACACTTCATCAAGTACTACCTGCCTGGACTTCAGCTTCGTCGTAAATGGCAAAAGGACGCAAGGGAGTTAGTTCGCGGTGATGTCGTCATGGTTGTCGACCCCCAGCTTATCAGAGCCCGGTGGCCCGTTGGAAGAGTGACTGCAACACAACCTGGCGCGGATGGGCGTGTGCGGGCTGCTAAGGTGCAGGTCAAAGACCGAGTGTATGACAGACCCGTTGCTCGGCTTGTGAGGCTGCCTGAGTTCACCGACGAGGGGACCGATGATTCTTAAGATAACGGACAGATGAACATTAACTAACTTGAGACTTTCTTGTTTACACATTTGAGATCCAAATGTGGGGGCGGCTGTGCGAAAGTCCCTCAACTTATATAGCGCCCTCAAGTGTTCTTGCATTCATGCGTACAATCGTTTCTAATCATTTTGTGAAGTATAATCTTTGGCTGTGATTGTGACCCAAAATTACCTTAATTTTCCTATTTCCGTGCGTCCTTTCATGAACGTGAGTACATACAATGATTAGTGATAAATCCTCGTTCACAATATATATTGATTATTTCCAATTGTGTTAAATTACTGATATATTAGCCTCGAAGTTTGTAGTCTAATTTAGCGAAATATTGTTTCCCGATTACATGTGGCCTGTGTGTACACTTCACGCATCATGTATGTCTCATTGCAGTAGGTACGATTTAGTAAACTCATGTATTGCCTTATTTCTCTTATTATTACAGAACCACGGTTTCCATGGCTACATCAGCTATTTCCTGGGTCACACACAATGTAATCTACATCCAATTCTCCAGTTCTAGCTTGAAATCTATCTCAATAATTACCTTCTGATTGACATTGTAATTGCTGTGTTCCTGATTATATCATCTGAATAAACAATCAAGTATTGATCAAGTACCTGCTCTCACAGTTTAATCGCTGCCATTGTTCCTGTGTGCTACCCTCATTTGAACTAGTACTCCCTAAATTAAGAGTGAACCCGTCACTTCTTCACACAGACCATACAGTGGCCGTCTACCTGTCCAGCCGGGATGAGAATTACCAACGCGATCACCACCTTGACAGAGGTGGTGAAGATCCCGGTCGAGTTTACGTTCGAGCGAGGCAATCTTCGCTGGAAGGAAACGAAGATCATGGAAACCACGTTGAGCAGTTTGAAACAAATAAAGACAGACTGCTGCCTGTGGAGCGACGCACATGACCTTTGCGGTACAACTGGTCTTCCCGTGTGCAGCAGCTAGATTTCTCGGAGTTGACCGACATCGTTTCCTCACAGACCCCATGGGCGGATCCAGAACATTTTTTAGGGGGGCTGAGAATCAAAAACAATTATTTTTCAGTACTACAAAAATTACAATGAAATAATCAAAGGGAGAGAAAAACAAAGCACAGTGAGGGGGAAATGAGAGTGCGTTCTCCCCTCCCCTCCCCCTCTCTCTCTCTTTTTCTCTAACTTTTTTTAATAATTTTTTTATATACAATTGGGGGGGGGGGCTACAGCCCCCTTAGCCCCCCCCCCTGGATCCACCAATGGACCCTGTTCCAATATTTTGGCAATCCTTGGTTAAATTTCTTTTTGGTCTTTGAGTAGTTTCACTCTTATTCCTTTTGTTGTGATCATAAATAAGACGGTATACAATAATTATTGTCCTGGCGTGAAATAATACAATAAAAAGTCAAAAACCAAAAATAAAATAGGTTTGTGATGTAAGCTTGGGCGATATCGATTTTTCATCCACGATATATCGGCAAACATATATCGCGATTTTCGATAGTGTCGCGATTATTTTTTTCATTCATGCATGGTTGTTTTAGAGCCGATAACCACAGGTATGTACCCCTCTACAAGCATCACAATAAATCGCAAATTCGTTTGCATAGTGTGTATGTACTTCTGAAGAAATTCGTATTTGTTTCTCACTTCCAAAAGCTGAAAAGACTGTCATAATGTCATTTCCAAATCGCGATTTGCCGATATTTCGATAACTTAAGAAGGTTCTCGATATCGTAATCGAATCGTGTTATCGCCCAAGCTTACTGTGATGTGCCTATCCAACTATTCCATAGAGCTGCTAAGCATTTTAAAACAGACTACCAGCCAAAATGCATATTTTGTGTGTTGAAGTTTGGCTGGTAACCAACAACATCTGCTAAACAAATATTTCTTGTAAGCAATTTTGTCTGCTAAACAGCCCGAGAAAATTGGTCCCGTATGTCTACACAGCAAAATCTGGGTAGTGGAGTTCCTATTGGGCAACTATAGTCCAAATGAACATCATGTAAGAATAAGGTTTACACCACTGATGTTATTATAACACCATCAGTGTTTAGTAAGGGAATAACAGTTTGCCTAAAAGAAACTGGCAAATTCACGTTTTGGGGACACACGAAACACTTCCAAAGTATATGAGTCAGGCGAGTGATGCCAATCTTCGTCACTCTGATTGGTTGAAATCCGCGTCACGCGTCTCACAAAACAGCAGGGCCCAATAGACCTTTCCATGAAATATGCTAATTACATTTGCGCATGCGTACAGACACCACTGGGAAATGCCATAGAGTTGTGCAGTATAAAAACGCACAACGCGTGTGCGTCAAGCCACCATCATCCCCATACAACGTTCCCTCGTTTTGCCCACCAATAGTGTCAATGCGCACGCGTGATGTGTAATTAGCATATTTCATGGGAAAGGTCTATTTCATGGTACTGCTTACTGCGGAATTCTGCGCTTACGGTGCATAGAATCACACGCTTTTTATGGCGCCGTAAGCGCAGAATTCTGTGGTAAGCAGCGCCGTGAAATTGGGCCCTGGTGAACAGCTGGCACTTACGCAATTTTTCTGATTTTGATAGCCAGCCAATCTATTCGCTCAGTGCACATCGTAGCCCTCTAGTGGTGAATTTGCACCCAGTGTCTTGATGAAAGCCACTTTTGCGTCGTGAGAGTTGTGCGTACACTTTATGTGCGTATGTTATGGTAATAATTAGCGTGTGTACTTCTACCAGCCAATGATCACTGGAGATATTCTGCGCGTACACACATCAACTGCAAAATACGCCAAACGCGACGCACTATAGCTGCCCTTTCGCCCACAGTGGTCTAACAACATGTGCCCTCAATAGCTCATGCACGGTGCGAATAGACTAATCCGTCGACCAGTTCACTGGGCGCCGCCATAACTGCGGTGGTACCTACATTCTGTGTAAAGCGTTCGTTTTCTACGCAGTCTTGTGCTTCTTCAACCAATCTGAGCACTCTATTTGAAACGCTGTAGTGTGGTACGACCGCAGTAATGACAGAAAATAGAGGTCGCCGGATTAGTCTACCATCCGTTATTACACCCCCACGTGATTACGTTTTGTTCAATAAGATTGTCTAAACTGTTTTGGGCATTTATGAACAAGGTATCAACAGTGCAACACTTTAGCAGCACAGACACATTATTCCTACACAAATGCAACTTCAAACTCTTCAATCTCTTCGATCTCTTCAAGTAGGATCACCACTATAATGAGCTTAGATGACCATGTGAAAGATTCGCACCACGACTAGAGAGACTAGACATGTAGACATGACAAGACCAGTGTTCACATTTAAAACGCCCTCTGTTGACCAGTTGAATACGAAAGCTTAAGACCATCCATGTTTCCGAGTTACAGAGGTTTTCTTTATCATGGAAAGACAAAGGCAATCAATGTTTTCAAGATAACTATTCCGTCTTTCGATGATAAATAATCTAAGTAACACGGATGATCATTTAAGCTTCCGTAGTTGAAATAATAGGCCTAAGTTTCTTGACCGGCGAAAATCACTTATGTTTCTATGTCTTTAATAAATAACTTCAGAATTTCAATTCCTTACAAGGAGATCATGTTTAGTAAGATCTTATTAAGAATATAAAAATAAAATTAAATAAAATGTAATTAATACTGCAAAGAAGGTTGTGAAGATATTATTGTTGGGTGTATAGTTAGTATAAAATGCATTTAGAGTCAAATGATATGACATAATAAATATCGCAAAGTAATTTTAACCTTTTTATTGTTTATAATTGTAATAAAGTGCTTTGAAGCTCCTACATAAGGAGCTATATAAATTCAATATTATTATTATTATTATAAAGTCTTGACAGTGATGAATCCACGTTAGAACGAATAAAAAGCTATTGTTTGCCGATCAACAAATATGAAAGCATTTTCATGATTTTCTTGTTAATAATAATAATAATAATAATAATAATAATAATAATAATAATAATAATAATGTGGACTTATATAGCGCACGTATCCACCAAACTGGTGCTCAAGGCGCATTATGTTATTACTCCTGCTCATCAGGCTCATAAATCATTCCTGAAACCATCTGAGCTACCAGGGGAGTATACAGCTCAATTGCTGCCATTTTGGCGCATATAGGGCTAATCAAACACAACAACCAACTCTGCCCTCACAGGTACCAATTTACCCCTGGCTGGAGAGAAGCAATTATGGTAAAGTGTCTTGTTCAAGGACACAAGCACCATGGTCGCGGTTGGGATTCGAACTCACATTCTGACGACTCAGCCATCAGAACGCAAATCCGATGGACTAAACCGCTCGACCATGGCACTCCATTTAAAGAAAGACAACAAAAACAACAACAAACAAACACGAGCCTCGAAGCGTGACATCAGATCTTCAGGCAATGAGAGAATAAGAGACACCATGTGAAAACTTCAATTCAATTTTAATTCATAAATGGTTTATTAAATATTTACAAATCGCAGCATCTGCCAAATTGCAAGTAAATTTACAATAAAATGTTAAGTAAAATACTTTTATATAACAAAAATTATTATAACAATTATTATACAATAACTGTACAGTTAAAATAAATTCAAACATTAAAAAGGAGGATATATTCAACTAGTATTAAAATTACGAACAAGGTATGGCAATGCACTCTTTCTCATTCTTTTAGTCTTGCAACGAAACTCAGAAATGTTGACTGTCTGCCTTACAGTTCTTGTGTTTTGGGATGCTAGCAAGTACTGATGAAATTGAGTTACTTTATTAAGAGTCATTTCCATAAACAAATTACAAAGTGATTGTCAACGGTCTTCTAAGGATTGAAGCGTGCACTGGAACAGCACCTGTTCATAAGTTGTGTATGATCACTTTCTCTTTTGAGTAGTAATTAATTCCGGAAAAGAACTGGTGGTTACAACTCAACGTTTCGATCAGTATGCTCTGATCTTCTTCAGGAAAATGGATCTCCTGAGAAGATTTCCTGAGGTCGTGAATATCTCTAGCGATATTATTAATTTTGTCTGGCAGAAGTACGCGCGCGCGTAGTAGTGCACAAGCCTCGAAGTGTGACGTCAGATCTTCGGCACAACGTAAAAATATCCAATGAAATCCCTTGAATGGTACATGTACGCGCACGGCGGGAGCCTGTCTCTAGCTTTCTTTGATAGGATAAAGACAGGGGACCAGGATAATGAGAGACCTTCTTTCAATGGATTTCCCCTAATAATTATTATTTAGTCCGGAAATTACCTATAAAACACTTGCGATACATCTATGTACAATGTATATGTTGAATGTAATAATAATAATAATAATAATAATAATGGAGTCTTATATAGCGCCGGTATCCGCCAAAAGGCGCTCATGGCGCTCGCTCGTGATACAAGAGAACAAGAGAAAAAAGGCAACAAATATATAGAAAATTATTAGTCTATATTGGCTTGAAACAGATGAGTTTTGAGAGCAGTTTTAAATAATGATGTCGTATCGGCTGCCCTGATGTGGTACGGAAAACTGTTCCACACTTTTCCTGCAGTAACCAGGAAAGAACGTGCTCCCCATGAGTTCTTGGCTGTGTGTTCTACCAGGAGACTTTGATCAGCAGATCGTAGGTCGCTGCGTGATGGAGTGTATTGAGTGACAAGATCTGAGATGTAGAATGGCGCCATGCTGTGTAATGATTTATAGACCAGGAGACCGAGTTTGAAAACTATCCTTTGTTCCACTGGTAACCAGTGGAGTTGCCTGAGGATAGGGGTGATGTGTGATCGTTTGCGAGACAGAGTAACCAGTCGTGCAGCCATGTTTTGCAAACGTTGAAGACGAGTGAGCTGAGATTTGTTAACACCATACAGGAGGGAGTTACATGTCCAGCCTGGAAATGACAAGGGAGTGAATGAGTAGTTCTGCAGTCTGTGTATTTATGTACTTGCGAATAAGTCTGATGTTACGAAGAGATATACAAGCTGCTTGCGAAACAGCCGAGATGTGATTATTCATTTTAAGTTCAGAATCCATGATGATTCCAAGATTTCTTATCTTTTCAGATGGGGATATGATAATTTCACCAATCCTTAGACTGGGGATGTTTATTTTGGACCGCTGTTGTTTGGATCCTACAATCAGAAATTCTGATTTAGCGTCATTGAGTTTTAGGAAATTATTTGTCATCCATAGGCGTACCTCATCTATGCAGGCTTCCATACGTTGTATAGCTTTGTTAGCATCTGTTTGAGAGGGGTCAACAGCTAGATATAATTGTATATCATCAGCGTAGCAGTGGTAGTAGAGGCAATGTCTTCTGATGATATTACCAATAGGCGTGGTATACATGGAGAAGAGTATGGGCCGAGTGCAGAGCCCTGTGGAACTCCATACTGTAAGGTGGTTGAGATGAGAGGCTGCCTCGTTAATGCGAACGAAGCAGGTTCTATCGCTGAGATACGAGTGAAACCAGTCAAGTACACTTCCAGTGATACCAAAGTAAGTTTCCAGACGATTGAGGAGTACATTATGATCCAGAGTATCAAAGGCTGCGGACAGATCCAACAGCACTACAAGGGATATTTTACCATGGTTCATGGCTAAAAGTAAATCGCTCTGTACCTTCAGGATAGCTGTTTCAACACTATGGTGCTGACGATACGCCGACTGGTATTTATCTAGAAGGTTGTTGTCAGTAAGATATGCTGTCAATTGTTGTCCAACTATGCGTTCTAGAGTTTTACTAAGAAAACTCAAGTTTGAGATTGGGCGATAATTGCTCATTTCATTAGGATTCAAGACAGCTTTTTTGAGGACTGGCTGGATTTGAGCTATCTTCAATGAGGGAGGCACATTTCCGGATTTTAGAGAGTTGTTGATTATTGATGTCATAGCAGGGATAATGGCCTTTTCACATTTTTTAAGAAGCTTAGCTGGAATGGGGTCCAAGTTGCACATCTTAGGAGGTGACTTGGCGAGAATGGTGTGAACATTAGAAACAGTCACATCATCAAATGCGCTAAGTTCCGACGGTGCATACCTATCAGGGCTATAAGACTCATGTGTATGAACAGTCTCCAGACCATCACGGATTCGCTGGATCTTGTCGGTAAAGAAAATACTGAACTCATGGGCAAGATCGATAGAAGACTCGTGCTGGGGGAGAGGCGAGCTCTTATTCTTATGGAGAAGTTTGTCGGTTAATCGGAAAATCTGCTTCTGGTCTTTTCTGTGGTCAGCAAAACACTCGTTATAGTAGCTGGATTTAGCATGTTCGATTTGATGGATTACTGAATTCTTTTGCTTGCAATAGAGTTGGCGGTCAATTTCCAAATGTGTACGCCTCCATTTATATTCAAGCTGCCGTCGTATCTTCTTAGCAGCTCTAATTGCGTTAGTGTACCATGGAGAGCTGTGGTGAAGAGTGACAGATCTTTGCTTAACTGGAGCATGTTTGTCAAGTGCTTGAGATAGAATAACATTGTATTGTTCTACTTGGGTGGATAGTTTGTGGCTTTGTTTAGCATTGACGATATCTTCTAAGTCTTTAACATCATCACAGAAATTAGCGAGTTGAATATTACATATGTTGCGAGATGTTATGACTTTTTTAGAGTTGTTTGGTCGCTGTAGGTGAAACTTGGCAGTAATAGCAAAATGATCTGAAATTCCATCAATTATGTTCAGATCACTCCACATAGGCAGGTCAGCAAATCTAGTGATGAAAAGGTCTAAAGTGTGTCCTTTCCTGTGAGTAGCGGTGTCAACATGCTGTTGAATGCCACAACTGGACAGTAGCTCTTTGAACGCATTGGCATCTCTGTCATTATCATTATCAACGTGTACATTGAAATCTCCTGTAATGATCAGTGGCATAGAGTTTAACACAACACCATCAACCAATAGTGAGAATTCTTCTAAAAATGTAGTAAAAGTACATCCGGTTGATTTTTGTTGAGGACGATAGAGAATAATAAGTGACAATGATTGGGTTGAACTAATTAGTTCAGTAGACAAAAACTCAAATGATTTGGGTTCGATATCAATGTCAGGAAAACGCACTGTGAAACCACTCTTGTAGAGCAGAGCAATCCCCCCACCTCGTTTCGGTTTTGGGCGTGGCACTTGTTTGAGTTCATATCCTACAGGAGTAATATCACCAGTTACGACATTGTCCCCATCTTTGAGCCAGGTTTCGCATATGGCTACTAAATCAAACCTATGGGTCAGCACAAAGTCAACAAATTCAGTTCTTTTGTTACGGAGAGATTGTGCATTAATAGCACAAAATTTTGCTTGGCAATGACCAGGAAAAGAGGTCAACTTAGTTGATTTTGGACAGACTGTGGCATTATTGTTCATTGTAGAAACAGGGAAATTTGTGTTGTGTCTCTTAGTTCTATGAGTTCTTACACCAGCACGGCGGCTTCGAGGATGCCAGATGCCTGTGTCTTTCAATGTATGAACTACATCAGGTGCAATTGCATAATGGTGGCTCCTATGATGTTTCATAGACTTCAACTCTGCAGTGCTGTATAGTAGTAGATTAGGACCCATTTGTATCTTGATGTCCAAGGAATTTCGAAGACAATAGATGTACAATCCGGGGCTAACTTCAGGGAGCAGTCCTTTGTCACAGTTGATCGCAGTTACACAATGGGTAGTACTTGCACACTGGTTATGAAGGATAGTACTGTGTAGATATAGCACACTCACACCAAGACAGATACAAAAAATCATCATCAAGTTTTCTGCTTTTCGACGGCAAAATTTAGCAGAGAAAGTTATCCAGTAGGTGGACTGTGTGAACACAAACAACATGTTCTTATGAAGAGAGAAACAAAAGTTGAAAAACAGGTAAACATAACAGATGTATCAGAGCAGTAAACAAGTGGCAGCAGCTATAACAGCGCCCTCAAAAGTATTAATTTTGAGTGTTTGGGAACCGAACACATGTTAGAGTGATTGCCTATCAACACCGACAGCTCTGTGGAAAAACGGTATATTCATATCTGTTGTTCCGGAACCCAAGCACCTGATAAATTACTTTCAACATTTTATTTGATGTGAAATTGGCAGTAAATGTATCAATCATCCTGAGAAATTATCACGACTGAAGTGCTTTCATTTTAGAGAAATTTGCAAGTTTCAATAGATCGCCATTGTGTCGATCGTATACTAAGTGCGTCAAGGCGAATTAGCTTTTGATTTGAGGCCAATTTTTTTTCACTCAACTGTATTAATAGACATTATTAGACATTATGCGTCATTATGCATTGAAGTCACAAACTTAAGGGCGCCCTCGTTTAAAGGAGGCAAACGAATAGAGTAGCCCCCTGTCTTTATCCTATATCAAGTATATGTGTAAGGACACAATACTGGCTGACAAAAATGGGACACAGGGTTTTTAACAAAAATATTGGTGGAAAGTTGTAATTTACTTGAAAGTCATGAGAATGGACACCCTTGTACTTGAAAATAGCATTGGAGAGATAACGTGCCAAGTAAATCTTCCTCCCTGTTGTATTTTCTCGATTGGCGTGTGAAAGTTAACGTAAGTTACATCGTGTCCACTTTTCAGTCTAGTACCCAACAATAAAAGTCAAATCAAAAAAATGTTTACACCATGATTATGTAGCTTATTCCCAATAAAAAATGGCTTAGTTTGGTAAGGATGAGTTTTGTAAAAAAAATATATCTGGCCGTTTTAACTAACGTGAACACAGATTTAGCGATAATTTTTGAGGTTCGTGAAATCTTTTTATTTTTAGGAGCCAGTTTATTTCTTCATTAAGTTACTCAAGTTATATGCACATCGTGAGGAAAATAAGTAAGGGATACGTAAAGTGTTTGATTTG
This sequence comes from Zoroaster sp. YZ-2022, assembly GCA_029582265.1. Lineage (NCBI taxonomy): Eukaryota > Metazoa > Echinodermata > Asteroidea > Forcipulatida > Zoroasteridae > Zoroaster > Zoroaster sp. YZ-2022. The sequence goes on from CM055823.1 coordinate 28,133,718, forward strand.
ATGAACTTTGGTTCAATTAATGTCCCGTTTTTAGACGCCATTTTGGCAATAAAATCGGTTTGTAAACGTGAATTAAAAGTGACACAACACGTATTCACACTTTATTTTATCTTTATTTGTCTCTTAAACATACATACAAATATTATCTAAAATAAAAAACAGTTCAAAATAGTCAAATTATTTAAGAAAATCAAGATCATTTTGTGCACTATGAAAGTTAGTCAGTATTGTGTCCTTACACACATATACACAGGCTCCAGGTGTACCATTCAAGAGGTTTCATTGGACACGTTGTGCTGAAGATTTGACGTCGGCGCTTCGAGGCTCGCGCGCTAGCTACCAACCAAGGTCAAAGTTGAACATCGGGGAAAATGATGGCGGCGCATGGACAGGATCTGGCGTAATTCACGCGCCTCCAGCTCAAAGCGTGACGTCAGATCTTCAAGCAAGCAAACGAATAGCATGAAGATCTGACGTCACGCCTTGAGGCTCGTGAATTCCGCCATATATCGGCCCGCAATTTTGTTTTCCTGCAAACAAGAATTGCAATCCCGCGATATTTCAGCCAATCAGATGTCTTATACATATTCGTCATCTTATATAACGTGCCATGTGATTGGCTGAAATATTGTGGGATGGCAATTCTTGTTTGCAGAAAAAAAAAAACCTAACGGCCATTTTCTGTTTACCGTGTTAGTGCAGTTTTTTGTGCAAGCCGTATACGCGATGAATCCTTAGTTACCCTGGCCCAGAGTACGCATGGCAGATCTTAGGCAGACTGTCCTTGCTAAACCGTGAAATACGATTTCCGTTATAACCACATAATTTATTTTTTTATTTATTTTTTTAAATATTTTTTTTTATAGTAAGCGGCGATTTTTCGCTAACGGTAAGACCTAGATAGAATCTTTTTCTAAAATCCATCTGGACCACCCCCTTAAAAAAAATCCCGGATCCGCCCATATATATACCGACATGTAATCACAATCATAAATAGATGCATCCACACCCTTAAAACTAAGGTGTTGAATCAACATTTTAAAGAGTTCGTCAGTGACATTTCTTTGTAAAGTTGGATTTAACTTTTAAAAGTGTTGAATTAACATTGATAAAGTTAGACTTAATTGACTCCGTGTTAATTCAACTTTATTGTTGAATTTAACTTTATAAAGTGCTGTCACTCACCGAACTCTTTAAAGGTTGATAAATAGCCATATTTTGTTTCACAGCGCCCAATGTTTATCTTGAGTGACAGAGTGCGTTAAAAAAACACAAACAGGTAAAACATTCGTTAACGTCATTGTTATGTAATAATGTCAGTTTAGGATTGTATAAAAAGAGGAATTTATAGCCGCACAATTTACATTATCCTTGCATCCTTGCGTCGAGACGACAAATTGATACCAAGGTGAGTGCTTTCAAAGATACATTTTGAAAAGTAACTTTGACTACACTTCGATCATTGTTCAAGTCTAAATTTGTCATCTTTAAATTTTAAGCTCGGGAAACGTCTGCATAATCGCAACATTGAGGGGAACAGTACATAATAAAAACGAATGTTGCGCTTTTCTGATGCTTGTTAGATGAGTATGTACGAAAGTTACGAATGTTTCCATGCCATGTAAGAAAGTATAGTCGATCCCTCACGACGCTACGAAAGCCCATTAGCGCCAACAAAAAATAAATTTCCAATCCGTTATTACGAATTCACAATCCGTTATTACGGATTCACAATCCGTTTTTACGGATTCACAATCCGTTATTACGGATTCACAATCCGTTATTACGGATTGTGAAGCCGTTATTACAGATTCGCAATCCGTTATTACGGATTCGCAATCCGTTATTACGGATTCGCAATCCGTTATTACGAATTCACAATCCGTTATTACAGATTCGCAATCCGTTATTACGGATTCACAAAAAAGACTAAATACCTGGGTATATCGAGAATTTCTGGTCACGATAGCTCTTCAGTCACTCGGTCACGTTGCAACCAGGCAGAGCGCCCTCAAGGGGACCCCATTTGTGAATCCGTAATAACGGATTGCCAATCCTTAATAACGGATTGTCAATCCGTAATAACGGATTGGAAATTTATTTTTTGTTGGCGCTAATGGGCTTTCGTACGACGCCAACAGGCTAGGTGTACAAAAGACGTGTTCAGTTTTGATTTTTAATATGAAATGTTAGTTTGGTATAGTATACCTCGTTTCTCAACCCTGAAAAATGTTCCAGGCCAGCATGCTACTGAGCCACGTGCAATACACGCGATATAGGGCCTAGAAATCTGTGGTTTTCAGCAATAATTTAATCTTGTTCTTTTGTCTTCCCTTGCCCTCCCTATCCTTAACTTCATCCTTCTCTGAACTCTGAAATTCCCTTCCAGTTTCTATCTGCATGTCTATTCCTTAATTCCTTTATTAGCCAGTGCGTATAATCTTGATACGGCTAGGTAAAACTTGTAGCTTTGCATGGTGAGGATGATAAGTAAGACTAATTGCGGGGACACCATGTGGAATCTCAATTGAGTAGTAATTAGTTCTGAAAAGAACTGGGGGTACAACTCGACGTTTCGATCAGTATGCTCTGATCGTCCTCAGATACGGCTAGGTCACTGTTCAGTCATGAAGCTATTCCATCTTGTTTTGTGTTGTATTGCTCCTCTTCTCACCGCGGTGTCTTGCAATGACGGGGCCTTCAAGATACTTGGAGGATATTTTGATGTGTACACTGCCGATTCTTCATCGCATCTTGAAACCAAGTACCACTGGGGCACATACGATGCAGTAGGGCATAACGACCGGACTACCATCAGCGGCACAAACGGCTTCTGCTGGAAAAATGGACTGGCTTTCTGTAGACTGACCCTTGTAGTTTCAACATCAAATGCTCTAACGGAGAAGCACTACCAGATTATGGGTAGCAAGATGGAAGTGTACGATGCCTCATCGAAATACGTTGTGGAAACAACAGGCTGGGGTGTACAAGATGCATACGGTGAGATTGAGGATAAATTGGTGGCTGATGGGGAGATATGGAGCGGTGTTTTGAATGACTGGGGTTACGGATATCTTCATCTGCTCGTAAGACAAACAACTCGTCCGTCCCTCTCCGATGCTTTCTTTCTAGAATACAGAAATGCCGGCAGCGAACAGTTCTCGACAGGTGCCACCACCATCGGACAGAAAGATCCAGCGAGTGTGCCGCAGACGTTGGCAAATTTCAGAAGCTGGACCAACCAGTGGGGAACTTATACTATATCATACTGGAAAGTCTACACAGTTCCGACGAAACTGGTTGATACCGTTGGACTTTACGACCAGAGGATAACGACGCCCCTCGGGGTGCCCACCCTGAAATCTCTGACGTTGGAAAATCATGGATCGGGGGTAACAAGCGATGATTTCGCGTTAATCGGAACCACAGAAACGATCACACTTACGACTGAGACCACCATCTCGACAACCTTTGACTTTGCAGTTGATATTGGGTCTGACGTTACCATCGACGTGTTTGTGATAGGCATTAGTATAGATATTAGTTTGCATTTCTCATATTCTTCGAGTACTGAACAGAAAGAGACCAAATCCGAAACGAAAACGCAGACCATACAGTGGCCGTCCACCTGTCCAGCCGGGATGAGAATTACCAACGTGATCAGCACATCGACAGAGGAGGTGAAAATCCCAATCGAGTTCATCTTCGAGCGAGGCAATCTTCGCTGGAAGGAGATAAAGATCTTGGAAACCACAATGAGCAGTTTGAAACAAATAAAGACTGACTGCTGCCTATGGAGTGACGCACATGATCTTTGCGGTACAACAGGTCTTCCCGTGTGCAGCAGCTACCTATCTCGGAGTTGATCGAATGACATCGGTTCACCACACAGACCGCCGAAGATTTTGACGACCCTTCACTCCAAACAAGTGTTGAATCAACTTTTTAAATAGTCTGGTCATTGACAACACTTTCGACAACACTCTTTTTAAAGTTATATTGAACTCTAGCCTGCTACATATTAATCCAAAACTCTTTTTGAATTCATCATATTAGCTTTATAAAGAGTTAGTTATCACTGATCAAACTATCCTATAAGGTTGATTTAAAACTTGGTTTCGTTTCTTTTAACTTCTTTTAACTTCTTTTAACTTCTTTTTTCCTTAGGCTGTGATCGTAAATGAGACCCTAGGGCTTACCCTATTATATTATTATAATAATTATTGTCATGTCATGGAATAAATTAATTTGCTATACTGTATAACATTTTAGTACAAAATATGTGCCTATATCCAGACGTTAATCAGCAATTCAACCTGCAATCTGCAATATCCACATGACTATACCCATCTTCATACACATTTACACCACACAGAGCTTCAATATCCACATACCTATACCCATCTTCATACACATTACACCACACAGAGCTTCTATCCACATGAATATACCCATCTTCATACACATTACACCACACAGAGCTTCAATATCCACATGACTATACCCATCTTCATACACATTACACCACACAGAGCTTCAATATCCACATTACTATACCCATCTTCATACACATTACACCACACAGAGCTTCAATATCCACATGCCTATACCCATCTTCATACACATTACACCACACAGAGCTTCAGCTCATTACAAAGGAGATAATTTTGTTCAATTGGATTTTAGAAATTTAACAACAGCATATAAATATGTGAACACAATTATGTAATTCGTACTGCAAATTTAATCCTATGCACATGAACAACGTATTGTTTGTTCTGATTATAAATAGACTATACTTTAATTAAACTTTGTAATTCCATCGATAGTGAAGAAATGTATTGCATTTATTAGTCAATTAAATGCTATTTGCAATATAATTGAAGAAAAGGTTGTGGGTAATATTTTTGGTGTATATTTACTTATTTAGGATACAAATATTAAATGCCTTTAGAGTTCAATAGTAAAAAAATATATCATAAGGTACAATCTTCAATATATACCATTGCCATTTGGAAAAAAACCTTTTTACACTCTTGTAAATTTAATATAGTTTTCCCGAAAACATTAGTCAAAAACATTGCTCAAAATATAGCTCAAATAAAGTGTGCACTCTGTCTCTGTATACATGTACACTAAAACCGTAGTAGACGAAGGAGAAATCCCAACCTGGGTTAGACTGGTCCCCTGTCCTATCAAGGACAGAGACTAGACAGGCTCCGGCCGTACCGATCGATTTCATTAGATCTGACGTCACGCTTCGAGGCTCGCATGCGAATGTAACGCTACTACGCGCGCGCGTACTTCTGCCATCTAAGGGTGCGTTCGAGTAGCTTCATCCCCGAGGTAACCCGAGTACGTCACACGGGTGAGCCCCCAAGTACAACCTAATCGAACGAATGTCAAAGGTCACACGGACTTTGAAAACAAAATACTTACAACGAAACGATAGCAAAATAATTATTTCCCGGGTAAAAAAGAACTAATGATCATATTACTTCTTAGGTTCGTACAAAACAACACATCTTCTAGTACAAGAACAGCCTCTACTCACAGATTCGTTGTTTAAGGGTTGAAAATGTCAAAACTTCACAAAATTGCCGCAATGAAAACAAAGATGGTGGCCATTCAGAATATTCTCAAAATGACATCACTTACCCAGGTCTGCCTCAAGTGACCTGCTTCGTGAGTAGGTTACATGAGGCTGACCCAGGTAAGCCCCGGCAATGGCGTCAGACCTACTCGAACGCTCCGGAGTCAGACCCGGGTCGACCCGGGGAAGCTACTCGATCGACCCGAACGCAACCTAAATATCGCTGGAGATATTGCACGTGGCCGTGGACGCCCATAATCGCGCGCAAGGTCATAAAGCTGAATTGAGACAATTGCGACAAACACAGTAAAAACATTAAATTTACAGTTAAAATACATACAAATTCAAACAAACATAATTATCAATACGGGTTGAAAATTATAGAACAAAATTCTGAAACACACAATTACTAAAAATCTTACTTAAACAATGTATTGCACTTAAATCATAGTATTAATATAAACATTTAAAGTTAAAACTGAAAGCAACAAAGTTGTGTATCCTACAATATAAATTATACTACATGGTCCCATGGTCTGCATCATTGTACGATGACTCAAGTCCTTGCGACAGCACGAATATACAAAGTCTTTGGAGCTAACCCCATCTTGGCAAGAGTGAGGGGAATCTACAAAAAACAAGAAGACGCCATAATTATTCTTGATAATAGCCACTTTGGCACAAGTGAGCGTTGTACGTTGTACAATTATGCTCATATGTTATGGTAATACGAGCCTGGGTACTTTTTAAAGATGTATACTGCCTGTGTTTTATTGCTATTTTAACAGCAATTTCCGGAAGTGTTCTTTTTCATCGGAACATTGCTATTTTAGTTCAGGAAGTGAAAAAAATACCTTACTTGTTAAAAATAAAATTACTTATTGTTCTATATAATCGTGAGAAGAATGGTTTTGCAGTAAATATGTACCACATTTAATTGATAGTGGGTCCCGCAAACTTCTGACAACTACTTCAAAGAATTTGTTTTCCTTTCAGAAGGGAAATTATCATTGTTCCAATGAAACAAAATCTGGAAATTGCCGGTAAAACACGAGTGATACAATCCTATGACAAACATTTATGATTTTGGAAACATTGCATAAAAAAGGCCCACAGCTTGCTGTGTTCTTACCTCAGTCTCTGAACAGACATCAAATCGATACTGCTGCAAAACACGAACCAGCGCCATCTTGGCTACCAACAGGGCAAAACGCATACCAATGCAGTTACGGGGTCCGAAGCCAAACGGCAAGAAAGTACAAGGTTGAATGGAGCCTTTGTTCTCAGCACTGAATCTATGTTGCAAAATAGTGCAAAAGTAAAGAGTAGATTTATTAAATAAACGCATCCAGTGTCATCCTTCTCCCCATAGCTTTCGAGCCCACTGCTCTATAGTCGTGCGAACGAGGTTGACCCGGAGGACGAGGTTTATTCAGTGTTCTTCGCCTGGATAAGAGACGGTTGTACATAATTTTGGCTAAAAGAAATAAGGCTTGACTTACTGACCGACAAGGAATTTATATTAAGGGAACTTGGGAAAGGGACACCAGAATGTTCAGAGGCTCTTGATGAGGCCCTTCTTAGAAATCCTATATCTGAGCGGGGGTGGGGCAGGGGGAATCATGGGAGAACAGACTTCGGGTGGGGGAGTGGGGGTTGGATGTGCCCCCATAGTAACCCCACTGCTCCCCTCTCCCTGACTTAGTTATAAATCATTATTTTGGTATTTACCTAGTGGGGTCGAACTTTGATGGACTGGGCCAGTATTCTTCATTATGATGAATTGCCCAGACGACTACAAAAACATCGACTCCTTTCTCGATAGTTAGGCCATCATAACTAATAGTCTCGTTACACATACGATCAAATCTGTAAAACCAACCATTCAGAGGAAAGACAATAATTATATCAATGTTTGATTATGGAAACCAATTTGTCGGCAAGTTATGAAATGACTTCAACATGAAATGACTTCAAAAAAGTTAGTTATTATGCCAGCTATAGTATGGATCAAAATCTTTAAAATGATAACAGTTAAAATGTTTGATTAAGAATATATATATTTGCCATGCAATGAAAACAAATATGCATAAAATTTATCTTCCTGGTGATTGTAAAAACAAAATAAAAATAAAAAAATTATATCAAGTGTTACCATAGCCTACATTGTAAAAATGTATTTTTGGAAGAACAAAATCAGGCTTACATAGTCCCTGGTGGATACATGCGCAGTGTCTCATTGACCACCATGTCCAGATACTCCATCTTAGAGATGGCATCATAGCCAAGGTTATCTCTAGTGGGAGCGATGTCATCAATCTCTGCATGGAGTTTCTCCTGTACGTCATGGTTTGTGGCTAGTACGAACGCAGCGAAGCTCAGTAGAGCGTTAGTCGTCTCATAACCAGCTTGGAAGAATATGACCGACTGGTCAAATTATAATAAAATTACGTATTGTCAAAAACTTAAGTAATCAATATAAATAATCATATATTTATTTATATATTTTACTATTAGTTTGCTTTTGTAGTTGAAACATACGTATGCAAATTACCTGAGCCATGACCTCATCAGTTGACAGAACCTTACGATGAACAGCGCCCCCTTTGTCAGTCTCCATAGATTGTGTTGTATCGTCCTCGTTTTCGGTGTCATTGTGAGCATTCAGCATCAGTTGTAGCATATCAACGCGCTATCAAAATGGAGTACCAAAATATTAAGTGACGTGTGAGTGAAATCACGGTCAATAGACCTTTAACATCCCGCGGCCATCTTTGTGAGATCCCCTGTACACGTAAGTCTGGCATTCTCCTGAAGACGATCAGAGCATACTGATCAAAACGTCGAGTTGTAACCTCCAGTTCTTTGGTGTCACCGCAAACAGTCTTAATATCAAGCAAGTTTTTAGATTTATTAATTTGATAAATAAAATTAAATAAAGTTATACACTTAGTGAAACTGTCCATGGTGAAATATGTCCACATACTGATCTTACCTTGGGGGCGTGCTCTCCTTCTTCTTTACGCATTTTGCACGCAGCCATCGTAACCTCTGAGAAAAACTTTGAAGCCTTGGTATCCAAAAAGCCACATCCGAGGAAATCTAAGATAGGACCGAAGACTGGGAAGATTGCTGCAAATAATCAACCATTAGCCAATTATGAGTTTACAAATACAAAATATTAAAGATAATCGCCCGTGTTTTCCCACTATTTTACCGGTAATTTCAGGATTTTCTTCTCTCCAATGGACATTGGTAATTTCCTTCTAGACAGGAAAACAAATACTTTGAAATTTAGAATTACAAAACAAAAGTATTGTCAGAAGCTTGATGAAACAGTAATTAGGCGCCCAATTTAATTTATGATGGAATCGCGAAATAATAATACGTTCTACCATAGATCTTCATTTTGAATACGAACAGATTTGATTGGCTACTTTGTATGCATCACTGACGTCACTGATATGACATCTTGTGATTGGATATGACGTCTTGTGATTGGATATAGGACGTCTTGTGATTAGATATGACGTGTTGTGATTGAATAATATGACGTGTTGTGATTGAATAGACGTGTTGTGATTGGATATAGGACGTCTTGTGATTAGATATGACGTCTTGTGATTGAATATGACATGTTTTGATTGAATATGACGTCTTGTGATTGGATAGACGTCTTGTGATTGACTATGACATCTTGTGATTGTATATAGGACGTGTTGTAATATAGGGCAATCTAAAAAAAAAGATGGTCACTATTATAGGGGATAATTTAGGGCTATGTGAGCTGTACTTCTCTTGATAGTTGAAGCTGAAGAATTGTGGAGTCGTTTTGAGTACTTTATTACTTATCATCTTTGTCCCCAGTGGGATCTAAAGCTACAACAATTACCCTGAGCTCCACCTGACCCTATCCCTGACAGCAACCTGTGCTTCGCACCATGTCAGACCCATCTCTTTGAGCTCATTGTTGTTTTTTAGTAATGTAATAATTATTGATGTAGGATTTGATAATGTAATATTATTTCCATTAAATTTGAGGAAGAATCTTCAACTAACAGGCAATCATGAATGCTGGTTGAAAGAAGCTGAATTCTGCGGCTTTCTTGGCATGCTTCAGAAATGGATCATCCTTGTTTTTCTGGGAGTCTACATCCAAACCAAAACCACACTTAGCAATGACATCCATCGTAAATGCACCAAATAACCTGGGGAAAAATAAATAAATAAATAAAAACAAATCTCTAGAAACAGATTTTGCATAACTCAGTTTACATCTCATTGCAGCAGACATTATGCTTCACCACAAAAAGGCACAATTGTTGTAATTGTAATGACATTTTTGGGGTAAATAAGTTATTATTGTGGGTTTCTCAATGAAACATGTGAAAATGTAAGACAAAATCCATATACATTTGCTCAGAAAATGTGTGTTATTAATTATTAAAAATAGGTTGCTTGCTAAGGCCAAAAAAGTCTCCGGTTTCTGGTCATAGGTCGATTTCAAAATCCGAAGTGCGGTGACGCGCCCTTTTTTTTTTTTTTTTTTGGTTTGTTTGTTTATAATCTTTTTTTTGTCAACCAGTGAATTACATGATACGTGGTTATTGGAAACAGACCAAATTAATTTCCAATGCACAAAGTATGGTGGCTAAGACTCACAATTCGGGCAAACGTTCATACCCCTAGGTGAAAAAGGTCGTTTAAAACACAGCACGGCAGAATTCAAATCGATCCAGCAATTTTGAGTGGCTGCGATTGGACATCGTTTCATAGCAAAAGAAAAAAAAATTAAAATTATAAATGCCGACTCGCTGGTCTAAGGCGACGCGCCTTAGTAAGCAACCTATTAAAAAATTCACCAAAAAGGAACAAAATTCCACTTACTGTCTGCAATTGACAGCTTTCCCTCCTTCCTGGGCTTTGATGATATTGGCAACCATTGTATCACAACATTCGTTGATCATAGGGGACATCTAAAAACAACAAACATTTAAGGGAAATCAATATTCTTGTGCAATCAATATTCTTTTCAGAAATTGTTAATAAACTTTCGATAATTTCGCTCATTCATTTTAAAACAAATTATAATGTCATATTGGTAGACTATAATTGCGCGAATGTTTTTAGATTTGGATTTGGTGACCGTAACCAGAGTCCTACAAGTCGTTAAAATTAGTGATAATGATATCTTATTTAAAAAAAGCGTGTCACTCGTAATCAGACGGTAAATCCAACATGCGATATACTGAATGTTTGCATGTTTTCACGTACCAGTCTCATCTTAGCAGCACTGAATGACGGTGTGATGACGTTACGAACTTCCTTCCAAGCCTCATTCTTAAGCCGGATCATTCCCTTCTCCAGAGGTTTTTGTTTTAGGGGAAGGTCCTACACAAATTGGCAATAACCATGCACAAATAAAATTAAAATTTAACAATTATTGTGTCCTGGTGTTAACTGAGTTAATTCATGATCGTTTAATTAAATTTGTATACACTTGGAGTGTGCGCTTTGAATGGAAGCGAATGATCTTCTATCCAGTCAGTGTAATATAGATCAGTGATACATACCAGGAATATTGCTAGACTCACTACATTGTCTTACATTGAAACAACACAGGGTCATTTGTTTAAAACTTGAACATAATAAATAAATTCTGAATGGTAAAATCTTGTTTAATTTACTTACTCGACGGTTAGTGAAACAGGAGAAATTCTTTACCAGAACATTTTTGAGGATAACGGGGTCTGTTATGATCAAGACAGGACGTCTGAAATCATACATCCTAACAAAGGATAAACATTCAAAATATTAGTTTTATTTACGAAGAATTAATTGTTGAATACAAACTACTTGTAGCGTGTACGGACTTCGTCGCAGATGGTGCCGTGAAGTGCACTAGCGCGAGTCTAGGCAGTGAGCGTTTCTATCGATAGAGGGCTACGACTAATCTTCACTAGTACTGGGCTTATTCCTAACTGTGCTGAACTCGGCAGAATGCAACAAATGTCAAATTCTGTTTGATCTTGTTGACATGAGCTACGATTATAAGTTCTTTTTGTTCCGTTATTGATGGATCTTGTTGCACTCGGCAGGCTTCATACTTGGGAAAACTGTTGGATATTGTTTCATTGGGCAGACGACTGTCTAGCCAAATATTGAAGGGGATAGGGTTAATGCAGGCTATTTTATATTCGTGATAAGAAAACCTCGATGAAAATACCTGAGGCATATCTTTTATAATATTTGCAACTGTTTGATGTAGAGAGTAGGCTTTTTATACAAACTATATCACTGAGAAATCAACATGGTCTTACCCAAAAACTTTGCCATATTTTTTCGCAAAATCGGAGAATGACTGATGAAATCCCTGCAATAAGATCCAAAGGATGTTTTGTTATTGCAAATGTTACTGACATGATTGCTTACTTAAATATCTGTTATTTGTTGCGTTTGTTCTTAAAAACTAATCAACACTGAATTAAGTATATAGTCAAACAATTTAAGGCTATATAATAGGCCAAAAATAAATTCTCCGGTTTCTGGTCACAGGTCGGCTTCAAAATCGGTGCGGCGACTTAAAGGGACAATATCTTCAAGATCAACAGGGCATGGAATCGGAGTTTTAGATTAACTCAGTGACTAGTGAAAATAATACCCCACCTGCGTGATAAGGTCATAATCTGTTGCTGCTGCTTGAACCAGTAATTTTCAGTCACATCTTAAACAACGACCCGATTCCCTGCTATGTTGTAACCAGCGGCGTAGCCACGGGGGGGGGGGGGGCTGGGGGCACGTGTCCCCCCCATATTTCCAGTACTTTCCCTTTAAAACTTACATGTCGCCATTGCAGTATATTTCCAAAAATGGGGATGTAACTGGCCACCGGGATACCTAGTCGCTGGAAATACTGATGACACCACCAATCGTACCTTGATAACAAACACGATCAATATTATTATTGACAGTGTGACAGAATAAGTCAGCTGACTGGTTTTCCCCTCCATGATCCAACTGACATTTGACCTTTATATGTAGGCCTACATATTAAAATTGAACGCCACACTTACTGTTGCCTATCCATGCATTGTTAAAATACAGTCAAAAGTGCAAACCTACAGTAAAACTCACGAATTCATTTTGTGGTGTCTGCGTGTTGCTGTTGGATGTAATGCCTTGCACCAAAACAAGTCTGTTCTGGACTACTCTCCTTAATTATAGCATGGAGGTTCTGATCCTCCATGAGTAAACCATCATTTGTTGTTAAAAATATATTTACTTACAGCGCCAACATTACCATAACACCAACGACCAGCATCCACGTAACTGACAGTTCAAACCCCCAAATCTCCATGTTCGTCTACTAAAATTTGTGATAATAATACCACACCGATCGAAAATTATAAACATGAACAAGGAAGTCACGAGGAAGTGTAACATATCGGCACTAATGTGTATAGCCTGATGTATAGATCAGCGGAGGCCTATGTATAGTAATATACATACAAACATCTAACAACAGCGTTCATGAGCTGTATTATATATCGTGTTCCGTGTTCTGATTGAGAAGGCCTACACCGTGCGTGTGATGCCATATAGTCTTTGTTCAAGGCTGTATTTCTATGATTTTGATACACGATCAATCGCCGAGCGCCACATGAGCGCCACTATCACACACGCACCGCTATCAAACACAGTCTTGATAAACTTATTGAACTTTTCTTCCCCCCCCCCCCCGAAAACGGGGAAACCACTGCGCATGCGTCAATTTTATACGCAAGCGCGGCCACAATATTTTGGGAAACAAATAAAATGGTTATTTATAAGAGAGCGCACCAAAAATCTGAGCCGTGCGAGCGTGTCAAATTGACGCAAGCGCAGTGATTTACCCCGTTTTCGGGGGGGGGGGGGAGATTCAACAAGTTTCCATATGTTTAATAGCGGTTCGTATCAAGATAGCCCCTCCTGCGGCGTGCGGCGATGGATCGTGTATCAAAAACGTACAAATACAGTCTTGATCCAAGACTAGTGGTATTAGGGCAAGGTGCACCATAACCTGTAGGTAAAGAGGGTGCATGTGTTCGTGCTGAAGTTCACTATACAAACAACATCACCCGATCCGAGTAAAGGGAAGGATAATGTTGTTTACTAGTAGGCATATGCTCACTACATTTTAATCCAATCCTTAATCAACATTTCTTAATTGTAATTTTGGAAATAATAGGACAACTCTTTCCTAATTATATATGTCAAGTTTTGATTTAATATACTTTTCAGCAATCACGAGTTTTTTCACAGGTTTATGCATGTACTTACAAACTTGAAACAACCTACAGTGTATGCAAATTGAGATACCGCATTAGTGGTGTAGGTTTAGTTCGCTTGAACATTAAGCAATCTATGACTGCTTCTGGCGAATAAAATAACAAAATGATGGACACATCTCCGGCTTACAGTTTAATATTGAAACTGGATGATTTGATTCTAAATTAGAAATGGCGACATTTATATTGCGACAGACGTTCATCCTAATGATCGTAATAAAGTTAATGATTGGCTTAAAAGCAGTTTGTCCAGAACAAGATTGGATAGAGTTTGGCTCATCTTGCTACGTCATTACTAATCATCAATCATCTTGGGATAATGCGAAGACTTATTGCCAAGAAATTGGTGGAATGCTTTTGATTATAGAGTCGCCCGAAGAAAATGACTTTATCGCTGGAGAATTACAAAGCGACGAGGCAGACAGAAGGAAGGTGGGTGTGTTCTGCTGGTGAAGAGAAGATTCAGTTTACAAACTGGGCGACTGGGAATAGTTTCAGTAATTCCGAGGACTGTGCAGCGATCCGCGGTGGTCAGTGGTTCGACATACCATGCGACGGAGTGTCAATTCGTCCATTTACTGTGTGCGAGATGACCAGCATCATCCCACCGGAATGGAAGTTGAGAAACTTGGAAGTTGAGAAACTAGTTCCCTCGGCTTCGCCTCGGGAACTAGTTTCTCAACTTCCAATACCTCGGGAAGCTAATATCGACTGTCCACCCTCAAACCATGTTATATTTGTATAATATGACACGCCAAACAATGGACAAGATGCACCAGCACGAAGTACCACAAAAATGGCTAAAAGTACAAAGCAAAAAACTACCAAGACGAGCAACTATAAGGGCGATAGTCTAAAGAAAAGGACAATATATGAAAATCACAAAAACCTGAGTGAAAACAATGTGAACCGACGACGATAAAAGAGGAAAAATGAAATGTAGAGACGAACTAGCCTAGTAGTAGCAGTACAACAAGATGGAAGCAAAAAGGGCAATGGTGGACAGCGAATCAATAAACACCAAAATAATGAGGAAGCCGTGTATGCCAGCATATGGAGGGTGAAAGGGTAAGCGAAAGAAAACAAGATGTATTAAAGGGAAAAAGTCGACAACAAATTGAAACTAAAAACACTAGAGGTCATTACTATATAAGTTATTAAAGTACCTTAAAAGATAATTAAAAAGAGGAGACGGTGAAGTGTATTGATATATGTATACGTGAAACAGTTTAATTAAGCCAAGTGATTAATCACAATTTAGGGATTAAAGTAAAATTATCAACAACTTAGAATATTACGTTGGACTAAGAATCATTAAATTTATTAAGACTAAAGCTAATAATAAGTACAAAATAATTGTTTGAAAATAAAATAAAATAAGAGAAATTATAAGAAAAAGACTACTAAATTATTTATATATTTATTCACAGATGGAGTAGCGATGGACAAGTGTAATGTCACGGACGACATGTGTGATATATGAAAAGAATTGAGCTGGAGTGAACTTATGGAGAACAGTCTACAAGACAAATATAGCGGTAATAAAAGGCAAAACGGTCACGTGTAAAATGCGAGGAGGGAAAAACAACAGTCAGGCCCAGTGATTGAAAAAATTATAAAGAATTGAATGATGATGGAAAACATGGAAAATTACATGTGGATTGTGATACAACAATTAGGCCCTAATTATTAAGGAAGTACAGGATGTATTAAAAATTGTGACGAGAAAAATGAAAAGTAATACGAAAAACGACTAAGGAAATAATGCATGGATGGAAATATATGTGATACTGGACAGATAAAGGAAACAATACATGGATGATGCAAAAAGTAAGTCTAATAATTTAAGGTTTGAAAGAGCAGGTTTTCTTGTGAAGTTTGCTACTAGTGCAAAACAGTTGTTTAAGTTTGACATCATTAGATGAAACTATAAACATAGAGAAACGGTTCTTGATAAGATGTTTGTATTTGTTAATAACCTTACGAGCACAGAAACTATTATTACTGGTTTTGTACAAAATATTGGTTTAATGTTACAATTAGACAAAAAAGGTTTGCGGGAAAAAGTATGATGATATTTAAGCTTAAATGTGTTGATAAAAGACTTATGAAAACCGCATTTGAGGAGTCTAATTGAAAATAGTTTTAACATATGGTTATATTCGTGGATACAGGATGAGTGGGTTTTATAACGACTGCATTCACCTTTAATAATGCTAGAAAAATAATTGGGGTTGTGATTGGAAGTGAAATTAATATAACTGAATTTTTGGAATGGTTTCTGATAAATAAATAAATTTAATTTATTATTTAAAAGAGTAAAATGATCTACAGAGAGCTGGAGGTCTAAAATATTAATGGTTTTATTATTAATAGTAAAAGTGATTGGTATAGATTTAGGGTAAACAGAGTTGAGGGCATTAATGACATAATTATGGCTAAAATTAATAGAGTTACGAGTGATTAAGAGACCATCATCAATATATCTGACAAAAATAAGTAAATTAGGGTTGTTGAAATTTTTGAAAAAAAGAAATTCTCTGTAAGCTAAAATTAAGTTAGCAATTTGTGCCGAGTGATAGCTACCCATTTGACCACCGATATTTTGTTTAAAAAGAAAATCACCTACTGAAAAATTGCTATATTTACAAGTGAAATTATAAAGTTTGAAAAAATAATTCAAAAATTCAAAAGGGTAATCACAGATTGAAGTAACCTTAAAAAGAGTATCATGGATGTCACATGGAGTAATATTGGTGTAAAGACTTTCAAAATCAAAAGAAATGAGGGAAATGTCATCAAAATAATTAATATCTAAAGTTTTGATTTGGTCGATAAGTTGGTTAGAACTATTAATAATAGGCCAGGGAAAGTTAAATTCTGTAAATTTATCTTCAAACCTGCTTAAAAGAATATCTAAATAAAAACCAAGTGCTTTAGAAATAGGGGAGGTAATCCAACTATGAGCAGTAATAATGGGACGACCTTTAAGTTTTGATTCGTAAGATGGACAAGGTGGAGAGTCTAATTTGTGAACTTTAGGGAGAATATCCATAGAAGGGACTTTAATTATTTTAGTTTTAAGGAAGGATGTTATTTCTTTGAAGTCTGAATCTGCTGCTTTAGGAAGATCGTTGTTTGTAAATAATTAGTTGATGTCTTGTTTGGCTGATGTTATGAGAGTAGTGAGGATGTTAGTGTCAAAACGACCTAAAGATGTGTATGTGCTACAGTTAATTTGTCTCTTATTATGTACCATGATGTGTTGCAAATGCATAAACCCATATTTTTGTCAGAGATTCTAATAATGATGTCTTTATTACTGGAAAGATGTTGAATGTCTTTAATATCTTGTAATGTAATGTTATGAAGGCGATTGGGATTTAATTTTAAAACGTTATTATGTGGAATGTTCATTGATTCTTCTAGTGTGGCCTGGATGTAACTGAATGTGTTATTGTATATTTTGGGATGACAGAGAAGTGAGTTGAGATGGTGGTGGTCTCGCATATGGGTGTGTGTGTGGGGAGGAGGGGAGTGAGGGGTTCCCAGACAGATATATGGACACTGCCGAATTTATAACTTATTGAATTGAACTAATAATACTATGTAAGGTGCAGTCTGTGCTTTTTTGTTTGCAAATTATTGCGACAAATAAACATCCCTGTCCTTGAAAATCCTGGAGGCAACCGGATATCTTTGCGTAAAGCATTTGTTTGGGTGTTGCCAAAACAAATGGCCCAAAATTCGACGGGGATTTCCCCAAGTTGCGGAACAGCCAGACAGAGGCATTTTTGACCTATTTCATTTCTTGGCTCAGCTGAATCACCTAGGGTCCAATTTCATAGGGTTGCAGCTAAGCAGATAACTTCACTGAGCAATATAAATATCATCCAAAATGCATAGGCCCTACATTTTGTCTGAATGTTTGGTTGGTTACCACACGAATCCGTTAAGAAAATTTTCTTGCATATAGAAGCTCTAATTTGACCAAGTGTAGACATGAACATAATGATGAAATAATGACGAAAACCTCGCTCGTGTCTGACGCGTCCATGCCATGCACATATCTTGTATGTACAAGCCAACTCCAAGGTGAAATGATCTACCAAGTGTTGAATATTAAAATAAAACAGCGCATTCATGTTACTTTTTCGATCTCATTATAGGCCTATTAATTTCGGTTCTTTTCAAATAGGCCTATTGGCAAATCCAGGGGTATGTGCATTATTTTATCATTCTTTTACGTTAATTTAATTTACCCCCCCCCCCCGTCATACAGTGTGTCCCCTTTTACTACCACCATGGAAATGCCCCCATAGAGAAATGCGTATAGCATTCAAATGATACGTTGACGTTTTTTGAAACGGAACACATTGATGCCCCTTGAACCCATCCATCCACAGGGTGTTATCACAAACAAAACTGATATTATTATCTCGTTAACGAATGCAAAAAAATAAGCTGAAAGTTTCGCAGATTGTTTGTCAAAAGTTACATTTTGATTAATATTCAATAATTGATAAAAATATTGATAAAAATATAAAGAAAGCAGTTTCATAAGAAATAATAATTAATATTTCCATTCATTGTCAACTTACCAATGCTGTACATTTACTTTATAATTAAGTGTATGTTTTAATTATCTGTTAAATCCAAGTAACAGTTATTATGAGTAAAGACTCTTAAAATAAATTAAAAACTAACTTTACACTCTCACAAAACTCCCAAGTAATACTTGACTTAGAAAAGGGCACCATGCCGGCCTATTTTTATGTTTATTTCTATTTTTGACTACAACATGGTTCTGGCCCCAAGGACTCGTTTCCAGGTCAATTCTATCCAGATTGTTTCGGCAGATATCGACACTGCTTGGTTATGGCTATAGCTATACAGTGATGTGTAAAACCTGTTGGCACATCCCCATACCACCCCCAACCCCCACCCCCCATTAAATGCTGTCTTTAAAAACAGATTTTCTTTGGAAACATTTGACAATGCGATATATCCCAACCTAATTCAAAGCGCTTAGCATTGGACGGGGAGAGAGGGGTGAGACTTCTCAGTTACACAATTACTCTGTCAAGGTGTGCCAAACGTTTTGCTCACCACTGTAGATCACTCAATTATGCCAATACTCTAAAAGGCCCAGCCAATAGGCTAAGCCGTAGCCGTAGCCAAACCGTACCCTTATTTTCTGAACCTTGATATGCTTTTGCATTGGGACTGGTCTGCATTTAGACTGGTCCCCTGTCTACTATATCCTATCAAGGATATAGACAGGCTACAGGTGTACCATTCAAGGGATTTCATTGGATACATTGTGCTGAAGATCTGACATCACGCTTCGCGTTCGAGGCTCGCGGGCTAGCTACCAACCAAGGTTGAGCATCGGGAAAAATATGGCGGCAGCACGGCAGGATCTGGCGTAATTCACGCGCCTCTAGCTCAAAGCGTGACGTCAGATCTTCAGGCTAGTCTGCATTAGGTTCAGTATCAACCTCATCACCAGGGCTTTCTCGATCCTACTGACCTCTGGACCTGGAACGGGACGCGTTCACTTTCCATCAATCTTGGATTTTCAAATTATAGGTGTATCACAGCCGATGTGCTTTCAGTTATAGTCTGATACACGGCTACTAAGAAGAGCGTTTGCTGCTGTAGGGAGGCTGGGAATAGGCCATCCAACTTTCAACTATCATACGCACTGCAGGTAGATATTTTTTTGTCATAATTCGGCATTCTTTTTTCGAAAAATTAATCATAAAAACCTTTTACGTGTTAACAGCTTGTTAATATAAGCATGATGTTATGAATAAACAAAAATGCTATTTAAACTGATTTTGTATATCATCTTGTAGTAATCACTAAGCATTGCAGAAATAAGTAAATTCATAACTTCTCATTAAAAAAAACAATAGTTACTTGGTTCCAAAAAATATCTTAATTTTATAGATATAATACACCAGGTCTATGAAGACTATAAACCACGTTGGTATTAGAACAGAAAATCATTAACATAGAAATGATAATATTTAAACACATATTCATCTTAAACCAGAGCTACCATTAATAATGCAAAATTAGACCTATATATAGGCCTATAAATTATAATAAATCAAACCGACATTTATAGGCCTAAGTTTGTGTATAATTAAATGTTGATCTGTTGTTAACAACCGAACAAGCAACTAAAGCATTGCAAAGTTTTAACAAAAATCAAGTCAAAGACAAATATTTCACTACGTAATAAAAGCAACATGCAATTTACATATTTTTACATTTTATATGTACGTTGTTTATATTGTACACATAAACAAATTATGTACATAATTATTATTTGCGATATTTTAAAGGCTTTTGTTTTTAAGATTTTAACTTAACCGACTTTAATTATTCTGTGGACCAACTCCCTGCCAAAAGGTTTTGACGGAACTGACAAACTCCTTCTCAGACAAAAATTGCATTCATCTCTATTGATTTGACAGAGAGTTAGGTTGTTGATGACTAACCAATTCGCCGTGAAGCCAGCACGCGGCCATGTTACTATGCCAAAGGCGTACAGACAAGGGAGAGGCTATTTCTCTCCGTTATCATTGCAAGGTGTACTTTAAAAGACAAGCACCCACCCTATATTGTTCGCAATAGATTTTAGCTCACAGTAACTACACAAGAACTAGCATAAATCTCAGTAGCAAAACTGCGGTAATAATGCCCATCATCCGCCCAGCACCTCCCAGCAGAGAAATAGAGCTGCTCTGCGACGACTTAGCCACTATCCTGGTCTTAGTAGGGTATACGGTGTTATCCAAGCCGCCCATTACGGCTGTTCTGGCCCCCTTCCATGGGTAGGGCCCGTTCAGCCGGTAGCTCGTTGGGTAGGCCGGTCCGAAGTAACATTTGAAGGCGAGTTTCGGGTCTGTTATGATGAGTTTGCTCAAGTTGGGCTTGGCACCTATCTTGTCTGCTAATTCTTCTGTGTGTGACACAGGGCCATACTATATATACATCAAGAGAGAATGAGAAAGGAATGATGTGAATAACTTGGGAAGAAGATTAATTGGTAATAAGTATTTAAAAAGAAATAATGGCTATCAGTGTTAAACTTAGTACAGTAATTCACAAATAAATATTTAGGTTTACAGTTTACAATCATGGGCGGCAATCCTTGGCGTGGGTGGGGAGACAGGGTGCCTATTTCCCCCACAAAAATGGATTAAATGGACAGTTCTCCCCAAGATTGTCAGAGTGCACTGACCGATATGTTGAATCAACCCATAGGTTCTCATCTTCTGGGAAATGACTCGAGAAAACTGAGATTATTTTATTACACGGTGTCACCGCAACAATAAATCCCCACAAACCTTCTCTAATTATTTAGAACGTTTTTATATCAAATATCTCAGGGGTGAAACTACTTTAAAAACATATGAAAAGGCATGAGTACAGAAGTGCCATCCCCACCCTAAGTAACGCTGATGGTCGTAACATCTGGGAAATACTCACGGAGATGCGATGAATGCCGAACTTCTGCAACATCTTTTCCTTTCTCTTTTTAACATCAGCAAGTCTCTCCTCAACCTCCGGCAGCTTGGCATTGCCAAGAAATACCTGGATTGCCCAGCGAGCCTGAAGCTCAAACACAGGGCCCAGGGCGCCAAATGTCGCGCAGTATCCAACGGCAGCCAGTGTTGAGTGGGTACGGCGAGCCGGCCAGACGTGCATGTATAGCTCCAAGTCTTCGTAAGTCTCTGGAAGTAGTATTAAAAGTAAATTATTTCAGAATGTTTTAATACTTGGATTATTGTTTCATAAATAGTGGAACTTACGTGGTTGGTGTAAAGCTGATGATGGTATCAAGCTTCACTGGAATTTGCAATTTAGAATTTCAAATGTAGAATTTCGAATTTCGAATTTAGACACGAGTACTCATACATTTTATTCCACAATAGAGTTAATACAAAAATCTGAATGCATTTTCACTGTTTGTCCTGTTTAGCCTAAACTTTCAAAGATTTGTTGTTTGGATGATATTGAACCGCTTACTCAATAAAATGCATGTGAGTTTGCTTTTTCATGTTCGCTCACCAGCAATGATCGAGTTGTCCTTGAAGAACGGGAACTTGAACTTATATCCCGTGGCGAAGACCACCGCGTCTAACCCATCGACTCTCGTCCCGTCCTGGAACACCACACCGTCCGGTGTGAACCGCTCGATGCCTGGCTTGCACTTGAGTGCCCCACAGATGATGCGGCACTGAATGTCGTCGTTGACCATCAGGTTGCTGTTGAACAGGTCTCGCTTGCACCGCAGACCCAGGTTGTCGATGTTGAATCGTCCCTCGATGATGGACTTGGCCACCTTGCGGGTGACGGCTTCAGGGACCACGCCCCGCCAGCGACAATTGAAGAAGGAATCGCTGGGCACACCCTTCGGGCCGAACCGTCCAATGACCCAGGAACCGTCTCGCATGCTAAGATACACCTGTGACAATCAAACCCAAAATACAAATCTACTATAAGTAATATAAAAGCCAATGTAATTTCTTTGTCTACATGGTCCCTACGAATACATTTTAAAATAATTTGTCCAGTACAAATGTTATTCCACGAATTTATTGCGAGAGAGATTCTCCAGCCCTTGCAAGAAAAAAAAAACTCAACCTATTCTGATGAAGTTTCGTAAAAAATAAATAAAAATAACATATAAATTTCTTCTTTGACTAGACTATATATAATATAGGCTGTCGCTCGCAGACGAGTATGACTATCGGGGGTTGAGTAGCTTGAGTTGGCATGACTTCTCATGCGCATAGTGGCCAATCCTCGCTGATAATAGCCGGTCGCAGTATCTGCATTGGAAGAATGGTTGCTGTGATGTGGTATTTTTTTTGATGTCGCCGCATCCTCCTTTCTTCTGCTGCTTGTTTCTGTGATTCCTCGACTACAGAGACCCCTTTCTTTATGAGTGAGCGCCATGTGGGCCTCTCTTTGGCTGAGTTTTCCCAGTTGGTGAGTGGAATACTAGCTGCTTGAAGGTGCCGTTTCAAACAGTCCTTGTAACGTAGCTTTGGGCGACCTCCATGACGAGTCTCATGAGCTAGTTCCCCGTAGAAGATTGCTTTTGGTAGGCAAATGTCATCCATACGGACAAGGTGACCACTCCAACGTAGCTGTCTTACGAGCAGCATAGACTCAATGCTGACCATACCCGCCCTGCATAGAACTTCGTTGTTTGTGATGTGGTCTGACCACTTGATGTTAAGAATAGCACGAAGATGACGAAGTTGAACCTGATTTAGCTTCCGGATATGTCGTTGATACAATGTGTATGTTTCAGTCGAATAAAGTAAGCTCGATAGTACTACAGTCCTGTATACCTTGCACTTGGTAGAGATCTTAATTCCCCGTTGGGACCATAGCCTCTCAGGTAGACGGCCAAAGGATGATGCTGCAGCGGATATCCGCGTGTTTAGCTCTCTGTCCAGGCTATTGTCGTTTGTGACTGTGCTGCCAAGGTAGGTGAAGTGTGGCACTGCCTTCAAAGGCTGATCATTAATTTTGGTGGATGGTTGGACATATGCTGAGCAAGGTGGCGGTTGAAAGAGGACCTCGGTTTTCTTTTCATTGATGGTGAGACCGAAGGCAGAGGCTGTTCTAGCGAATCTGCTGACAAGGCTCTGTAGTTCATCTTCAGAATGAGCCACAAGAGCAGCGTCATCAGCAAAAAGCAGTTCTTGCAGGCGGATGAGGTGAGTTTTAGTGCTTGCTTTCAAACGCCTCAGATTAAACAGCCTACCGTCGGAGCGTGTCTTCACAAAGATCCCACCAATGGCATCCAAGGAGGTTACTTCTAGCACTGCTGCCAAGAAGATTGTGAATAGCGTAGGTGCTAGCACGCATCCTTGCTTGACACCATGATCAATTTGGAAGGCGTTGGACGAAGACCCAGCGACAGAGACTTGGCCATTCACGGCATCGTGGAGCTTTCTGATCAGGGTGATAAGCTTTTCTGAACAGCCGTACCTCTCCAGAACTCGCCACAGCATAGGTCGATCTACTGAATCGAATGCCTTGGAGAAGTCGATGAAGGCTACATAGAGAGGCATGTTTTGCTCTATAGCCTTTTCTTGAAGTTGACGTAGGGTGAATACCATGTTAATGGTGCTACGTCCGGCTCTGAAACCACATTGACTTTCCGGCAAAATTGTCTCTGCGACTGATTGTAGTCGTCGCAGAATGAGTTTCCCAAAAATCTTCCCAGCAATAGACAACAGGGAGATACCTCGATAGTTGCTGCAATCGTGCCGATTTCCTTTCCGTTTGTAAATGGTAACTATAAGGGCATCTTTGAAGGCGTTTGGTATCTCTTCCGTCTCCCAACATCGGAGGAACAGACCATGAAGGGTAGATTGGATGAGTGCTCCACCATGCTTGTATATCTCTGCAGGGAGACTATCCAAACCTGGTGCTTTCCCATTTGGGGACTGGTTTATTGCTTTCTTTACTTCTGCAATTGTAGGTGGACTGGTAAGATCCTGTTGAATCGGACACTGTGGTATCAGATCAAGAAGATCCTCCTGTGTATCAGGTGACCTGTTAAGAAGAACCTTGAAGTGTTCACGCCAGCGGTCAAGAATTTCCAAGTTCTCGGTGATAAGAGTGCTCCCATCACTAGAGAGAATAGGACAACTTGTTGATCTAACTGGACCAAATACTGTCTTCAGAGATGTGTAGAAACCTAATGGTGAAGTTTCGTAAAACATAAGTGAATTTATTCTTTTAATACCCTCTGTGAATAAAATTGAATTTTTAGTAAAATTAGCTTTCGGTTCCCCGAGTTTTTCCAGTACAAATGAAGTTGTTAGATTAGTGAAATTCTTGCGTTCGTTGAGATCTTTCCACGATAGGGGAAATGACTATTGCAGAATGCTTAATATTTCTAAAGGGCAGCAGACACCGCTACCTAAATTGTATTGAAGCTCACAGAGGGTATGCTTCACAAACGTGGTCCTGAAAACGCTCATAATTATTGTATCAGATTACGCCTTAAATCCCAAAATAATATAGTATCTGTTTTTTCTCAAAATGGTATACTATACAAGGAAACGGCTACATGTGACCATTATAACATACCCGACTCGCATGGCGGCTTGAGTCTACAGCCACATCCCCCGCAGAGTGGGAAGAACCTAAACAAAAAATCGGGAAATATCTCAATTTATAGGCCTATTAAAAATGTAAATATTTGTTATTTGATTAAATAAAAAATAATCCCCAATAAATAGAATGGTGCTGATTCTAGATGCAACAGATTCAATCAAGTAAATAGTTTGATATTCATGTTTCTGTTAACATACATTAATATGCTTTCAATAATGACAGAAAACTTAACCTGACCATAGAAATGCAAGTTCGACAGTAACTTTATAAGATAGCAAATTCTACACCCATTCTTTAAAACAGAGAGTTCGACAGTTGTTCTTTAGAAAAAAAAAAAGTTTGACAATTGTTGTATAACAAATAAAGAATGACAATTGTTGTATAACAAATAAAGTATGACAATTGTTGTATAACAAATAAAGTATGACAATTGTTGTATAACAAATAAAGTATGACAATCGTTGTATAACAAATAAAGTATGACAATTGTTGTATAACAAATAAAGTATGACAATCGTTGTATAACAAATCAAGTTTGACATTTGTTGTATAACAAATAAGTTTTACAGTCATTGTATAACAAAGAAAGTTTGACAGTCGTTGTATAGGCTATATATCAAATTTACAGTTTTACTACAAAAACGATTGTCTTACTATAAAAACGTAAGGTTCGACAGCCGTTCGTAGCAAATACAGCTAGACCGTCGTTCTATAAGACGATATGTTCGACAGAAGTTTAGATTTCTATAAAAAAAACATAACGATCGACTGTCCTCAGTAAAACAGTAAGTTTGATATTCTTATATGTGAGGAGCCGTACTTACTTACCTAATCATTCAAGTGTTGTTTTACATAATCCTCCAATTTTCCAATTCAATTGATATTAATGTTTTCCACTTTGCTACTTCAATAGTTAGTTGTTCTTACTGCAGTTTAGATGTTTTATACATTGTATGTCTCTATAGTGCATTATATTAATGCAGGCACTAAGCACATATTGATCAATGGTGGCGCTCTTTGTTTTAAGTTGCTCAAGTGTGGCTGACTGACCTACTTAACTTGAAGGTCACAGGTCACCACTCCTGCACAACCTTTATTAGGTAAGTTTTATCAAAGTTTTAATCTGATTTTTATCCTTAAATATCATAAGTAAATTAGAGTGATAAAGACCCATCCATTACTTTATTATATTCTTCAATAGTCATAGTAGGGCACTGCTATTATATTTTGTAGTTTATGCTCTTTATAAAAAGAGTGATTTTGGGATAAGAAAAATAGAGAAAAGTGAAAGGAATTTATGTAATGTGTAGGCATTGTGTAAGGCACACATGAGTTAATGGATCTATAGAAAGGCATATGCGCCCACTGTTGGGACTGTGCATAGTTGTGGTTTTGTAGTTGGAGTCACAATTATTAATTCATATAAGATGTTAATGTGGTAGTGGCTTTGTCATGTCTGTGGTTGTTACTGACAACATTTGGGCAATGGGGTATGGGTGTGTGTGATAGTTTGTGTTGATGTGTGTGTTTATGTGTGTTAGTGAACCTATGCCTATTTGTCTTGTGTTGTCAGGAAACTTCTCATTGGCATGTCATTGTTACTATGGTTTAAGCAGCAGATGAATAGAGAATTGGCTGTTGTAGACTGCTATGGTTTAAGGAGATTTGCTAGTTTCTAGTTATGATTCGTAAATATAAGTATAAAGCAGTGGTTAGAATTAAGTGATGTAATTTGTGCATACCAACAGGCTAGACAAATAGTCAAATTAGGTTTTATCACCATTTTAAGATGTAGAGCATTAGGCCCTCATTCCTAAGGTGCTTAGCAGCGAACCTGATTGGAACTGAATATTAATTTACGTATGAATGGGTCGCATATAACTATATTTCTAATTTCCATTTAAGTTAAGGAATTGATCCTCTAATCAAGCTATTCATTATACATGTATGCACATGTACTAAATCTGATTTCCTTGTCATTACCACTCCTGCACAACCTTTATTAGTTTGTGCAGGTTAGGTCACTCGTGCGGTACAATAAATAAACTAAGAGACATGAGTTAGTGAGCCACCAGCCTCAAATCCTTGAACCTGCGTCCAACTCATTAAAGTAGTGCCCTCGGACCCCTTACATATAGACTGTCCTCAGTAAAACAGTAAGTTCGATATTAATATTGTTATATAGACAAACACAGTCTTTATATGGTTTAGTTTTCGAAGTTGTGTGATAAATAATCAGACAAAACAAGTCGATAATAGGCTATCTTTGTAATGATTTTTCCTTTTTAGTTAAAATATAGGTTACCAAATATTTAGACTATTACCTACAACCAGAACAGTTTTGCCAGCAAACCGTTCTCCGCTCTTGAAATTATTACTGTGTAAGATCTCTCCGCGAAATTCATCTTGTCCTGGGTATTGTGGCGTGAAAGCATCATTACAGAGGCCGGTGGAGACAATAACAGCATCTACAGTGTCACTGACCGTATCGTCGTGGCACCTCGGCCGGGAGCTGACCACCCACTTCCCCGTAGACTCGTGGTCGTCGCTCGGTCTCACTTCGGTCACCTCGGTGCCGAGCTGGATGTACTGGTCCAACCCAAAGTGTTTGATGTAGCCCCGGTAGTAGGCAAGGAGGTGCTTGGGTGTGAGAAACGGAGGGTACTCCTTGGGGAAGGGGAAATCACTGATGGCCATCATCTCCTTGCTGGTGTTGGTGATGAGACACTTGTAAATAGAGCCTCCTTGTACGTCATCGAAATTTTCAAGTTCCGGTGTCTGCCATACACCCCCTGGATGGAAGAAATCAGATGATGAACAAATACATGTACAGAGGTTGTACTTCAAAATTTCACTTTTCCATATTTCCACAGACAAGAAATGCCATTTTTGACCATACATTTCTACGGAGCTCTGGAAGTGCCATCCGACTTGGTGACATCCCGAGATCAGTTATGTTGGGATGTCGTTATCTTACGTTGATGATGTCGTCATCCCAAGATAAATTATCAAGTTCATAACTATAGGGACAAATCTTTAAAAAGTGTATCCCATCTTTCAATCGGTTATGGATAATTTGTTAAGATTTTGTCAAGTATAGACCTGAGTATTTATATTTAATAGGTAATATTGTATGCAGCGCAGTATCATTAAATTAACTTGCCTGCATTGTCACTCCGTTCGAAGCAGACTGGCTCTAGACCGCACTCAAGACATGACTTGACCGACAGCAGCCCGCTGACTCCAGCCCCGATAACGGCGACTCTCTTCACTGGCTTCACCGACATTTTTTTTAGTTCAAAAATTTCAACTAGTTAATTATTGCTCCCCTCTATTACACTGACAATTTTCTCACACGCTAATTAATCTGCAATCCTGCAAATGAAAATAAAATGAATCAAAATTATTCAGGAATGTAATGAAATGCAGTTTTAAGCTATAATCTGATGACATACCCAGTAAACACAATGAGTGCGCGGCAAAAATAGTGCGAAGCGAGATCACGTTTTACAAGGCATTGCAGGGCAGATTTACATGGAAATTAGATAATTAAAACATGAATTCTGATTAACAACATGGAATTGCAGTAGTATGTAAATGCCGCAGCTGGCCCGATCTCAAAAACAAGTATAAACATTGAGATCGGTACGTGTAGAGTTACAAAAAAAGGTATGGGAGGAGTTAGATGTTTTTAAAAGAGGGTGTGTGTGTGTGTTATGTTTGACCTTGAGGTCAAAGGTCATCAAAGGTTATGACGGGTAGCAGTAGGGGAGAAAAGAGAGTGAGGTGATGATGTGGATGAGGTCGTAGATATTTAAAAAAAACGATCCAAAATAAATGCAAAAAAAGATATGTATATATATTTTTTTAAATGATCCAAAATAAGAAGCAAAAAAAAGATATGTATATTTTAAAGAAAATTTACGAAAAAACAAATTCAAATTATGTAGTTGAATAGTAAAAGATGACGATATAAAATAATATGGCGACAAAAAATGTAACAACGATTGTTCCATGCAAATGGCTTTTAGTTGGCAAAACGGACAAGTGTTGTATACCCAGTGTGATAAATGATGAATATTGCACGCTACATAAGTGGTGTATTTGAAACGGAAAATGTATACCAGTGCCGTGTCGAAGATGTAAAAATGGTACAAAAACACCGATAGATTATTGTACAAAATGCACAAAGATATTTAAAAAAAAAAAAGCGCTTCGAAGGAAGAGCTAGACGAAATTATAATATCGTAATGAAAGAGTTGATAAAGACAACATTTCGTTTATAGTATAAAAAAATTAAAATTAATTATAATTATACGGGGAGGTCTTTCAGACGTAATTACCCGCTCCGCTATTTGCGAAACGGGTTTTTCATTATAAGATTTTTCTACAGTAAAGTTTATTTTAAGTTCAAAAGTTTTTCTATGAGATCTTTTTTTTCTTTATCAACATCTACGATGGCTTTGACATCTTTATCAACAATTTTAGGAGTAAATTTAGTTCTGATACATTCTCTCATCGCAGAGTACTTTTTTTGCTCCTTGGTGATTAAAAGAAATTCTTCTTGGCTTATAGTACCGTCTTCGATCGCTTTTGAAACGTGACTGTTGATGGTGTTGAGTTTACTCTCGGCTAAAACTCTAATCTCGTCGTGTTTTTTAGTTTTTTTCTCGAGCTTAAATTTCGCGTATCTGATGCCAAATGCTATACCACCTAGTCCCAAAGCCAGTCCTTCTAAAACAAATCCTACCGGTGCTGCTACAACGGTAGCTAGACTAGCAATTCCAATCCCTCCCGCTCCCATACAGCGCAATTCAGCCATCGTTTCAACGATACTACAAGTGTTGATGATTTTATTATATTTTTTATATGTTTTCTCTCGCTCGTGTCTTTCTTTTAAAATTTCTTTTTGAATATCGTCGATTTTTTGCAAACGAAACGCGTTTATTTTTAAGTTTTCACCATCGTTAAGAGGATTGCTAGTGGGTAATACTGGTAAAATTTTCGTTGAATCGACGCTCATTACTTTCTATTAATAATAAAAGATTTAAAAAAATAAACATTTTAAACTAACGGAAAAGTATTAACTTTTATATCGTAACAGATTCGTCCGGCTAAACCACCGAAAAAGCTTGCTTGTACACAAACTTTTCTATCGTTTTTGAAGCACAGTCCGCATTCTAAATGCTTTGAAAGATAACCATCAAAATACGTTCCATCATCATCATCATAAAAAAAATGGGAGTATTTAATAAACCAATTTGGCTTAATGTAATGTATGTTAAAAAGTTATTCTCATTTATTAATTTAGAATAAGTTGAACAGATTGCTTTTGATCCCAAGATTCTAAACCCTGGTCGACTCTCAGGACCATACAACAATGTTTTCGTTTGTTGAATTTCATCACTATCGATATATCCACTTTGTTGAAAAATGTTTTTATCGTAAACATCGCTAACGATACTGCTTTTTCGACTAGGTCCGTAAATGCTCGCCATATTTATATAATAATAATAATTTTTATTTAATTTATTTATTACGTCAACGGTAAACTTTTAATTTTTATATCGTAACAAATTTTAGCGTTTAAAGCACCGAAAAAGGCCGCTCGTACAAAAACTTTTTTATTATCTCGCGTTTGAAAGCACAATTCGAAATCTACATGCTGCGATTTGTTATTGAAAACAAATATTTCATCTCGAGTGGGAGAAGGAATATAATATACGTCAACAGCAAAATTACCTGTCGTCGAATGTGAAAAAATTCCACCGTCTTTTATAAATTTTGTAAAAATTTCGCAGTACGTCGGTGGATCGTTAAACATATAAAAGGGTAGTTTAAGTACACCATGCCATCCTGGTATAACGTTAAATTTTTCGATTAAAGATATCTTTTGTTGCATTTCATCTCTATCGATATATCCATGTTGTTCGTAAATTTCTGGATGGTTTTTAATTTTATCGTAAACGCCGCTATAATTGTCACTTCTTCGACTAGGACCGTAAATGCTCGCCATATTTATATATTATTATTTATTTAATTTCGAGATTTAAAATAATGGGAAAACCATGATTATTTATGTCTCTACCCTTTGAATCTTTAATTTGAAAACTCAATTCGTTAAAAGTACCGGTTTTATTTTATTTTTTGTAACGGACTGGAATATTCTATCCACATACTTTCTCCGAACGATTTATCTTGTAAGGGAAAAA
Source organism: Zoroaster sp. YZ-2022 (assembly GCA_029582265.1). Classification (NCBI taxonomy): domain Eukaryota; kingdom Metazoa; phylum Echinodermata; class Asteroidea; order Forcipulatida; family Zoroasteridae; genus Zoroaster; species Zoroaster sp. YZ-2022. Next base: position 28,165,013 of record CM055823.1, read on the forward strand.
CGTTTAAAATAGTACAAGGCTTACCGTTGAAATAATTTTCACTCGTAGAAACTTGATCGCAATGAATGTACACAATTTTAAAAGGTTGCACATCAATTTTTTTTTAATATACTCTCCCGCAGTTAGATATTCGTTGTGAAACCCGAGTAAATTAGCTAATCCCGAGGAAAATTTGATCGATTTGTTTTCATCGATAATATTTAGCAAGAAATAGTCGGATTTTTCATCGATGGATAAAGCGAGCCAAGACGCGTCTTTTACAACAATGTCGATCATTTCTTTTATATTGTAAAGCCCCGGTTCGATAAATTTAATTTCGTCCTGCTGCTGGCCATTCGTACGATAGAATATTTTTTCTTTTCTACGCGCGTTGTAGTAACCCACGCAAAGGTTGACGCTCTTTAACGAAATATAGAGTTTACCCTCGCGATTATCGATGACGTCATTTAAATTAACCGACTCGCTATTTTTTTCTATTTCGATTTCAAAGGTGTGATACATTTTATTATTAAAAATTTATAATTTAAAATTTATATTTATATAATAAAATGTCATTTCCATTAGCATTTCAGAGTAATTTATCGAAAAGGTATCCGCAATCTGGAAATTTTACTCACGTTGAAATCTTTACAGCGAGAGATTTAACGAACATGAATATTTACGTTAATGAAAACGAGTTTTTTAACGTACAACTCTATAATCCTTTTAGCAAGTACAAGTTACCTCGCGTCGATAGCGATATGATTGTAAATCAATGGAAATATTATCCTATAAAGTTTTATCAGAATCAAATAAATTTTGCGACGTGGTGCAGTACGACGGGTTGCGGGGTGAGTTATAAACATTTATACCATTCGAATATGATGATTCGCAGTTTTTTTTAGGTTTCACGTTTATTATCAAATTAGACGAATACTCAAAGAAATGAGTTGTCCTGAACCTTCAAACGCAATTTGGAACGCATTTAAAAATAATATAGACATTGCCGCGTATAATCATTTATGTAATGACTTTCACACATCGTCAGTATCTACTCAATGGGTACAAAAACTAGAAAAATACTCGGGAGGTTTAGGTACGGCTTATTATTGGAAAAATTTCATATATGACAATTATGAAATTTAATAAAGACGATGAATACCAAAATAATGAAGAAGATTTAGGTGATCATTTGACTATGGAAAACACATAGATTATATGAATATCGGTTATCTCGAGCAATCACTCGAAGCTGTACAAGGTTGGGTTAAATTTATACTCGAGTCTAAATTAACACAAGGTTTTACGGATATCGGTATAGAACGAATCAACGATTCTATAAGAACGTACGTTTACGCGATATTGGGAGCTCAAGCGCAAGCTAGAAGTGGAATTCTTACAGATGGTACTGGTTTAGAAGCAAAAAGAGAATTTAAAAATAATGTCTACGCTTCAATCGATTCTGCAATAGATTTACAACATTTCTATCGATAGGTATAATAAATCTATTTCAGACACTAAATCGCAATTAAACTTTGTTGTCGGAGAAAATTTATACCTTATACCGTCTAACATGAATATGCAAATAGGTACGATAGTTGGATACAATAACAATATTAAAATTGCAACGTCTGATTTAACGTTAGGATCGAATCAAGAGATGAATTTAGAATCCATTCCACCACCCGACAATACACCAACATCACGTCATCGTTCTTCTCAGCAACCAACGTCATCCCTACTACCCACATCTATTGATCTATCAACTCCATCAACATCTATTGATCTATCAACTCCATCAACATATATTGATCTATCAACTCCATCTGCTTCTATCGAGGTTGAAGACACGATTGTATCTGCCGCAACTGATGTAACTGCCGCTGCAACTACTACCGCAACTGCTGCAACTGCTGCTGCTGCTGCTACAACTCACCAAGAAGAAATAAATGCATTAATTTTTGGTTTCGCTATTCTGCATATAAGATCAAATTAAAACTCCAACTCCGGTCAAGGCTAGCCATACGTTTTCAGCCGCCCATCCTACAGCGCTAGAAACTGTCTTAAATAACCAACTTATTACAGATCCGATGATACCCGGTAAAGCGTCTAAAGCTTGTGATCCGAGTTTCTTTAATAGATCCGCTAGATTTTAAAAAAGTTTTTTGTATCCACTCTTTTACGCCATCCTTACTCGGTTCGGGTTTAGGTTCGGGTTTTGGTTTTACAGCACTTACGATCTCTTTAACTACTATAAAAGCGATTGCCATAGAAAACGCCGTTAACATACTGACGATCGTGATGACTTGTTCTCTAAATAATTGTTTTATTCTTTTGCCCAACGAGAGGTTTCTGTCTCTTATTTTAGTTAACGTTTCTTTTATTCTATTACGTTGACTACAATTCTCGTCATCTAGCTCATATATTTTATTTCTAATCACTTCTATATTGTCTAGTAGTTCTTGCTCTCGATTACGAAGTTCTTCCATAGCATTTTTATCTCCTCCATCGTTTTCATCTCCTACCTCGTTTTCAGCGATTCTTTGTCTAATTTCGGTTAATTCACTGTTTCGTGCAATCAATTGAGCTTCAAAATTTAATCTATGTCCTCGCTTTGTTTCATAAGTTCCAAGCCGCCTGCTATAGTACGCAATACATTTTCTTCTTCTCGAGTTGATGCGATAGTCGCTAATCCCGCGAGTAATTATTCGAGTGTAGCTATTGTATCTTCTTCTTGTTGTTGTTGAATTTCAGTATCTTGATCTTGTTGTTCTATTTGATCTTGTTCTTGTTGCGTCGGTTGAGTTGGTTGTCGATCAATAAAATCTTGTAGTTGATCTAGTTCTCGTTGATCTTCTAGTTCTTGTTGCGTCGGTTGAGTTGGTTGTCGATCATCTCTTGAAGACGGCTGTGTTGGCGGAGTTGGTAACTCTCGCCTTCCTTCTCCACGAAGAGGCGTTCTATCTCTAACAATTGATGGTAAATTTAGATTTTCTAAAGCTCTATCTATATCTTTATCTGTCTCTTTTGATATTCCTTTTAATCCAATAATTTCATCTATAACAGCATGACCCTTTTCTTCTTTGAGAGTAGATATTTTTTTTAAATTTTCCTATTTCTTTTATGTTTAATACTTAATCGTATTTGTTCACCGTCTTGTTTTATAAACCAAAGGATTGAGTGTTTGTACTTAAATCTATTATAGTCTTTTATAACGTTTGGATAGCCGGTATCTCTGTAAAATACATCAACAGCTTCATACACATTCTTGTAGAAAGGTAATTTATTAGTAAAAGACGTTTCAACAACTTGCTCTCTTTCACTTTCTAATCTTTCTAATTCTAATCTTTCTCTTTCTCTTTCTAATCTTTCTCTTTCTCTTTCTCTTTCTCTTTCTCTTTCTCTTTCTCTTTCTCTTTCTCTTTCTAATCTTTCTTCATAATCATTATCGATGTCTATTTGTTGTTGAATTTTACTATCATTGTCTAAATCATCGTCTTGTTGTCGATCATAATAATCGTTTAAAGGATTCATTTCAAACCCTCCTTCTGCCATTTTATAATTAGTTTTTATTTTTTATCTCGCTCTAATAATTTATATGCCGCGTAGCCTACTACGCTCATACCAATCAAGATAAATATGATTTATCGAGTTTTTTGATCTTCGCTAGGAACGTAAACATTTTCTAGTTTAGGTTCGTCGCGTAAATCTTCGGGTAAATCGAATTGACTGCCGGTTACGATATGATATTCATTCATCGCTTCATCTATACCGTTGAAGGTTTTTTTAGCCTTTGATTCTTTTACGAGTCGTTCGTTTAAATAATGTAGATATTTCGTTCGCTGTCTTGAATATTTGTCTCTAGCTTTCGTAAGTTGTTCTAGTGCCAAATCGTGTCTCTTTCGTTCTTTTTCAGCATCGCTAGAACGAAAACTAGAAAATAAAAAATTTGATCCGCTAAAAGCTAACGCGTTTACTACGGCACCACAAACCATCATCGCTATAGATGCCATGTTTTATAATTTATAAAAACATTTAAAAAAATATTTTAAAAATGTTGTCTATACTATAAAATATGAGTCAAGCGTTCGCGCACAAACTAAATCCGTACAGAAAAGTGAGAGAACCGTTAGGAATAAAAGGATCGCGACAAAATGTAGTCATTACAAACAATCCGAGCACCATCGATGAAAATCAACTGTTGACGGTTCGTTTTCCAAATTTAGGAAAAAACGACGTTATCGTTCCGGGGTCTGTTAGATTAGCTTTCAACATTACTCTCGAAGCCGCGAATGATGATACGAGAACGATCGTGCATAATATGGGAAGAGCCATCGTAAAAAATATCACCATTAAAATCGAAGGAAACGAAGTGTTTAGTTTAGACGATGCCGACGTGTTCAATTGCTTCAAAGACAATTGGTTAACGAAAGATCAACGAGAAAATCTAGCCTATCAAGGAATCATTTAAACATTTAAACATTTCTAAATTAAGAGTAAACTCCAGCGACGGTAACGCCAACAACAACAATGGAAAAGACAAAGCCGTCGCAGATACTTTTAAAAACAGATATTGCATACCGCTAGACTTTGAACTATTGACCAATCACCAACCTTATTTGATAAATACGATCGAGTTATTAAGAGCACGGACGATAATGCAAAATATATCATAAGTGAAATTTCTTTAGAATACCAAATCGTCACCGATCCGAATCTCGCTCAAATGATTAGAAATCAATATAGCAACAAGTTGGCGATATTATACGAGAGTGTTGAGACAAAGCGTCAAACCGCTAAACAAACAAAGATAAAACGTGTGCTATAAATCTAAATACGCCCGCAAAAAGCATGAAAGGAATATTGTTTTTATTCAAAGACCCCGAGGTAAAAGAATCTTTTAAATGTTATAACCCAAAAATCGATAAAGTTAGTATTACCGTAGAAGGAATTCCCAATCAACTCTACGCGCAAGGAATGCGCAGGTATCAACACTGGGAAGAAATTCAAAAATATTTTGGAGATTCGCTATGCGAGTACAAAAACCTTTAAATCTATCCAACGTAAAACAAGCCGATTACTACCTCGATAAAATACGGTTTGTTTTTAGATATGAGAAGCAGCGACGACAACAAAGTTCATGGAAGCGGTAGACGAGTACAAAACTTATCCGAAGGAATTACCATTCAACTGGAAAAAAGAGGCGGAAGCCGAGGGTGCGTTATACTTGTACACTTTTATCATCATGGACGCTCAACTCAATATCGAAAATGGACGATTTCGTAGCGTGAATTATTAGGTTGTACTAGATCGGCTACGCAAAGAGCGAAGCGAAAACGTAAGTTCGTAACATGTTGACTAATATTAAAAAACACACATGTTTCCTAAATATCCATACGCTGCCTTGATTTGCGGACAAACCGGATGCGGAAAAACTGAATTTATATTAAATCTATTACAAAAAGAATATCATAAATATTTTGAATACGTCGTACTATTATGCCCAACTGTCGCATCAAATCTCACCTACCAAAACAGAAATTTCATTTGGAACGACGAGCGAGTGCTCGTTGACGATCTGAGCGATTTATCATTAAACAAAGCGATAGAAAGTTATCACGACGTCTTCAAAAACGACGAGACCTTGTTTATCATCGACGACTGCAGCGCGAGTAAACAACTAAACTATAGAAAATACGATGAGAGTAATAAATGCGGCAGCAAATGCATGATCAGTCTGCTAGCCAATAGTGGTAGACACTCCAATCACAGTTGTTGGATTCTTTCGCAAAAATACAACAGCGTGTTGAAAGATTTTAGAGAGCAACTCAAGTGGGTGTGTTTATTTTATTGCAAAAATAGAGACTCGTTCGAAAATTGTCTTCGAGAAAACGACGTCATACCCACTCTCGAATTGAGAATAGAAATGCGCGAAAAATTAAAATCAACCAAACATTGTAAGTTGATATTAAAAACGGATCAACCTACCGATTATGCGATACTTGATTAATTTTTATTATAGTAGGTGACTTGATTAAGTTATCTATAGGTCATAGTAGGTAACCTGTAGGTAACTTGTCAGGTCTAGTTGGTAACTTGTTAGGTCGTAGTAAGTAACCTATAGGTGACTTGTTAGGTCGTAGTAGGTAACCTATAGGTAACTTGTTAGGTCGTAGTAGGTGACTTGTTAGGTCGTAGTAGGTGACTTGTTAGGTCGCAGTAAGTAACCTATAGGTAACTTGTTAGGTCGTAGTAGGTAACTTGTTAGGTCGTAGTAGGTAACTTGTTAGGTCGTAGTAGGTAACTTGTTAGGTCGTACTAGGTAACTTGACTAGATTATAATAAAATTTATAGATAAATATGCTCGTCGAATATTTAGTTGGATTTTGCATATTTTCAAACTGTTGCACGCTAGGTGGAGTCGTATTTTTATTTTGTAAATATTCGCGCGTCAACGATGAAATTATAAAACCGATGACTAAAGCTAAACAAATTTTAAATAAATATAAAAAATCTTATATAATAATGGAAGAAGTTGCAAAAATGTTAAACGAAGAGAGCGAACGAGCAAGTTGCGTTGAATTACCGTCGTCGGCTTCGGCCTCTAGTCAACATATAGATCGACTCCTTGCTGTCGTAGCAGGAGGAAACTCGAGAAAATATTTCGGTAAAGAGTATAGTATTAGCGACATTGAAGCTTTAAATTCAATCGATCAAGAAAAATTATACGTAAGATACGAAGCGAGACTCGGTGGTGAAATGATATCTTCGTTCGGCTCATCGATCATAAATCTTTACGCTAAAGCGCTAAACTCGGGTTTAAACATGACCGATGTAATGGGATACAAATTTACGATCGATGACGAAGATGAATTAATCGCGGATTTAGAAAAAGACCCGCTTATTAAGACCGCTCTTAGTAGCGCATTATGCGAAATATACTACAAGTACGGAATATTATTAACTCCGATCGCAGCGACGTTAATTTCGGCGAAACATTTTTAAAAGAATTAATTATTAAAGACGATGGAGTCGGAAAAGACGATGGAGTCGGAAAAGACGAACGAGTCAGAGAAGACGAACGAGTCAGAGAAGACGCAAGTAGAAAAGACGTTATCGATAAACCAAGTAACGAAAACACCGACTAAAAAAATAAAAAATCTAAACAGAGTGGCAGCAGGTAAAAGACTCGCGGAAGTTAATAAAAAGAAAAAACAAAATTTAAAAAAGCAAACAAATATTGTCTATAAAAACCGTTACACCCATGATCCTAATGAAGCTAGCGTAGTAAACAAGAAAACAAGAATGAATCGAGTAACACCCCGTACATCATAGCGGGTTTAATAGGTTTCTTCATTTACCTAAACTCTAATCGAAAAATAAAAACTATTGAACAACCGTCGCCAGTTAAAAACAATTGTCGAACCATCTAAAAAAGTTGATTCGACAAACAAACAAAAGTTAATGTTTTTGAAATGGAATAAAACAAATTAAACAACGTCAACGTTAACGATAGATACGAATGGAATCGTCAATTCAGCTTATCACGGCGCAGTCGTAGGAATTATAACCGTTTTATATAGCATGGGACTAAAAAAAGTATTTAAAATAAATCCATCAGATTTGGGAAAGCTAGATGTAAACGATACCCTTAAACTCTCTGGAACGGTCGGATTAGCTCTAATGACTCAAAATTGGTTAGTTCAACAACAAATTTTACCAACTAAAATTTTGCCATATACCATAGCTCCAACTAAACAATAAATGAATAAGTGTATAATATTTATAAAATAATAAATGGATAAGCGCACGAGACAAAAACTAGAAAACGCGTACTATAGTCCGAAAGGATATTATAAAGGTCAATCGGCGATCGATAAATTAGCTCAAGAAACTAAAATTTCTAAAAGTATAGCTTGACAATGGTTAAAAAAGCAAGCGTTGTGGCAAATTTATTTACCGTACCCTAAATACATTCCTAGACCGACCAGTTCAAATTCAATTCTAGAAAAACCAAACGAGGTTCATCAAGCCGATTTACTGTTTCTTCCTCACAATACGATCGGTCGCGGTAAAAACAAAATTACGTACAAGTACACCTTAACCCTTTCAGTACCAGCCCATTTTTCACAGTGTGACCTTCCATACCAGGTAAATACTGGTGCAGATAATCCCTTGTGTACCATAGCAATTTTGGTGGCTTCTAATGAAGAGCGCCACCACTCTACACTCTGTAGTTAATGTACATGCACATGTGTGCAATTCCACTGTACAGCATGCAGCTTTAAGTATTACAAATAACATTTGGAAGATTTGAAACTTTGCATGATTACATTCATTCATTCATTCATTGATGGTTTATTACACTGAAAATGTCACATGGCAGCCAAAGGCTGAATTGCGTGCACTTTTTACAATGTGTTACAATTAATACAATTAAAATAAAACAATTACAATTTCAGAATTTAAAATGTATATACATACAAACACGCTAAAACACGTGTAATAAAATAATTAAGAAATTAAAAATATGTGGCTAAATAATGTAATAATTTATATGTGTGTTGTAGTGTTAAGTAGATTAATAAAATACGGAATGGCACTGTTACGAAATCTCTGAGTTTTACAGAAATACTGTTGATATTTAACCTTTTGTCTCAAAAACAGTCAACAGGATTTTTCAAAGGAGCCAATTTTTCATACTGAGGATGGCTAGCTAAAGCAGTGGCAAAATCAACACAGATATTGTGTCTTCTCACTTCCAGGGTTTGAAATTTACATACTGATAGGGCCAGGTTGTAAGATACATAATCAACACCAAGGATAATTCTACTTGCTCTTTTTTGGATACTTTCTATCAGATTAATCTGTTTCTGAGTAAGAGCCTTATTGAATACTGGGACACATTTACAATTTCTAACATAATGTTTACGCCATTCTGAACTATCTATCTATTGATTGAAGGACATTCAATCAAAATGACCCCCCCATTCAATGTTGGTTGGGATTGTGGGCACACGAACACAGTTGTTGACCAACATTGAATAGGGGAGGGGAAGGGTAGGGGAGCCAAGAGTGATGGAGATTCGAATGTACAAAGAGTGGCCAAAACTGATTAATTTACAATAACAAATCCACTTTTTGGTTACAATTTTTATGAAAATACATTCACCGGCGATTGCACTCTATTTTGAACAGTAAGGTTGAATAATTATGCTCGTTAATATAGTGTACACATAAATCTAAGGTGTCTGCTTACCACAACAATAATTAGTTGTTGGCAAGTCGGTTATCTCAAAATAGGTTGTTTGCAATTTATGCAAAGTGCAAAGTATGGTATTTCTCAAAGCAAGGAACTACGCACATCGGATATGTACATTGTTTACATATCATCCTCGTTTGTTTTCTATTGTGTAATCGCCGGTTGCTACAAACAATGCAGTCACGTTTTCTTCCGGAAGGGTTTTTGCCAGGATAATGCATTTTCTCCATCAGCCGAACAGGAAGGTTATTCGCATTGGATCGTGTAAAACGCCGCATTGTATTACGTTCCCAACCTGTGAGTAGGCCGTCTATGACTTGAAGACGGAAGTCAAGATTACTGACATGCTTGTTTGTTGGTATGCTGTTGAAAATTACCGTGGCATTGAGCATGGATATGTTCAACATACTGAAAAACACTCGTTTCCACCATTCCAAACTTCTGTGTGTATGTGTGTAGTACTGAAAAATTTGATTAGCGAGATCGGTTCCTCCCATGAATTTGTTGTAGTTATCTATAGATTTGGGCTTAGCAATTTCACGAAATCCACTTTCGCTCTTCTTACACCGAATTTGTTTTGTAATTACTTGGCAATCACCTACTTGGCAATCACCTGTGTGTATGTGTGTAGTACTGAAAAATTTGATTAGCGAGATCGGTTCCTCCCATGAATTTGTTGTAGTTATCTATAGATTTGGGCTTAGCAATTTCACGAAATCCACTTTCGCTCTTCTTACACCGAATTTGTTTTGTAATTACTTGGCAATCACCTACATTTGTTAGGAGTACAACATTTTTGTTATCATGCCAAACAATGCATAACTGACCAGCCTTCTCATAAAATTTTGGGTTATCTCCCTTTTTCATTCTATTTGTCTTTGGGTGGGCTGCATTCGGTATTCCCTGTGCAGTATAACGCACTGGACCACAACATCCAAATCCTAATTGAGACAGTTTGGATACCAGAGCTGGTCTGTTAAAGTAATTATCACAATAAATTACATGTCCTTTATGTTCAAGTCCATTTAGAAGTTCAACGACGACTTCTCCTGGGATGGTTAGGTCAGAGGGATGGCACTTTGAGGGGGATGAATCGGTATCTACATGTACATGTAGCCTTCTTGAAGTTTGTGTCTCCTTGGCAACAGCTCCTGTGTACAGCATCCACGAATAGGTGTAACCCGTCTCTGACTCGTTCAAAGAGACTGCCTTAATTCCCCATTTGACCGGTTTTCTGGGCATGTACTGTAGAAACCCGAGGCGTCCCTTAAATTTGAGCATACTCTCATCAGGAAATAGGTTCTGTCCAGGGTAATAGAGGCTGCGAAATTTGGGAAGGAGGACATTCAGCAAAGGCCTAACTTTCTTAAGCTTGTCACATCCAGAGGCTGGTTCAGGCAACCGGTTGTCGGAGAGGTGAAAAAATCGCATAATGGAAATAAATCTATTTCTTGACATTATGGATGGATAAAATGACATCCGTAGAACTTCATATGTTGACCAGTACATACTGTACTGAGGCGACTTGTTGATGCCCATAGCAAACAGTAGCGCTACAAATGCCATCATTTCATTCGAGTGAGTGGGGGTCCAGGAGGTTTCTGAAACAGTTTGCTCTGCGTACCGGTTTGTTTCGTCTACAAGCAGATCCCAGACGGCACTGCAGAAGAACAACTGGAATACCTGTACTGCAGAAAGGCCTGAGAAGTCACCTGCAGGACCAGAGCTTCCGGTGAATTGCATCGGCTTCCTGTTGAGATGACTGATCTCTTTCCAACCCGATCTGAAGTCTGTTTTCTTCCATCTGGATTTGGCATTTTTCTGCGGAAGGGAAGAGACTAAATGCATGAGGGTGCTTTTCTATCACACAGTATAATTTATGAAAAGTGTGCCTAAAATTGGCACTATTTCCGCTGTTTTTTGATGACCAGATTGATGAAATTTTGGGGACTTTTTTTATAATCTCGTAATACAATAATTTTAATTTGGGGGAAGGTCCACAGTTATCATGGCAACGGTTGTAATGTAATTAAATATCCATTTGTTTTTTAGTGTCATGCAAAAATAATGCAATTGCATATATTTCGTCTTTAATAACATGTTACACGCCGTCTTCTATATTTTGAATACATAAATGAATAACATAATCACGTGATAAATCTTTTAATCCAACATGGCCGCCAATGGTGGCCATCTTGGCTTTTTAAATTGGCGGCCATTTATTTAGAGTATAGATGTTTGGTGTGGTTTTTTTGTTGGGGGGCAATAGTTTACTCACGATCTCGTCAAACATGAAATTACGCGGAAAAGAGCATACGTAAAATAGAACTGGCATTTATCTACACTCAATGTTAAATTCGTTGCATACAGCTTAAAATGAAGCTATTCTCCAAAATCCAATTAAAACTGATGTTATAAGGGTAGTGGCTAACTAATGTTATACGGTCATGACCTACACAATATAAATACCTCATCCTGCGGATCCACGTCGCTCGAATGTCCTTTTTCGCCTTCGCTTGAGGATTCATCATCACCCTGATCATCGCTGCTTTCATCATTCTCCGTGTCGATCTCCATTTCCGAGTCACTATCATCAAATATCTCTGCCAAAATGGCAGCATTTCTATCGCTGTCCATGATTAAGTTTCGATTCGGCAGCCACTATCCCGCAGCCACTTTTTCTTTTGAATAACGCGCTGGCTGGGGGGGGGGGGACGCTAACTATGCGCGGATTAATTAAATCGTCGATAGAGGGCGACCGTCATGAAAATCGCCTAAGCATTTTGGCTGGGGACCAATAAGCTCCGCCGGTCGTAAAACAATACGTTTGCAAAGGTGCCATTTGTATCCCCTGGTCTGGAACAATGACCACAAATATGTGCCATTTGGCGCCCGCGGTATGGATAGGGTTAACCATCAGCAACGAAGCCAGCAGGTATAACCCTTTCAGTACCAAGACCAATTTTTCAATCATGCCTTGGGTACCACACTCATTTCTTTTTCATGTCTACTTGGTTACCACAGGACTTTTGGCAAGTTTCATTGTATAGCGCCCTCACATGTTGATGCATTGCAAGGCATTTTCTCTATTGTTAACATACTGGTGTCATAATGAATTACTCTCTGAGCCATGAAATCAACTTTATAATAAAATACCAATTATGTTGACCTACATTAAAATGGCAAAACACTGTTATTGGGGTTTATTAAGTATTGTGACTTATACAGTAAGGAAACTGACTACAATTTTTTAATCTATTTTGTTCTAGCAAAAAAGACTGAACGGGGACTTGAACCTAGGCTTGAACCCTTCCAACCCCCCCCCCCTCGTTCAATGTTGGAAAATCTGGGCTTGCGGTGTGCGTGCATCACATCAACATTGAAACGCGGGGGGGGGGGGGGGAGAAGGGTGGAATTAAATGAAATCACATGTACATGTATACAACCAAAAGTAGTTGGGCACAGACAGATCATTGGGTATGAAAATTATCAAAACAGGGAATAACACACATTGGCTTATTACACTGTTTACAGATCATACGCGTTTGTGTTCTCTTTGCCCTAGTACTGCAAACAATACAGTCACGTTTTTTGCTGGAGACATTTTTTCCAGGATAGTGTTGACATGAAAAGGGCCTGGAACCATATGGAAGTTGGCTTGCATGATGTACGGGGTCGTACTTCCAGGTGGATAAAAGATCTTCGATGACCTTTACCCTAAAATCCAAATTGGAAAGGTGATGGTTTGTAGATATGGTGTTGTATACCACAGTAGCATTCAGAAAACAGATGTCAAGAATGTTTACGAATACTCTTTTCCACCATTTCATTGTTCTGTGTGGATGAGAGTAATACTGCACAATTTGTGCTGCCAGATCAGTTCCTCCCATGTATTTATTGTAATCGCAAACTATAGAAGGTTTTTTTATGTCGCGATGTCCGGTTAAACTGTTTTTACTACGAATCTGCTTAGTGGTGACACTGCAATTCCCGTAACTTGTCAAGAGAGTTACACGCTTTGTGTCTTGCCAGACGACACAAAGTTGGCCTGCCTTTGTATAAAACCGGGGGTCTTCTGTTTTTTTCATTGGGAACTTTTTGGGATGAGCAAAATCAGGAATTCCTTGTGTGGTGTAGCGCACAGTTCCACAAACTCCAAATCCTAGCTGTGATAACTTTGAGACCAGAGCTGGGCTGTTGTACCAATTATCCATGAAAATGACATGACCCTTGTGTTCCAGTCCTTTCACTAGATCCAAGACAACCTGGCCTGGTGCATGAAGAACAGATGGATAGTGTGTTGCCATGGTTGCAGCATGCACAGTGGAGGGTTGAATTGTTGCTGTGCTTGGCCGAGACCCTGTGAACATCTTCCAAGCACACGTATACCCAGATTCGGACTCATTTAAAGAGAAGCATTTCAGTCCCCACTTGTTGGCCTTTCGCGGTAAGTACTGCTTAAAACTCAGTCGTCCTTTAAACTTCACCATACTCTCGTCTGGTGAGAGGTTTCGTCCAGGGCTGTATATTTTGAGAAAGGTTGGCAGTACAATGTCGAGTAAAGGGCGAAGTTTTGCTAGTTTGTCGGTAGGGCTGTCGACTTGAGCTCTGTTGTTGGCTAGGTGAAAAAATCTAAGGATTGCAGTGAATCTGTTGCGGGACATAGATGACGGATATACCCGGACTTCGAAGAACATCTGACATGGACCAGTGCGTGCTGTATCGAGGCCTTTTGTTGATGCCCATGCAAAGTAATAATGCCACGAATGCCATCATTTCGGGAATATTTGTTGGAGTCCAAGCAGACTGACGATTGGTTGGGTTTGCAGGCAAAGTTTGCTCAGCATATCGATTTGTCTCCGTCACCATCAGCTCCCAGGTCGCTTGACAGAAGTACAGTTGAAAAATTTGAAAAGGTGTACAGTTACTCAAATCTTCAGTCGTTCCCCTGTTTCCACTGAATTGCATGGGTTTCTTCGTGTATGCATTAGTTTCACACCAACCAGACCGGTAGTTTGGCTTTTCCGATGATGATGATGATGATGATGATGTCGAGACGCATTCCTCTTCACTATCATCCGACTCCGGTGTAGAATCCTCGTCAGAAGACATATCTGACCCACTATCTGCGAAGAGTTCTTCCAAAATGTGTGCACTTCGATCGGCGTCCATGGCTATCAATGGCACGCAAAAGCTCGCGGGCGTCCTTTTTCAGCCAATCAGAAAACACTTGTCAATTGAGGGCGCTATTGACATTTTCCGAAAACAGGTGTTACCGACGTATCACAGGGGCTCGCCGGGAACAAATGAGAATTGTTTTCGCGTGCCAAAAGAACACCACGGTACCCAAGAGATATACAATATTGAGCCAATATGGCACAATGGGGTTGAAAGGGATAAAGAAGCGGAACCTTTAATCGATAAAACAGCCGCGCGAGTAAGCAACGCTTTTGAAATAAATTATAAACGTTCTTTGTTAACTTGGCCAAAAATTTTAAAAGTCGATCCTGGAAAAGAATTTATGTCAAGCGTCAATACGTTAATGAGTAAAAATAACGTAAAAATACAAAGAAGCGAAGCCGGTAATCATAGAGCGCAAGGTATAGTAGAACGATTCAACAGAACTTTAGCCGAAAGATTATTTTCTCATAAATACGCGCGAGAAATCGTAACGGATACGAGATCTAAAGAGTGGGTAAAAAGATTACCGCTAGTCGTAAAAGCATTAAATAACGAAACGACTAGACTCATAAATTTAAAACCTAAAGATGCCATCAAACAAGAATATGTCGAACAAAATCCAGCCTCACCAGCTAGAACAGAGTTTAAAAAGTATGAAAAAAGAATCCCTTCTAACGCCTTAGTTAGATATTTATACGCATCCGGTGAGGCTGAAAACGATACGAGAAAACGAACGACCGATCCGATATAGAGTATTAAAATTTATAGCATTAAATCATCTATGAAAGCTCAAAATCAACCCATCTTGTATTATTTAGAATCGGGTCCCGCTCGTAGTTTTGTGAGAGAAGAATTACAAATTGTACCGAGAGATACGGAAAATCCACCTAAAAAATTATAAATTATAATCTTACGTTGCTATCTAAAATCTTATAATGACCGTGCGCTAAAGTGTGTATTCCGTCTTGTAAAATATATCTCTTTGTATCGAGCCCGTCCAACGTTTTTTTATTAACGTTTATCGTGTAAATGATATGATTCTCATTTCTAATAAAATTCATTTGGTGGTGAAGCGTTTTATTTTTAAATAAACCTTGTTTAAAATGCTCGTGCATAATTTTCTTTTTCAAAACGTTCTTTTTTACGCCTTTAGCTCTTTTTATTTCTTCTTTATTCGATAAAAGTATCGAATACATTTTTGGTCTTGTTCCGGCAAATTCAGAAATGGGAATTCCAGCTGTCTCGTCTTTCATTTTACCGATCACTTTTTTATTCTCTTCCGAAAATAGAAAAATGATCTTTATTATAATTACTAAAATCGTACGAGTCTTTGTCTTTATTTAAATCTTTATAAACGTCTCTCGTTTGAATCTCGAGCATTAAACTGTCCGTATCCGTGTAAAGTAGTTTCATCTTGTTGCCGTATTTCTTTTTTAAATGATTGTAATAAAAATCATACATGCAAAGTTTAGATGATTCTAAAACAACAAAGCCGACGTAAATGGGACGGTTGAGTACGAGTGATGGTTTGTACATGTGAATAGCTGCTAAATCAAAATCGAAAATCTTTTGCCGGGCAAAAGTCGGTCTCGCTATTTTTTTAATCATGCGTTTTTCGTCTTTTTCATCGTTTAATCTAATGAGATCCACGTTAACGCGATTTCGTACATTTTCCATCGTTTTCCCAAAGACTGAATTATTCATGAGTTTGTACAAGTCTTTCTCAAAATCTGACTTTGCATTTTTTCTCAAATTCGTGTTTAGATCGATGTAAGACTTCATCCACGGCGATTCATCAAATTCTAAAACCCAATGAATTTTAGTCAGTTTCATACCTTTTTTCAAATACAATTGTAAATTGCAATAATGAACGATGTATTTCGTTTTGTCGTTTAAATTTTTTTACGTTTGGAGCGGGTTTGTTACCCAATATCTTTTGCTGGTATTCGACATCCATTCTTTCGGCACCACTAATTTCTCTGGTGCGAGTGGAAAATCATTGTGATTATCGTGTAATTCTTTGGGATATTCCAACTTCTAAAATGTATCCTTTTCCATTTTTTAATTCGTTTTCATTTTTAAATCCTTTTTTTACGAGTCTGTCAATTTGGTTTTTAGTCATCCATTTAAAATTACTCGTCGGAAGGGGTTGACTCATTGCCCAACCGTACAAATTATTCGCGTCTAAATACATAATGTAACTCGGTGGTTTTGACTCATCGTAATCGTCTACATATGGATTGTTTGCTTTTGTGTATCTATTGCTCACCATGACTATTCCTCCTCTCAAACCTTTTTCTATAAATAAATACATGTCGATATCCGTCAACAACTCTAGACAAACTTTCGAATGTTTTAACAAAGCATCCCAACTCAAACCTGGACTCGTATAATAATGAGCTGGATCTAATCCGTACTGTTTCATGCAAGTGGTGCGAAAATTTTCAAATACGTCCGCTAATAGACAAGTATCGGTACGCACGTATAAATCGTGATAATCACCTAGATTTTTACATTCGAATGTATTCCAAACTTTTTTAGCATGCTCGTACTCGCGGTCCGTAATACCTTCGTCGTTTAAACTACTAAAAAATGCTTCTTTCGGAGGAAGTTCTTTTTCTTCAAACCGTTCAAAACTATTCACGTATTCGTAGGGATAAATACCCTTTTGTTTTAAAAGATTAAACTTGTTATTATCGGGTTCGTGCGATCTCGTGATGGGAAAAGAATCGTTTGATTTAACGAGTTTATCTAGCGAGGCGGGTAAAAATTGCAAGCTATCTATAAAACGCAGTTGCCCGATTGAAAAAGAAATGTACTTTTCCATGTTGTTAGGAATATAACTTAAATCTCCTTTTGTTTGACTCGCTCCTTGCATGATGATATGAGAGTCGTATCCTCGCAAATTATGACATACGACCGGTATGAATGTTTTACCAGATTCTAATCTGAGTTTTAAATTACATTTATTATGTGCCGCGCCTCTATATTTTCCGTTAATGTGACAATGATCTCTGACTTTTTCGTGAGATTTCTTTTCTTTTTCTACTTTTTTTTTACACCAATTAGACTCGCCATCTACGCAATAATGCGTATAATGTTTTATACAAATCCAACATCGACACGTGGCGTTGTTGGAGCAAAAATTATTTTCTTCGCAAATCCGACATTTTTAGTAGAGTTAAAATCTTCTGCATCTTTTTCAGTCATGATCATTTCTTTAGGGTTTTCAAATATCTCATTGATGTTTTTTACTTCTTCTTCCATTTTATTTAAAAAATGCTTCTCAGCATCTTCTCCTCTGTAAGTGTCGGATGAAACAATTTTACCGTCGCATCGAACGATAATGTACGAATGACCGCAAACGGCGTGTTTTTGAAATGTTTTAGTATTAGTCGTACTCGTATCATCAATCTTTTGTAAAATTGTTTCAAAGTCTGCGTATATAACAAAAGGAACTTTCATCTTTCTGTGATGATTTTTAAATTTTATCGTATCGTTTTTACCCTTTTTCGGCATCACGTAACTAACCGGTCTTTCGTCTACGCCTCTACAAATGTGAGCTTGAAGTGATTTTTCACTACCGAAATGCTGCAAGCAACGATCACAAAAGTGTTGGCGATGCCCGTGCTTTGTTTGATCGAAAAGTAATTTATTAAAATCCTTGATCCAAACGTAGTGAGATTTAGTTCCTTCTTCTTCTTGGATCAACAATAATTTTATACGTTCCACATCCCAATCGCCTTCGTGTATGTAGTAAGGTATGAATGATTTATTTTCGTAACCATAAACGTTTATCGCTAGACAATTTTGTTTAGCGAGTCTTTTTATTTGACTGATTGGCGTCGGAGCGTCGATATTTTCAAAATTTAAACCGTCCTCTCTTGGATATTTAGAAGGTCTATACGAATGTTTTTCAACTGGAAAAAGAGCGCTGCGCAGCGCCCAACGCAAACAATTATCGTCTTTGTTTTGTACGTTGATGCACGCTTTTTAATTTGTTATGTAGTCGGGTAATTCGATATAAGAACCGCCTCTTAAAGGTCTATATTTCGAAATTGTAATAGTCAATGACATGACGCGATCTAACGCCCATCCAGAACCGTTGTTTGTACTTATTTCTAAAACTTCTCGAATTCGGGCAAAAGCTTGAGCTAATTCGTCTTCGATATCATTCATGATTAATAAAACTATTTGTCTATAATGATGAAAATGAAGATCTGAATAATCGACCGTACCGTCGTCGCGATCTTTTCTCAATTGAACGCGCGTGTATTTATCATAAACTTAAACGGTCCAAATTCTCGCAAGTCTGAAGACAACTTTTCGATAATCTTTAGTTTAGCACCCTCAAAAAATACATTTAAATCTTTTTCTCTACGATGACCGATTGGTACGGTCATCGTTCGCTCTCGCAAATACCTTCCGCCGTTGATCGGCGGTTCATCATATTCTAATTCACCTCTTGTCCTTTTAATAGCGAGATAGTAATTCTTTTTAACATACCTTCCATTTTGTCCGCTGCCTCCACCTTCGATCAGCTGAATATTTTCCGCTTCCATAAGAGCTACAAGTTCGCCCAAGTTTAATTTAGACAATGGTTTACCTTTCACCCTTTTATATATCTTTTTACGGCCTCGTAATAAGACCGTTTAACAAGTCTACCCGTTCTACTATCTCGCGCGACAATTAACAGTCTATGTTCTCTATGTTCTCTAGCAAATTCTTTCAATTCTCTCAACGTCCATTTCGATAAATATTTATCGTTATTCATTTTCTCTCGCTCTTTTACTATTCAACTACAGAAAAACATTTTGTTTTTTCGTAAAATTAAAAAAAAATATTCATATCTTTTTTTCTACATTTATTTTGGATCGTTTTTTCGTAATTTAAAAAAAAAATATACATATCTTTTTTTGCTTCTAATTTTGAATCATTTTTTTAAACATCTACGACCTCATCCACCTCATCAAATACACAGTCCCCCTACTACTACCCAGCAAATTTATTTAAAACAATCAATTTTAATAATGTACTCATCGTCATATTATCAAAGGTCATGCCGTCATAACCTTTGATGACCTTTGACCTCAAGGTCAAACATAACACACACACCCTCTTTTAAAAACATCTAACTCCTCCCATACCTTTTTTGTAACTCTACACGCACCGATCTCAATATTTATACTGGTTTTTGAGATCGGGCCAGCTGCGGCATTTTACATACTACTACTCCCTATGGGTCTGTGGTTAGAAATCAATTTAGAAGGCATCTATAATATTGAAATAACTTACATTTGCCTTTGAGAAAGAACCTGCTAGGTTCGAAACGTAAGGCCAATAACCATTATTTTGCATTTATACTATAGGTCATTCAGGTTGGTAATGGCCCTGTCACACTGTTGCGTATGAGAGAAACGTAAGAGTTGCGTATGAAAATTCATAATATAATTTTCATACGCACAAAAAGCCCTTGAAAATACAGAATTGTGCGTATACTTACCGTATTGAACCTATGCGTAGCGTATGAGTAGCGTATGGCAAGCGTATTGACAGCGTATGGACAGCGAATGTCAGCAAATGTCAGCGTATGACCAGCGTATGTCAGCGTATGAACAGCGTATGACCAGCGTATGGACAGCGTACTCTGCGTATGGCTAGCGTATGAGTAGCGTATGAACTGCGCATGCCCAGCGTACCGCCTATCCGCCTATCACGTGACAAAGTGCCTATATAATCGGCGGCCTTTCAATGCGCTATCAATACGCTAGCTGTACGGTACACCTTCATGCCAACGTATGGCAACTTATGTCCAGCGTACTCGACCTATGAGTAACGTACCTATATCGTACCTCTAGCGTATTCAGCGTATGCCTAGCGTATGCTTAGCGTATTAACCATACGTCCGCATACGCACAAAATTTTTAAGCATGCTTAAAAATTTATTTCTGCCTCAGCGTATGCCAGCGTATGCCAGCGTATGCCACCGTGCTTGAAACGTATACAACCTATGCCTAACGTACCCCTAGCGTATGTCACCGTATACCAGCGTATGAGTGATAATTTTCATACGCTGGCATACGCTAGTACGATACGCAACAGTGTGACAGGGCCATAAGCAGTTTGCAACAGCTAATTCTCTATTTATAACTTACATTACAATGGGTTCACTGTATGCTCAAGAAACGGTTTTTGTCGTCTGACCGGCAGCACGTTATTGTGTCCAAATGTCATCTGATGAGCAACGAAACAAAATTTTAAACTACACCATGAACTCGTGTTTCCCGAAGTCCAAACACCGTGCACGGTATGCGATTCAGATCAGTTTACGCAGACGATAGCACTATTGAAGCGAGCTAGCCCAGCCGGATACAGATTTTCTCCAAACAAGACAACAATGGGAGAAAAAAATTATTTTGCAAGCCTCTCCCTTCAACACCTGAAAACAAACAAAAACACATTCAGCCAGCATTTTCGGGTAAAACTAGTTTGACTCGGATGCCAGCTGCTGGGACCGAGTTGGATTGGAGGCCTACGTGCGTAAAAAGCTCTCAAGGGCAATTGGCTGCAAGCAACGGCGGCTCACCAGGGTCATTTTTTATCAAAGGTTCAAAATGTCGATACTTATTAAAGCTGTATTGCCACGTGTTTTTCTTGATTTTTACAGGCTATTTACGATATTTCATCGTAATTGTTTGTATGTACTTTTAAATCCTCACTATTGGCAATCTCGAGGAAAAAACAAAAACGAAATGAACACTTGTTATCATTCTCAGGTAGTACAGTTTTAGAAAAATTAGTGAAATCTTTACAAAACTGATAGGGAGACAGGCATACCACTGTTGCTGTTGTGTTTCGTGTGTATTAGGGATGTTCACCATGATCCCTAATACATGTAGGTTTGTGCCTGTAATTTATAGGATGTGCATGTTATTGGCATGACGTAAACCTTGATATTATACAGTTGTGGATTACAAAACATCAATAATATACACAGCAACAACCGAGCTGTCTAAATACTTTACACCAGTGTAAGTGTACACAGCTAATCATCACTTGAAAGAAGTTTAGGTGGACACATTCTATCGGCCTGGAATGAGCTTGATACTTGTCTTTAATATAGTTGTCATATCATAGCCGTGAGATCTGGCAAGAATGTACAGTGAATAAAGACTTGTAAATACATGAACATTCTGAACTGAGTATTTGACAATAAAGTACGCAGTAAGTGAACTTAAACCAACGTTGATGTGTGAAGCGTAAATTATTCCAGTACCAATTAATAACGTTACATGTACTTGTAAACTGACTTCATTGTTTAACTAGAGAAGGCTTGACTTAAAACGCCTCTAGAAACCATAGCAACAGCAACACTGTTTAATAAAATATCAACTCTACAAATGTTACCTTGTGGGCCTGCAGTAGGGGGTACACTTAACGTTAGTATTTATCTTGATACTTAGGGCGTTTTGGAAAATTAGACGACAAGGTTAATGTTGATGAGGCCAAGAACAAGGTGTGCGAAAAACGTGAAGGCGCAAGGCATTATGGGTAACCTAGAAAACCTTAAGAAATCACTAGGGAGACAATCTAAATACGTCTGCAAAGTGTGATAATTATACTTTAAATAATCAATCATACAAATACTAAAATGATCATTGTTGGGCCATACTAACTTAAGTTATGTGACCAAAACAAAGATGGCAGCATCCATCAAAACACATGAAATACAAGTGAATATCAAAGGTCAACTATGGAACGCGAAACCGGACGCTCTGTGAATAATGGCAGCTACGTAAGCTTAGAACAAATGCAAACCTGAACGGGCCCAAAGAGGGGGCAATTACAAACAACGCATGGCCAAAGAGAGAGAAGCAATTTGAGCTCGCGCGCACAGGGCGTCCGCTACACTCCCACCAAAATTACCAAACTCATGAACTTAGTGGTAATTTAAACTAATTTGATATAAACCATAGTAACACTTAAATATAAAGTCTCAGATAAAACATCAAATGGTTTAGTATAAACAAGTAAGACTTATGAAGGCCAAAGTTGAGGGTGTACGAACAGTCGCATGAAGGAGAGAAGCGTACTGAAGGTTCCAACAGAGGTGAGAATCAGGTTCACTTGGCTTCTACGAGGAGGATCAACTTCTGGATTGGTCGTTCCAGTATAGACACTTTGACTTCTCGCTTTCCATTATTGTCTAATCTCCTTGTGCCGACCTGAACTCTGACTCGTCTAACGAGGTCGTCATCATCCTTCGTAACCTCAGTGATAATTGCCAATGGCCGTTCCATGCGTGGAACGTTGTCTTCCTTCACCAATATCACGTCTCCCACCTTGACGTTTCTTCTTGGTGTGTTCTACTTCTGACGTTGCGTGAGAGAGCTCAGGTATTCCTTTCTCCATCTTCCCCAGAATTGCTCCGTCAGATACTGTATTCTCCTCCAGCGCTTCCTTAGGTACAGGTCCTCCTCGAATTTGCCAGGAGGGGGTAGTGCCATCGTTGACTTCATCGTGAGAAGATGATTAGGTGTGAGCGGCTCGGGACTCATTGGGTTACTGATGCTCTCTGTTGTAAGTGGGCGACCATTGACAATTGCCATGGCTTCATAGAGAAATGTGCGCAATGATGCAGTGTCTAGTCGACTTCCAGACTGTTGCAGGATTGACGACAGAACACTCCGGACGGTTCTAACTTGTCGCTCCCATACCCCTCCTACATGACTGGAATGTGGGGCATTCATAACGAACTCACACTGTCGTTTGGCTAGGTATACCGTAACTCTCTCTGTATCTAAGAGCTTCAGAGCTTCTTGGAATTCATTTCTGGCACCTACAAAATTAGATCCTTGGTCGGAATACAACTGTTGAACAGGGCCTCTAATGGCAATGAAGCAACGGAGAGCATTGATGAAGCAATCTGTTGACATGTCATCAAGAACTTCAACATGGACAGCTCGGGAACACATACACGAAAACAGCAGTCCATACCTCTTGTGCTCTTTTCTTCCTTCCCTGACTGCAAAGGGGCCAAAACAGTCCATTCTACTAAAGGTGAATGGCGGTGAGGGCGCCACTCTGACTTCTGGGAGATCTGACATTTTCTGCTCCTCAACTGGACGTCGCTGACGTCGGCAGATGACGCACTTGTGAATGTGAGCAGCAACCATATTGGATCCTCCTATTAACCAGTAACCTCCGGCTCTTATTTCCTTAAGTGTCATTCCCTTTCCTTGCTGTTTAACCTTGTCATGAAAGTGGGAAATGAGCAATCTTGTGGAATTGCTATCTCTAGGTAGGATGGCTGGATGTTTCACATGGTCTGGCACGTTCGCCTTTCTCAGGAATCCTCCAACTCTGAGAATACCTCTATCATCAATGAATGGATCCAGGTCAGAGATACTGCTACTTCCTTTCACTCTGCCCGAGTCTCTTAACATCCTAATTTCCTCTGGTATTTTGATGATGAAATCCTCTGTTTCTTGTCTCTCTAGCGGTGTGGAGAGAGTGTGGTCATCTTTCTTCTTTTGTGGTAATCGCCGAATGCGTGCCAAGGCTCCCACCGCCTTTGACCAATTTGAGAATCGAGACAAGCGATCATCCAAGGCAAATGGCTCCAGTGTAGTAGAAGACGCAAGAGTGGTGACGTTCTTCACCTCTGGATCTTCAAAATTGAGTTCGCGGGTGGGTTCCTTTGTTGCCTTCCACTCTACGTCCCACAAAAATTTGGGGCCATTGAACCAGTTTGAGGCAATCATTTCTGCAGCAAACAGTCCTCTTGACGCATGATCGGCAGGATTCACGTCTGTAGGCACATAATGCCACTGGCTGGGTTCCGAAATCTGTCTAATCTTATGGATCCTATTAGCAACAAAAATGTGAAACCGCCTTGACTCGTTACCTATATATCCAAGAACAACCTGGGAGTCTGTCCAGAAATGTTCTTCGTTGATTGTTAACTCCAGTTCTTCTCGTAGCTTAGCACTCATATTAGTAGACACCAGCGCAGCCATCAGTTCAAGGCGGGGAATGGTGGCAACCTTTGTCGGCGCAACTCTCGCCTTGGCTCTCACCAAACAGACATGCACCTGCCTTTCACCTATGAAACGTAGGTATGAGCACTGACCGTAACCTTTAGTGCTGGCATCCGAAAAATGATGGAGCTCTATTCTCAGAACTTGTTTGAAGTCATGTGGCTTGTAGCACCTAGGTATTCGGATCTCCTTGAGACTACCAAAGTCAGCCTTCCAATTCTCCCACCGAGGTTCTAAGCTATCTGGAAGAGGGTCATCCCAGGAGACTCCGTTACGGCACATCTCCTGAAGGATTCCTTTGCCGATAAGTACGAATGGAGCAAGGAAACCCAAAGGATTGTAAATGGAGGCTACGATCGATAGGATTCCCCTACGTGTTGAGGGCTGATCCTTGACTTGAATTTGGAAGTTGAAGGTATCCTTCTCAACGCACCACTGGATTCCCAAAGCCTTCTCTACAGGGAGATGATCGCGACTGAGGTCAACATTCTGCACTCCTGCAGCGCGCTTGTTGACAGGGACCGCTTCTACAACTGCTCTGCTGTTCGATACGAACTTATGAAGGCTGAGGCCTCCCTTGGCACATGCAGCTTGAACTTCTTTCACAATTTATTTCGCCTCGTCTACGGAATCGGTGCTTATCAGACCATCATCGACGTAGAAGTTTCCTTTTATGAAACTTGCTGCCAAGGGGAACTCGGCCTCGCTTTGGGATGCTATGTACTTTAACCCGAAGTTGGCGCAGCTGGGTGACGAGGTGGCGCCGATGAGATGAACCTTCATGCGGTATTCTTGCGGCTCGGTACTTATATTGCCGTTCTCCCACCATAGGAACCGTAGATAGTCTCTATCAATTTCGTTCACAAGAAACTGGTGGAACATTCGCTCCACGTCACACATGACGGCTACTTGATGTTTTCTGAATCTACACAGGACCCCGATCAATCCATTTATCAAATCGGGTCCGGCGAGGAGATGGCTATTCAGTGAAATCCCAGCATGACGTGCTGAACAGTCGAACACGACCCTTATCTTGTCAGGTTTCTGGGGATGATACACGCCATGATGCGAGATGTACCAAACCTTTCCTTCTTCCGCTTCCCTCTCAACCTTCTCAACTTCACCCTTCTCTATAACATCACTCATGAACTTCTTATAGTTAGAGAAGTACTTGGGGTTTTGGACAAATTTCTTCTTGAGATGGTTGAGGCGAACCAAAGCTGTTCTCTTGTTGAAAGGGAGGTTCGGTCTGCCGTCTTTGAACGGAAGAGGCATGCTGTAGTGGCCATTCTCAGTTTGGTGAATGCCAGTCTCCATGCAGTTCAGAAACTTGAGGTCTTCCTGGGACACGACTTTCTCTCCGTGACTTTTCTCTGAAAAATCGGCCTCAAGAACACTCAAAACACTCATTGGAGACACATATGGAGCTTCTCTAACAGAGACTCGGTGGCAGACACTAGTGGCGTAGCTGTGAGCTTTTACCTCCTCGTATCCAATGACCGTCCAGCCCAAATCAGTTCTAATGGCGTATGGCTCGTCATTCCTTCCGGTGATTGTCTCACGTGGGGCCAGCGCTTGAGGGCAGTTGTAGCCTATCAGTAAACCCACATCGCAGCTTTGAAGAGGTGGCATTTGGTGTGCAATTTCTCGAAGATGAGGCCACTTCTCTGCTGTTTTCTTTGTTGGAATGCGCGACTTGTCACCTGGAATGAATTCTCTAGTGTATGACCTCGGAATCTGCATGCGGTTACGCGAGAACATACCTCTATTAACTAATAGATTGGAGACAGCTTGGCACTCAAGTATGGACGACGATGAGGTCATTGTAGAAAGCCTTAGACGTACCGGCTCAGAGTGGACAGATATGGCGCTAGCTACATCATCCAAGATGAATGTGGAGTCACTTTGGGTGTCTAACATCGCATATGTGAGAATTTCGTTTGAAGGAGACTCGGTTGACGACACCCATACCGGGACCATCATTGAGGTGCTGTTCCCATCTTCAAGTTGAACGCCACATGAAACTGCCGCTGATACTTCAATCCTTTCTTTCTTTGAAGGAGATTATTTGGTCACGGTGGAGGAATTACTTACTGGGAATTCTTCATGGATGATTGTAGGGTGCCGTCTTTTACGCTTGTCGCAGGTTGACCTTCTCCGGCAATCCTTCGACTGATGACCCTTCTTTAGGCACCCATAACAAAGCCTATTCTCACTGATGAAATCCTTTCTCTCCAACAGTGTCTTACTCCCAAATGCAGGGCATGCCCATATTTGATGGTCCATCTTCTGACAGAAAAGGCAGGGTTTGGGCTTGTATACGGTTGAATCAGATGCTTGCTTTTCTTTGTACGAGTGTTTGTTCTTGTCAACCTCCTTCAACTCAGTGACGAGAGTAGTGCCCTTGTTTCTGTGAATTCTCATATTTTCAGAATCTCTCCTTTCTTTAATTGCTTCAGATGGATCCTTCACCTTGAGTGCATGCAAAGATGAAATCGAATTGCACGCTATGCGGGCCTCTCCAGTCACATACTCCACAAACGCCTTAAACCCGGGGTAGATGCCCTTTTCATCTAATGCCCTTGTGACTTCTCTATTCCAACGAGAAGTAGCCCAGTCTGGCAATTTGGACAGTAGACGTTGATTCTCCTGGCAGTCATCAAGTATCTTCAGGCCAGGAACGTGGGGGAGAGCATCTAGGCAGGCCCTGAGGAGTCAGCGAACTGCTGAAGAGCCGTAGCATCCTTCGGGCCAATCTTCTGCCACTTGGACAGTTTATCCCTAAAGGCCATCTGCACCTTGAATGAATGACCGTACCGCTCTTCAAGGAGAACCCAAGCTCCTGTGTAAGATTCTTCGGAATTATTGTAGAAGAACCCTTCCACCGCTTTCAATGCTGCGCCTCCCAGATACCTCTTAAGATAGTACATCCTTTCAGCTGCTGAAATGGCTTTGGTTTCAATGAGGGCCTTGAAGCTTGTTTTCCACTCAATGTAGGTGATGGGATCTCCGGTAAAAACTGATGGTTCAGGGGCTGGCAGTTTGCTAAGGCCTATACTTTGTTGAAGAGCTCTTGCAAGAGAGGAAACATCTATTGGCTCGGGCGACGACTGCTGTACAGCGACTTTAGAGTCCTCTACACTGTGATAGAATTCTCCCACAAGGTTTGTGGGGCCATCTTCAAGATCTTTCTTGCATTCTTGATCATAAATGTTGAAGATGGCACGCGCTGTCTCCAACTTATTCTCATTTTCGAGATGTTCAAGCTCTCTCCTTTTCTGATCTTGCTGACGCTGCAATTAATCCAACTTGGCTTGTTTAGCTTCCTTAGCCTTTAGCATCTTAAACTGCATTTCTTGCACAGCTAGATCCGCAGCAGCCTTGGCACGTCTTGAAGAAGAGCTTTCGGAAATACATGAGGGATTGCGCCTTGATGCCACGGTGCTAAATATGGATTCATTGTCATCTTGCTGCAACACTTCCTTTAGTTTGGTGTTACAGTTTGCTGTGTCAGAATCACGCTGTTTAGAGGCAACAATCTGCAAAAATTGAGTTGATGGACGAGCAAGTATCGATCTGACGTCGTATTTCCTGATCCGGAGGGACGGCCTGTCTAATGTTCTCATAGGCTTCAGTTGAATGTCGGTCAAGGCCAATGAGATCGTAGATAACGTGTAGTCGGTGCAGTAGCACTTCAACTTCTGACGAGAAGATTTGCATAACTCTTTCCACGACTCGTACTTCTGAGCGAAAATTTTCTTTAAGTGCCTCTCCTTCTTTTGTCTCTCTGACTCGTGGAACTCTGCCATTCTATCCGTCAATTTGTGAATTCTAGTGCTCCTGCGAACGTCTTGGGATGCATTTTCTATGGACTTGGTAATTTCTAGTATTTGTTCCTGCTTTACCTTAATGGCTTCTAAAATTCTCGCCCTTTCAATTGGGTTATCCTCTGACTCTAAGGCAGTGGTATGTCTTTCTATCTCTTCTTCAAACATAGTAATCTGCTGGTTCACTTCACCACTTGCCATTTTCAATATTGGGGCACAAAGAAAGTTATTATACGAAAAATAATAAAATGACAGGTAATAGTTAAAATTCAATACAGAACCTTTACCAAAAATAAACTCTTAACTACGTAACTTACATATATATATATGCGTAGTAAGTTTATAAAATTACAGCACCTTTACTCTGAATGCGAGGGCCTAACCTCCACTAGAGAACGAAATCGACCAGAATAGCACTTTGACAATATGCAAATAAATTTAGCAATTTCTTAACCTTATGAATCGAGAACTATGTCATGAATTTTCTGCTTTATTTTAAATGTTACTGTACCTTTAAGTTGCAGGCTGTATTTATGTTTCTCTGAGCCTGACATTTGTGTGGCTTACTGGAGTGTACAGGTTTTCCTTTGTTCTTTTATCCTGTATCTTGGGTCTATGGGGTGTTTTAGGTTATGTAACCCTGGCCCAGGTAAGGCCAGGAACATTTTACCATATCTTTTATATATGACTACTGGTCATGTTCAGTCCACTGATTTTGCCAAGGCAAAGGTTAGTGCTTTATGCAAAGTAGGATGGTAAATAGTTGAATTGGGGGCGTTGGCCAGAGAGATCCTGCTAGACCGTCAGAGAAGGTCGTTCTGCCCACAGCCACTCTGTCTGATTTACCGGAGATTCATGATAGCACCAGCAGCATCGAAGATAGATTTGTGCCGGCAAATCTATATTTGAAGCTCGGACCCTGAGCTACTATTTTCTTTTGACCATGGGTGAAATTTAGCCACCAACAGAGAACCAGACATTTGGCGGGGCAAGAAAGCAACGGATATGGACAGTATGTCCGGATTGACTGTAAGTTGAACCATTTTATTTTTGCATAATTGCTATATATAATGGATTACTGTAATCCATTATTTTAGGTGAAGATTTTTTACCCAAATTGTTTATTTAAAATGAACATTACCAAGATTGTGATTTCGCTATATTATTTACGAGAAGTAAAAGTTTTATTTGCTTAAAGTGATTGAGTAAAGTTAAAAGAAGTGTGTCGTATTACCAAACGATATTCCAAGTTCAAGGCATGTCCATGGAGGGCCGTAGTCAATCAGATATTATGATGTATTTATAATTAATCTATTATTTTAGATGGCCAAGGGGAACGATTAACGTTGATGTGCAGGGATAGAACCAATATGGTGGACCGCTACGTGGAGGTGCTCGACAGTTTAGTCGGCAGAGCCGGAACACATGAGGGAGTGATGTTCTGAGTTATGAGCCGGAGCACATACCGATGAGGAGTGATGTTCTGAGTTACGGTGAGGTAACTTTTGGTAATTTGTACCAAGGCCACGTTAACTGAAGGAGCTGAGGCTTTTATGCCGAAAAGCATGGTCAGAAGGCCGCATAGTTGGCTGGTATGCATCGGGTGATGTAGTAGAAGAGTAACTGAAATTAATATTATGAACTGATTTGAACTGAAGGTGTTGATATATACCAATTGATTGGAGACGTGCAATATGCATAGATGAACTGATAATTTGGTAAAACCGATATGGTTTGAGAAGTTACTACATGTTATACATTCGAGAATAGATTGGTTGGGTGGACCGGAGTTGGTAGTTTTCACATGTTGAGAATAATTGATCCAAACTGATATAAAGCCGTGGAGTGGTTTAATATAATAATTATTGCCGAGTTGTACAGAGTATAGAGATGTGAGGTTCAAGTTGAACTATTCTTAAATTTCCATCTTTGTTTGATTATCGATTGAGTTTATATACATAATTTAAGAATAATTGGAGAAGTGCAGTTGTACAGGAATTATTGAAGCATTTGTGAATATAGATTGTGAATAGTAATGACAAAGGTGTCAAAAGTGTTTTATTTCTTGAAATTGGTGACTTTAAGTTAGTGCCTTGAGAAACTACAGTAGGCGCTGACAAATGTATGGCAGTATAAAATGCACAGAAATAATTGGAGTAGTATGTGTGCAGCAAATCTACCTCCGTTGTGGCGGTGCAGTCTGCAGTTTGTCTGCAGTGATTTTGTGCAGTTTGTAACGGCAAGAACCACATTGCACCACAGTGCAGTGGAGCAATGTGGAGGAGGTGTGCAAACTCCTCAGTTTGTGTGCAATTTGTGCGGCGGAGGGTGGAGGAGGTGGAGAGGTGGAATTTTTTTTAATTTGTTTTTATGACGTCATTTCGGCCAAGTAAAAACATTGTGTTACCACCCCTCCACCACAAATTGCACACAAACTGAGGAGTTTGCACACCTCCTCCTCATTCCAAAACTGCACTGTGGTGCAATGTGGTTCTTGCCGTTACAAACTGCACAAAATCACTGCAGACAAACTGCAGACTGCACCGCCACAATGGAGGTAGATTTGCTGCACATATGATTGAAAAAAAAAATTCAATTTTTTTTTCAACCACAATTTTACCACTGCACACAAAATACTGCACACTACTCCATTTTTTTCCCCATTTTTTTTCACATTTTTTATGACGTCATCAGACATACAACGATACTGTACACAAAATACTGCACCCTACTCCCTCCACACAAACTGCACACAAAATACTGCACACAACTGCGCACTACTCCCTCCACACAAACTGCACACAACTGCGCACTACTCCCTCCACACAAACTGCACACAAAATTAAAGGTGGAGGTGTGCAGTTTGTGTGGTGGAGGGAGTAGTGCGCAAGCGCAGCATGCATATTGATGATTTCGGGTAAGTTGAGACACGTTATAGCAAACTATTACCGTTTTTATATATTTGTCAATGAATTTAAAGGTGGAGGTGTGCAGTTTGTGTGGTGGAGGAGTAGTGCGCAAGCGCAGCATGCATATTGATGATTTCGGGCAAGTTGAGACATAATGACACAAAAATATAAACACAAAAGAACACATTCAACTCTTTTTATTATTTATTTATTCACTTTTTTTAAATTCACGTAACAATGAATGGATTACCGATACAAATCACTATATAAAAGAAAACTCAAAAATTATTATAACTCAAAGTATTAATAATTCCCAAGAAAAATGCACATTAAACAAGAATCCCTATATAAAAACAATGTAAATCAAATATCTATTGGACTTAGCTTGTCAATTTTGTACACGTTATATGGTGATTTTGGGGAGAGGAAATGATGAGGGATGTATAGGACTAGGGAAATCAATAGATAGTCAAGTGAATTATAGGGAATATAACATAATTAAAAGAAAGTCAACTCACACTGAATTTTACAGGGATTAAGAGTCTACACTCCTTGCAATAAATGTAACACGATAGATTTACACATCTCACTCGTTCATACCGAGCACATGGGACGAAGTGTTTTGGATTATACTTCCGCTTCAATGAACTGCTCAGGAACTTGGAATTTCGTTGCGTGTACTGTCAACGAAACCGTAAATGAAGTCGGATATTAGGGCTCATAATACAGTTGTCTAACTTACATGAAACAACGGCCCGCTTTAGAATGTCAGGCCTGTAGTTCACAATACACTGTCTATTTAAAGATGAATAGAAAGTCACCCAGAAGTTTAGAACCCATGCAGAGGCACTCATTTTCTTCGAAATTAAGTTGTCACTGCACTTGATGTAACGTAATAGTGTAAAATAACCATAAAGGATTACTGTAAGACTAACAGAGGTGGTTATTTTATAGATTTTTTTATTCCTACCAAAAAACACTATTATAGATGTTTTTTTTTTTAATTACAGTAGTCTTTCTGAAACATCTGGTCTTTCATTATCACTCTTCCTCGTTCTCTTCATCCTCGTTCTCTTCATCCTCATTTAGTTGAAGTAGTAGTCCGTCAAATTTGGTATGGTGTTTAGGCATTACTCTGTTCAGAGCTTTGTTTACTTCCATGCCTTTATTTACTTTTCTTCGAGATCTTCCGCAATATCCTGATGAGTCCCATTATCTTTCAGATGTAGGTAACTTGACAAAAATCCTTGTATTTGTTGAAAAGATTCGCTTGACTGCCCAAAGGGTTTTCCTATTGGCTTTTTCCTTGGCTTGATCTTCACTCATAGCCCCGTTGACGTACTTTTCATATTCTTCACACCACATCTCTTCAGTAGCCACTTTAGCCTCTTCCAACCAGTCTCGAAAAGTGGCATTGTCTTCCAGTTCAGAACTAGACTCATCCTCTTCCGATGATTCGTCATATTCCACCTCCGTATCGGATTCTGAATCATCTTCCTCGAAATCTTCGTCTTCATCCTGCGTAGATTCAGTTTCACAAGTTTCTATTTCCGAATCTTCAAATCTACGCTTTTTAACATCGGGTTCAGAATTATCGATGTCAGAATTGTCAGATTGGATAGCTTTAATTTCAGAATCATCGTCAACTTCATCCATTTTAGATTTCTCTTCATTATGTACATGTTCTGCATGCCTCCATAGGTTATATCTCCGTCCAAAGCGTTTGCCGCACTGGTGACAAGCATGGGGTTTGACAGCAGAAATAACATTCATGTTGAATCTCTGATGCTTAATCTCCGATTGACAAGAAACGGAAGAAATAGTTTTTTTTCAATCATATGTGCAGCAAATCTACCTCCATTGTGGCGGTGCAATCTGCAGTTTGTCTGCAGTGATTTTGTGCAGTTTGTAACGGCAAGAACCACATTGCACCACAGTGCAGTTTTGGAATGAGGAGGTGTGCAAACTCCTCAGTTTGTGTGCAATTTGTGGTGGAGGGGTGGTAACACAATTTTTTTACTTGGCCGAAATGACGTCATAAAAAAATTTTAAAACAATTCCACCCCTCCACCTCCTCCACCCTCCGCCGCACAAATTGCACACAAACTGAGGAGTTTGCACACCTCCTCCACATTGCTCCACTGCACTGTGGTGCAATGTGGTTCTTGCCGTTACAAACTGCACAAAATCACTGCAGACAAACTGCAGACTGCACCGCCACAATGGAGGTAGGTTTGCTGCACATATGATTGAAAAAAAAAAATCAATTTTTTTTTCAACCACAATTTTACCACTGCACACAAAATACTGCACACTACTCCATTTTTTTCCCCATTTTTTTTCCAATTTGTTATGACGTCATCAGACATACAACGATACTGTACACAAAATACTGCACACTACTCCCTCCACACAAACTGCACACAAAATACTGCACACAACTGCGCACTACTCCCTCCACACAAACTGCACACAAAATACTTACTCCCTCCACACAAACTGCACACAAAATACTGGCCACAAAATACTGCACACAACTGCGCACTACTCCCTCCACACAAACTGCACACAACTGCGCACTACTCTCTCCACACAAACTGCACACAAAATTAAAGGTGGGGGTGTGCAGTTTGTGTGTGGTGGAAAATGAGTGCGCAAGCGCTGTCATACATATTGATGATTTCAGGTAAGTTGAGACACGTTATAGCAAACTATTACCGTTTTTATATATTTGTCAATGAATTTAAAGGTGGAGGTGTGCAGTTTGTGTGGTGGAGGATAGTGCTAAAAGCTATGCATATTGATGATTTCGGGCAAGTTGAGACATAATGACACAAAAATATAAACACAAAGAACACATTCAACTCTTTTTATTATTTTTTATTCACTTTTTTTAAATTCACGTAACAATGAATGGATTACCGATACAAATCACTATATAAAAGAAAACTCAAAAATTATAACTCAAAGTATTAATAATTCCCAAGAAAAATGCACATTAAACAAGAATCCCTATATAAAAACAATGTAAATCAAATATCTATTGGACTTAGCTTGTCAATTTTGTACACGTTATATGGTGATTTTGGGGAGAGGAAATGATGAGGGATGTATAGGACTAGGGAAATCAATAGATAGTCAAGTGAATTATAGGGAATATAACAGAATTAAAAGAAAGTCAACTCACACTGAATTTTACAGGGATTAAGAGTCTACACTCCTTGCAATAAATGTAACAAGATAGATTTACACATCTCACTCGTTCATACCGAGCACATGGGACGAAGTGTTTTGGATTATACTTCCGCTTCAATGAACTGCTCAGGAACTTGGAATTTCGTTGCGTGTACTGTCAACGAAACCGTAAATGAAGTCGGATATTAGGGCTCATAATACAGTTGTCTAACTTACATGAAACAACGGCCCGCTTTAGAATGTCAGGCCTGTAGTTCACAATACACTGTCTATTTAAAGATGAATAGAAAGTCACCCAGAAGTTTAGAACCCATGCAGAGGCACTCATTTTCTTCGAAATTAAGTTGTCACTGCCCTTGATGTACAGTGTAAAATAACCATAAAGGATTACTGTAAGACTAACAGAGGTGGTTATTTTATAGATTTTATTCCTACCAAAAACACTATTATAGATGTGTTTTTTTTTTAATTACAGTAGTCTTTCTGAAACATCTGGTCTTTCATTATCACTCTTCCTCGTTCTCTTCATCCTCGTTCTCTTCATCCTCGTTCTCTTCATCCTCATTTAGTTGAAGTAGTAGTCCGTCAAATTTGGTATGGTGTTTAGGCATTACTCTGTTCAGAGCTTTGTTTACTTCCATGCCTTTATTTACTTTTTCTTCGAGATCTTCCGCAATATCCTGATGAGTCCCATTATCTTTCAGATGTAGGTAACTTGACAAAAAATCCTTGTATTTGTTGAAAAAGATTCGCTTGACTGCCCAAAGGGTTTTCCTGTTGGCTTTTTCCTTGGCTTGATCTTCACTCATACCCCCGTTGACGTACTTTTCATATTTTTCACACCACATCTCTTCAGTAGCCACTTTAGCCTCTTCCAACCAGTCTCGAAAAGTGGCATTGTCTTCCAGTTCAGAACTAGACTCATCCTCTTCCGATGATTCGTCATATTCCACCTCCGTATCGGATTCTGAATCATCTTCCTCGAAATCTTCGTCTTCATCCTGCGTAGATTCAGTTTCACAAGTTTCTATTTCCGAATCTTCAAATCTACGCTTTTTAACATCGGGTTCAGAATTATCGATGTCAGAATTGTCAGATTGGATAGCTTTAATTTCAGAATCATCGTCAACTTCATCCATTTTAGATTTCTCTTCATTATGTACATGTTTTGCATGCCTCCATAGGTTATATCTCCGTCCAAAGCGTTTTGACAGCAGAAATAACATTCATGTTGAATCTCTGATGCTTAATCTCCGATTGACAAGAAACGGAAGAAATAGTTTTTTTTTCAATCATATGTGCAGCAAATCTACCTCCATTGTGGCGGTGCAGTCTGCAGTTTGTCTGCAGTGATTTTGTGCAGTTTGTAACGGCAAGAACCACATTGCACCACAGTGCAGTTTTGGAATGAGGAGGAGGTGTGCAAACTCCTCAGTTTGTGTGCAATTTGTGGTGGAGGGGTGGTAACACAATTTTTTTACTTGGCCGAAATGACGTCATAAATTTTTTTTTTTTAAATTCCACCCCTCCACCTCCTCCACCCTCCGCCGCACAAATTGCACACAAACTGAGGAGTTTGCACACTTCCTCCACATTGCTCCACTGCACTGTGGTGCAATGTGGTTCTTGCCGTTACAAACTGCACAAAATCACTGCAGACAAACTGCAGACTGCACCGCCACAACGGAGGTAGATTTGCTGCACACATACTACTAATTGGCGTGAAAACTCTTTTCAGGTTTACCTACTTTGAGTTGCCTAAACCTTTATCTTAGTTTGATTTGTGTAAATGTGTGGCAAAACTCTAAACAATGGCGGCCATTCAGAATATTCTCAAAGTAACATCACTTACCCGGGTCTGCCTGCTTCGCGAGCAGGTTACTTGAGGCTGACCCAGGTAAGCCCCGGCAATGACGTCAGACACCACCAATCGTACCTTGATAACAAACACGATCAATATTATTGTTGACAGTGCGACAGAATGAGTCAGCTGACCGGTTTTCCCCTCCATGATCCAACTGACATTTGACCTTTATATGAAGGCCTACATATTAAAATTGTTCGCCACACTTACTGTTGCCTACCATGCATTGTTAAAATACAGAGCCAAAAATGCAAACCTACAGTAAAACTCATGAATTCATTTTGTGGTGTCTGTGTGTTGCTGTTGGATGTAATGCCTTGCACCAAAACAAGTCTGTTCTGGACTACTCTCCTTAACTATAGCATGGAGGTTCTGATCCTCCATGAGTAAACCATCATTTGTTGTTAAAAATATATTTACTTACAGCGCCAACATTACCATAACACCAACGACAAGCATCCACGTAACTGACAGTTCAAACCCCCAAATCTCCAAGTTCATCTACTAAAATAACAACATATAGATAGAT
>CM055823.1:28202298-28357189 GCA_029582265.1 Zoroaster sp. YZ-2022
AATTATCTATCTTCATTGAAACAACCTACAGTGTATGCAAATTGAGATACCGCATTAGTGGTGTAGGTTTAGTTCGCTTGAACATTAAGCAATCTATGAGTGCTTCTGGCGAATAAAATACCAAAATGATGGACACATCTCCGGCTTACAGTTTAATATTGAAACTGGATGATTTGATTCTAAATTAGAAATGGCGACATTTATATTGCGACAGACGTTCATCCTAATGATCGTAATAAAGTTAATGATTGGCTTAAAAGCAGTTTGTCCAGAACAAGATTGGATAGAGTTTGGCTCATCTTGCTACGTCATTACTAATCATCAATCATCTTGGGATAATGCGAAGACTTATTGCCAAGAAATTGGTGGAATGCTTTTGATTATAGAGTCACCCGAAGAAAATGACTTTATCGCTGGAGAATTACAAAGCGACGAGGTACTGCGAGCTTGGCTTGACTGCAATGACAGGCAGACAGAAGGAAGGTGGGTGTGTTCTGCTGGTGAAGAGAAGATTCAGTTTACAAACTGGGCGACTGGGAATAGTTTCAGTTATTCCGAGGACTGTGCAGCGGTCCGCGGTGGTCAGTGGTTCGACATACCTTGCGACGGAGTGTCAATTCGTCCATTTACTGTGTGCGAGATGACCAGCATCATCCCACCGGAAGAAACACCCTCGGCACCCGCGACATCCATGCCCGTGACCTGCTTCATTTTGGGTGACAATGGCCGCCCTTCATTTTACATTCCTAATTAACACTGCTGTATTTGTGCGCTATATGCCTACCTAATTAATTTTGATGTAACTGGTGTATCCTTTCCTTGCTTAGATTCGGTGCACTGTTGACTTTCGCAAACAAAGAGCAAATAAATTATGTGCATAGTTTTACACACACACACAGCTTTGTTTATGGTGTAAACCAAAGACCCCTCTATTGTTCCACTCTATTGTAATACCAAATGGGGACGTGTTGTCCCTTTTGTTATAAGTCCTCTGTTTGAATGCCTACATAAACTCATAAAAAACCGGTGCATCGAAATTGTCGTTGTAAAACACTGAAACAAAATTATAAGGCTCAACACGATGCCTCGGTACGGAAGCTTAAATGACCATCCGTGTTACTTAGATTATTTATCATGGAAAGACGGAATAGTTGTCTTGAAAACACTGATTGCCTTTGTCTTTCCATGATAAAGAAAACCTCTGTAACTCGGAAACATGGATGGTCATTTAAGCTTCCGTACCCTCGGTGTACCAAGAACGATATAATGGAGGAAAGCAATCGACTTCTACTAGCAAGAGGGTTTATGAGATGTTTATCGAGCAAACTTTGACTATAGACAATTAATTCTGTAGTTAAAGGGACAATGTCGTCACAATCAACAGGACATGGAATCAGAGTGCTAGTTTTAGATTAATTAAGTGTCTGAAAATAATACCCCACATGGTAAGGTCATAATATTACCGTTGCTGCTGCATAAATGAGCCAGTAATTTTCAGTCACTGTGTTCATCTTAAACTACACTCACTGGCCAAAAGTATTGCAACATGCTTTATAGACTTCAAAGCACAGGCACTTTCAAGAAGTCTTAAGTAGTGTAAATAAAATAAAATAAATTATTGTAACACAGTTCTCCAAACTGAACTTTGGTGTGTGTTGCAATACTTATGGCCAGTGAGTGTAGGACGCCGATTCCATGCCCTGTTGAAAGTCTACTCTGATCGTGACGATACTGTCCATTCAAAGTATTAAGAATAGGCATTAGCGTTAACGCCATAATAGTTGGCAAAAGGTTGTTAGCCCACATTTGCACATGTACTAAGTTTATTGAGATATAAACTGTATGTGAACTAACTTTTTATGAAAGATTGAGCTGAATATAATTTGTGGTTTCGACTTCAAATCAAAAGCTAGAGCTAGAGGGACCTAGAAGAAGGGGGCAGTATAAATTAGCGTGAGCCAAAATTTTCTAATAATTTATCATCTTAATATTTGCTCATATTGGCCCGAAATAATAATTAGAAATAAAACTAGAAACGCTGGGTGAGGGGGATTAAAGGCGTTTCTAGTTCACGGTTAGGGGGACATTGGAGGGGATCTAAGGAGGGGGAGCTAAATTAGCAGGGAAGGGATCTGCTTCTGGTACATGTCATGCTTGGACCATTCGGAAAATGGTACACATTGGTAATGACGGGTAACGTGTATATATTCTTAACCAGATTATCAAATTAATGACTTGTACAACTTGTAGCTTTGCATGGTGAGGAGGATAAGTAAGACTAATTGCGGTGACACCATCCTTCCTCAAACTCCTAGGATCCTAGTGTCAACAGTTCCCGCCTGCACGCCTCAACGAACTAATCCTCCAGCACCCTGTCATCGCTTAATCCTCCAGCAGCCTACTTAAGCAGCAGCATTTCCCAGAGTCCGGCATTCTCCTGAGGACGATCAGAGCACACTGATCGAAACGTCGAGTTGTACCTCCAGTTCTTTTCAGAACTAATTACTACTCAATTGAGAATTTCACATGGTGTCACCGCAATTACTCTTACTTAAATTAATGGCTTGTTAATTAAAAGCTTGGTGCATATAGTTCGCACAAGTGTCAGTAATCCTGAAAAAATTAATCCGTCTGAATTTTTATGTCGAATTTTAACGTGTACCATCCCTTCAAAAACTGCCCTATGCATTATATACGCAATGTTTTTACCGATATTCGTCGATGGAATCGTTCGTGGTTCTTATTATCAACCGGAAGTCTTCAAGAATGCAGTTCAGTCGATGTCTATAATAAGCCTATTACTCTGATACCAATTTTGTAAGTTTCACTTGAGCAATTGAAAAATAATTGCAGGTAAATTTTAGCCTACACTGGCTACTAAAACTATCCAGAGAATACGTCGTTCTCATTAATTACCAGAAGTCTTCAAAAATGCAGTTCAATCAATGTCTATATAAGCCTTGAGCACCAGTTTGGTGGATACGTGCGCTATATAAGTCCATGTTGTTGTTGTTGTTTATACACTCACTGGCCAAAAGTATTGCAACATGCTAAAAATAGCACTTTACAAGTAACAGGTGAGATGATCATTTAATCCGATTTCATCTATCGTGTATTACATAATTTCCGAGCAAGAACAGTAAAAAAGAACATTGACTTCAAAACACAGGCACTTTCAAAAAGTCTTAGCCTAAGTAGTGTAAATAAAATAAAATAAATTATTGTAACACAGTTCTCCAAACTGAACTTTGGGGATGTTGCAATACTTATGGCCAGTGAGTGTAGGTTATTTCCCGTGATTATGCAGTGTTAAGTTACATGTTTTTGGTAAAGTGCCTACCTTCTGAGTACTTTTTTCAACAAAGTACATTACCCCATACCCTGTCCAGCAGAAAATCTAATGAGAGTGGTACACATGTTACACTGAGTTTGGCTACTGTTTTGGCTTCATCTCTTTATACTTAGGAAGTAATTTTTCTTCAAAGTCGTGAGGATTTTATGAGGATGTTGAAAATGTGTTGCAGGAGACTAAAAATGTAGGTTTTTATAGGTTAATATAGGTTTTTTTGAGAAAATAAAGGTTCCCATTTTGAAATATAGGTTTTTATAGGTTTTATAGGTTTCGCTGGGAGGCCGGCTACTCTAATACCAAATTCACTTGAGCAAAATCTAATCGAAATTAAATTTAAAAATAAATTGCAGGTAAATTTTAGCCTACACTGACTATAATCCAGAGCGTTCGTGGTTCTCATTAACTACCGGAATTAAGTCTTCAAGAATGCAATTCAGTCGATGTATATAAGCTTATTAGACTGATACCCATTTTGTTAGAAGAGCGACGTGTTCACTCGAGCAAAATCTAATCGAAAAACGACAGTAGGAAAATGAAAATTAATTGCAGGTCAATGTTAGCCTAGACTGGCTATCATCAAGAGCGTTCCCACATTGAAAAACTACAACTCATCATGCGTCAGCGTCGAGAAACAAACGGCTTGTTTGTTGACATAAAATTATTTGTTTTCTCCAATTATTCCGAGTCTAAATCTACGACCAGTGAGTAAATCTGTTTTGTTGCAAAAATATAATTCCCTTTTTAAATCCACTATAAACACAACCGGTAATTTCAGAAGTCTATTACTTACATAGACTTCAGGTAATTTATACAATAAAAGATTATGATATTATATATAATAAATAAGCAGGTAGCGTCATTTCTGATATCTCATAAATTATATATTACCTATGTTGACATTTTGCAAGCACTCCTTATCAATTGTACAAACGAGCTGTTTATTTTGTAAAGATAAGAGGCGTGCTCACTCAAATTTAATATCTGAAGACTGCACATCCGGCTTTCAAGTTAGATTGACAAGCTAGGTTCATATTGAACGCGTCAATAGAATAGGACTAAGGTATAACAACGGGAGCCAACTGCTATCAGCGATAGTAGCTAGCAGTTTCCTCAATATATTGGGTGCGGCATTGATCATTGCTCCATTATCACAACGTTAACCAGAGATCAAAGGATACAGACATTATTAGGGATTGTATCTGAAGTTTACGCTTGCCACCGTAAGAGATGCGAATCCACATGTAACCATTAGGTTGTTGTACAGGACACAGAGTAGGTATACGGGGAAACACTTCTTGTGCTTGTGTGTCATAGTTACCACGATTAAAGATGAGATACCGGTACATTTCGTTGCATTGACAATGGGTAAAATTCTTGAAACTTCCCCGAGGTTATTCTGATCGAGTCTAGTGTCTTGAGTGAGGATCCTGCCGACTGGCCGCAAACATAGATCAACCAGCCGCTGTCTCAGGTGTATAGAACGGTAGCCTAACTTTTCTTCGAAGTGGAACATGATTTAAGATGTCTACACCTTTAACATTAGTCCCAAAATGGCGACACTACCAGAACTAACGCTACCACTATCTATCATAAGTTTTGTGGTTCATTTAATACTCGTTGTCAACGCGGTTTGCCCACCTGATTCGATCGAGTCTGGCTCATCCTGCTACGTCATTACTGACATACAAACAACATAGGAGGCAGCTGAACAGTACTGTCTCGAACTTAAAGCGAACCTTTTGGTAATCCATTCGTATGAAGAAAACGCATTTATTTCCAACGAATTGGTCAATCAAGGAAAAGAAAAGGCGTGGCTCGGTTACACTTGTAATACAGAGGACAGATGGTCATGCGCTGGTGTCACTGGTCATGGCAACACCCTACGAATGACGTAGACTGCGCAGTGGTACAACTCGATGGGAAATGGTACATCATACCATGTAACGAAAATCATAACATCCCGTATACAGTGTGCAAGACTGCGAGCCTCACTACTGAAGTGCGTCCAATATCCTGCGTCATCTTAGATGCCAACGGTCGCCCTCCACCTCTGACCGAACACTAGTTTCTACAAGAAACAATCATTCTTCTCAGGCAACACATCCCACGTCTGACGTCATCATTCTAAGATGATACTAATGGCCGACCTCCACCTCTGACCGCACCCTAGTTTTTACAAGAAGAAAACAATAATTCATCTCATGTAACAACTCTCATGTCCTGCGTCATCTTAGTATACCAACGGCCGCCCTCCAATTCTGACCACACCCTAGTTCTATAAGAAACAATAATTCATGTCAGCAGTAACAAAATGAATAGTCCAATCACATTTAATTGTGCCCGACTTCTTCACGTCATTATTATTATTGCTCTGAATGACGTCATTGGCAGATCTTGACCTCTGACACTCTCACTCAAAGAACTAACTGGATGCAAATAATGGATTTGGCTTTTAGATAATCATCAGAGATATGAGGATTATAAATTACCTCATTTGGTCTGGTCTTCTTCAAGAACATTTTTATTATTCCTTTCCAGTGATATAATCGTCTTTGTTCTGCTGAATGATTTAAACAGGATTTAGCTAATGGGAGTTGAAATGTTACATTATTCTCTAACTAAAACACCGATATATATTGCAGTTTAAAAAGAATACACACATAAAACATGGAACTGATCTTTGAGAAAACAAAGCATTTATTTGTTCAACTTTTATGCACAAACCATAATGTTACATTCAGTCGTACGACATTGAAAATGTTAAACAAAATGCTAAATATAGCATATGTAACAATTGACCAGTGTACAAAAATGATGTTATCT
This sequence comes from Zoroaster sp. YZ-2022, assembly GCA_029582265.1. Classification (NCBI taxonomy): domain Eukaryota; kingdom Metazoa; phylum Echinodermata; class Asteroidea; order Forcipulatida; family Zoroasteridae; genus Zoroaster; species Zoroaster sp. YZ-2022. Next base: position 28,208,474 of record CM055823.1, read on the forward strand.
TTCCATTATCATTGTGGTAAAACAAATCATATTACAAAGGCCATTTAAAAGGAAAAAATACACAATATGATGGAGAAATAGTCAGTCAAACACGAAGTTGTTGAAATTGCCGGTGAAATTAGTTAACATCCAGAGTATAGTTTAAAGAGGCTTCTTGGAAACTGTGAAGAAGTGAATTTTTCTTAAAAGGTACTATATATTTTAATTCAGCTTAGGCAAAAAAGTAAGTGATCGACTGTACCAGTTACGGATTATACTAGTTAGTCCCTAAAGAAAAGTATAACCAGGCTGGATACATGTAGTTTAAGTACTAAAGGATATTATTGGTTATATAATAATAAAGATATGATCGATGAGTAAACTTGGAATCCATCTCCATTTCACTATATTTCTTTGCCCCACAAAGCGGCGATCAAGTGTTTATAACCGTTGTTGACACATATAACATCGCCATACTATGGTGGCCCTGGAAGGACACAAAAGACCTAAATATTGACGTCAAATTTCATGGGAAATTTCATGGAAAATGTCGCGAAATTTGACTTCAAATTTCATGTCTGCTACTTTTCCACGGTCGCGAAATTTGCCGTATCGAGCGTTTGCTAGACATCGTATTAAGCATCTTAGACGCATAGCAAAAATTAGGCGTTTGCTGTCTACAAAGGCAGCAGAGCAGCTCATCTATGCTTTCATCACCTCTAGAATTGACTTTTGGAATAGCTTGCTTGTTGGTTTTCCTCAGAGCACACTGCGTCGTTTACAATCAGGTTTACAGGCAGGTACCAAGATATCGAATCATATAACTCCCATCCTGTACAAACTTCACTGGCTACCAATCAATCTGCGTATTCAATTCAAAATAATCCTTGTAACATTCAAGGCACTCCATGGTTCTGTTCCACTCTATATCCAGCACATGCTGAGGCCCCGCACTGTCAGACCAGGTTTAAGGTCGACCAACAACATGCTCTTTGTTCCCCGGACTCGCTTAGTCAGTTACGGGGACAGGACATTTTCCTGTATCGCACCTATAGGCTGTGGAACTCCCTACCAGAAGACCTCAGGGAAATACAAAATATCTCTCTCTTTCAGCAGCGACTCAAAATCTGTTGACACTTGCTTTTACATCTATTTGAGAATTACATCTATTTGAGATGTGGACAAACCGCAGTCTTTGTCTTTGTCTCAGGGACAATACATTGAAGCGGGGGACTGGGGAGAGTATGTTTATTGTCACGCGTCCCAACTATTTTGACCGGGATTGTAGGTAGCCCGAGCATCTGACGTCACGCTTCGAGGCAATACTCGAGCGAGAGACCAGACGACCCTGTAACTTGGCAGGGAAAATTCTTCTTTTAACAGTGAGTTGTACTCACAAGGTGTAACCCATCTCATAGTTCTAGGAGTAGGTGAGATGTACCCAAGTTGTAGTTAAGTCATTATTTTTTACTTTAGCCCCTTAAGCACAACTATTTCAGAATGGTCAACTTGGTACCGCTCAGACCACGCACCTTACTGGAAAAATATTCACGGAAAATTTTACGACCGGGAAAGGTCGCAGACCGTGAAATTTGACGTAAAATTTCGCGACCGGGGAAAAGTCGCAGACACGAAATTTGATGTCAAATTTCGCGACTTTGGTGAAAAATTCGGTCGCAGACATGAGACTTTGGGAAAAAGTGAAATTTTCCATGAAATTTAACGTCAATATTTAGGTCTTGTGTGTCCTTCCAGGGCCACCATATCATACACATTCTATAGTGTCAATAATTGTCAATAATTATGGGTTCCACTACGTCTATGATGATACCGGACTCAAACCTACACTATGAATTGCCACTAGAGGGGGTATTTCAAACAAACAAATAAGGTTGCAATTGTAGAGACTGTGATCTCAAGTCTGAAGCAAAAACCTCACTTCCTTGCATTTAAGGAGTACGACACGATTTAAGCTCATTCGTCTCCACGACTACCTCGCAAAGAGCTAGTGACCTTTGTTCGGTACTGTAAGGGATATAGACCACGACAGAGTTGGTCGTCCATGGGCTATGGCAGGTACGCTGGAGCCAACTTCCAGGTTGCTGTACCTCCTCTGCAGTCACAGGCGAACCACACGGACTGAACAACCCAGCTCGTATAACGGCTCCAATTAAGCGCTCACCTTTAAATGAAATAGTATTAAAGAATCGTTAAAATATAAACCTGTTATTTTTATCTATTGACTGTATAGCCACACTGATCCCATAATGCGTCAACGGCATGACTGCATTGATGAATTTAGTACCGTATACTCCTTAGAGACCAATGGAAGCATTTATTATATCACGAGCTAACATCCGGACTGTTTCATTTTTACGAGGCGAAAACTCGGTTTTTGACCGCCATTTTGTTGAAAAGTTTGTTGCTAAGTTTGCTTATTGCGCGCATGCGCAGCGAATCCAATGATCCATACTACGCGTACGAGAGTCCCTCCAGGCCATATGCATATTTCGTGTGTATACTATCTTATCTTATTTTAAACTTAATCATCATTCTGTACAAATTAACCACAAATTATTTAGAAACACACTTACTGCAGCAGTCGCCTCGATTGAGAATGGACACTCTAGCGACACACACCTCGTTCCCAAGATCAATTTTCCACCATGGTTCGAATTCCCATTCTGCATTCAAAAGGTAGAGATTAAAATAAATGGAAGGTACAACTCTGGTTATAACCGGATTACTATCTGACCGAATTATTACCTGAATAGACCGATCCATTAAGTAAGTGTATAACGTTATTCCAACATAAACCACACCCACGACGTACGTGCTGGCTCCAACGATCATCAGAAGCCCATTGGAACTGCACTGAACACCCTTTTCTTTAAGAAATTAGAAACCTTAACATAATATTATGTGTTGTAAATACTCAAAAGTAAATTTCTGCCCCAAGAATCGCTTTTGAACGTTAAATCATGGAATTTAGATGAAATTACACACAACGGTATGGCAGCTTTAGAACTGGAAGTAGCGAAAAGAATGCGCGTTCTACCGTACGCGTCTATTACGTATCGACTAACGGACAGGGATAATGGAGGTCAATGAACAGGATAGCTGCCAGTTACGGTTTCTGATGATCGTCCAGCCAGCACGTAAGTGGGCGTGATTTCTGTTGGAAGAACGTCGGACTTTTAATAATAATATTAATAATAAAAATGTAAATTTATATAGCGCTGGTATCCGTCAACCAAATAACGCTCATGGCGCTTTGCAAAAACAACAACACAGTATAATAAAATATAATACAGAACATGTACAAAGCATAAATCCAAGTTCAATCAGTCAGTTCAAACTTCATACGCTTCTAAGAACAAATGTGTTTTAAGTTCGTCTTGAACATGTCTGGAAAGGCAGCAAATCTAGGAATGCACGAGATCAGTCAAATAACATGGGGCTGTGCTGTTTAGAATTTTAAACACAAACAGTCCAAGTTTGTGGGTTACTCTGTGCTTAACTGGTAGCCAGTGCAAATCTTGAAGCACTGGCGTGATGTGCTCTTGGAATTTGGTATATGTGACAATCCTTGCTGCCATGTTTTGAAGGCGCTGAAGCCGGTTCAGTTGGAGGTTTGTTACACCTATAGGTTACACCGTAGAGTAAACAATTCCCCATGTCTAATTTTGATGAAACAAAAGCATGAACAAGAAGTTCAGTTACTTCTGTGTTGGACTTTGGGCGGCAGCTCGACGATCGAGAGTCGACGATCGAAGCCGTGGTTACTTGGCAGTTACTATGGTGGGCGGAGCTCAATGAATCAGTATTATACTGTCGAATTATTGCCCTATAAATTTCCGACTTAAGATATATTGGGCGAGTATTTTTCGACTTGAGCGTTGTTGATTAGTGAATAGAATGACTAGTTACTTACCAGTGTGTGTGCAGGTGACATTAGGATAAAGTATGGTTTGGAAAACTCCATCCATTGCGAGAGAGGCGACATAACGGCTCTCCAGAGTGGATGACTGCGACGCACGCCATTTCTCTTCATAAACCCCTAAGCAATGCAATGAATAAAAAATAATAAACCATTCTTGTAAAGTTCATTCCGTCAAAGACATTACTCTAATATGCTGTACAGTCATAGAAATATAACACTTAATTCGTATTACAATTATACAACATTATGTAAAGTTACATGCTGAAAAGATAAAGGTATCAGTCTAGTCCGTGTAGCTCTTAAGAAAATTTAACTATAATGGCCAGTTATGCTTAATTAAGGTTATAAGACAAAGCCAGCCAGATATAAAACATACAGTTAGGCCACTCCCACTGTAACCACTTTTCATTTAGATCCTGTGTCCACTTTCAATGATGTTCGACGTTTTATGTATTGTTCAAAACTAAGTAAAGACTATTTTTATAAATCGCTTGAAACCCAGCTCTACAATTGTACAATAAGGAACAAAGGCAGACTGAATATTTTGTACTGACACTCACAATTAAAATTTGGATCATCCGACTGTGGGAAAGGCACCATCCCCTCGGGTTCGGGTTCAACGTCAGGAGAAGAATATCTGCCGTTAAAGAACTGTAACATTGAAATGGAAGGAAATCCATATATTAAGTATGAGATTAAGTAAGACTAATTCCGGTGACACCATATGAAATTCTCAATTGAGTATCCCCCACAAACATTCTTTTATTTACGCTTGGGTGGCAATCTCTAAGTGAAAGACGAGTTTATCACTTAACTACTTTAGTCTATAAGAGTTTAACATCCAAATTGCCTCCACAACTGTGCAACTGTTTTCATTCTGTTTCTATATACCCACTCATACAACACCAGGTCTGTTTCACAAATCTAATTCCGGTTGTTCAATGGCCTCCCTGTGACACTTACACATCCTTTGCCTCCCACTCTAGCCAGTTTTAAGCGCCATTACAAGAATCTGAGATTTTAATATATTATGGTACATGTAGGCCTTGTTTCTGTTCTTTACTGTCTATGTAATGAAGTGTAAATTCATTTTTTTAATTTTTTTAAATTCATCTCATCTGGCTGGCCCAGATTTATCATTCTTACTTGCCCATGAGGTTTAATGTAATGTAATGTTTTGATTAACCTTGTCTCACTTTACTGCTCATTAATTTCCTTAAATAATGTTTTAATAATGTTTTTATTGCAATTTTCTATTTTTATACTATCAAATGTTTGTAATCGCTGGGCACCTTTGAACAACAGTGTTCTACTGAAAGGTTTCCCCAGGATAAATAATAAATAAATAAATAAATTAGTTCTGAAAAGAACTGGAGGTTACAACTCGACGTTCCAATCGTTTGCGCCAGCGTTTGGTGGATGGAGGGGTCAAAGTGGAACCGACTGTGAGCACAACATTCGCAAAACCGCAAACACCTCAAAACTACGTTCGCCGTCTGTTGCTAACGTTCGCCAACGTTGGCGGCGCACAATTGGTTCCACTCGAAATTGCAATTTTTTTGCAAACGTTGGCGAACGTTGCGCACAAGCGGAACGCACCCCTGATCTTCAGCACAACGCTTTTTTATGATATCGACAGGGGACCAGTCTAGCGCAAGGGCAATGATAGTGCATTGCGTTTGGCGTATTTTTCAGTTGCTGTGCGCGCGTACGCGCGGAATATCTCCAGCGATCATTGGCTGGTAGAAGTACACGCGCGATTGGTACCATAACATCATGATGCAGAGGTTTGGGGAGAAAACATTGATATGTCCAGTCTATGTCAACGTTTGAAAAAACACTCTGTTCAAAAACCTGAGCACCTATTGTGTGAAACTTATACATTTCCTTTAACCGACCGACCCCCCCCCCCCCCGCCCACAGAAGTGTCGAACGAGTGTACGAGAGACTATTTTCCCAAATAATAAAAACTATTTTCCCATGAGCTGAGAGGCAAAAAAACAAAAACAAAAAAACACTCACTGCACCAATGTTGAAGCCGACCGATGACCAGAAACTGGAGAAATTTTTAGATCAGGATTGGCATTAAACAACCTGAGAAAGTTTAATCTCAGAGGCTAAGTCATGAGAAAAGTGTAGAAAGCATTCACATAATTTTTTTTTTTACAGACACCGCATGGAGAAAACTTTGTTTAGTGTGTATTATTTTGCTCGTGTTTTCTCGGTCATGATGTTTGGTATCTTTACTTACTGCACATCAAGTTACAGATATAAATTGAGTAATTATTGTGTAACAGGTCCTAAGGCTACCAATGTTCAACATTCCTTTTAAAAGACATAAATTAATTACTAAGCTGAACTTTTAAGAGTTTGGTTGCAGTGCTGATTGATTTAAAGAAAGCCTACAGTTAATTTTTTTTTTCAAATGTCTTACCGGTATGCCTATCAGTGGGTGGGCAAACTCAGTACAAGACAGCAAGACGAGAATGGCCAACGACACGTTGATAGAACGCAACATGTTGAATTCGCAAGGCTGCATGGAGGGAAGGAAAATAATGAGTATACGTGCAACTGCTAGTCTCAGCTTGGATCTGTTTTCAGAGATACAGACACCCCTTATTAATACGTACCACGCAATGCAATTACAATGAGCAGAGATGAACAGAAAAGGACCTTGAGCTGTGACTCTATAGAATACTAGCTTTCAGTAAAGGTTTTTGCATGTTTATACTAAGACTCTACCAAGGTCGATTATACCAGATTATACCAATTATATGGGGCGTGACAGGGCTGGAACGGTTAGGCGTCCTTTTGCACTGAGAATATGATTGCAGCAAATTATGATTGTAGCAAAAGTGGCTATCATCAATACACTGGGTGCAAATTCACCGCTAGAGGGCTACGACGTACACTGAGCGCATTATAGGTTTCAGGTTACACCAGCAGGGGTACTGTCTGTCGTTTTGCTCCCCATATATAATAGCGCCCTTCTTCTTTTGTTCCAAAGCCTACGGAGGCCATAGGAGTGCATTTGATGCCTCAACCCTGTTTCTCCAGACCATGCTGTGGCGCTTCTCAAGTTGCCTCAATTGATGTTAAGCCCTTTATACTTTAAATAAAGACTCTATCAAGGTCGATTATACCAGATTATACCAAATATATGGGGCATGACGGGGCTGGAACGGTTAGGCGTCCTTTTGCACTGAGAATATGATTGTAGTTCCGTTCCACACTAAAATCACATACCAGTTTGCGAAAATAAATGGAGATACACTGAGATTAAAGAACGGTGCTCGCGAGTCTTTACAGGCTACCAACAATGATAATAACTATTCGTAGGAAAAACTAAAATTCAATGAAGATTTCAAGGTCCCACTCCACCCGTTCTAAATGGTTTGAAGGATAAGTGATTTTAGTGTAAGGCCAAAAAAAAAATGTTGAGTTGCCCTCCACCGACCGACCCAAAAGTGCTGAAATCTCTGTGTGCACTGTGTGCCAACGATTGCAGAGAAGAAGGCAAGACGCCGATTACAGCGAGACCAAGGCCGGCAGCAGCTCAACAATAGTTGGATTTTTGATCTTCTGTTACCTGTTAGATGCTTGAAGTGTTTTGTGAATTTTCATATAAAGAACATAGTTTTAAAGACTTAGATCAAATTTCCACCCCAAAAATGTGCTTTGAGTGATTGAGAGGCTGATACTCTTTTCAAATTGTTCACTTTTCAAAGTCAAATTTCAGAAGTTTGAAGTCAAGAACTCAAAATATAAACAAAACAAAACCTGTGTTTAACAGTACAACAAAAATGCTTGGGATACTTTTATTCTGAATCAAAATTCCTTGCTGATAGGTATACAAATGTCTTAATATCATATGTCAACCAATGGATGCATAAAGTTGTTAAGAACAAAAGTGCTAGAAACAAGTGTATGAAATGTTGAAATAAAGTTGTTGAAAGATTATTATAAAGTTGAATGTGTGATGTCTTTTTATTCTAATTTAAGTACTTGTGCATACTGCTAGATCATTGTCTTTGAAAAACATGGTGTGTGGTTTCAGTTCCAATCAGTGGCGGATTAACCATATGGGCAATTGGGCACTTGCCCAGGGCCCCAAGGCTGGGGGGGCCCCAAGCAAAAAAAAATAAAAAAATTTCCCCCCCAAATTTTTTTTTTTGCTTGGTGCCCCTGGTTCCCCCCAGCCTTGGAATTTTACCTGCTGCCCCTCAAATTATTTTGTATGGAGCCCACAGAGAGCATAAACACTATACTTCATGAGGGGGGGGGGGCCCTGTGTGAAGTCTTGTCATGGGGGCCCAAAATCCCTAGTGACACCCCTGCAACAGTGATCTTGGTGTCCTCCCTAAAATAAAATATAACCCTAATTAAAACTTGTTTTTGGTATTTATTATGTCCTAGGCACTCTGTGCTTGGTGCCCCTCGAATTATAATTATAGTTTGTATATATTTCTGATAAACGTTTGATTGGATGAATGAACGATGTTTGGATTAATGAACCAATGAATGCTGCTCCCGCACTTGATTTGAAAGAAGCGAGACAGTGAGCGTTGCGTTGCCGCCTAGCCATAAACGAGCTGCAAAAATGAAGAGTGCAACTGAGTGGAGCCGCAAAGAAGCGAAAAAGGGAAGAAAAGGAGTTACAAAATGCAGAAGCTTTAAAGAAGATCCGTCCAATTTATGAATTTTATCGCACAACAGCAGTCCCAGACCAAGAGGGATGCAGCAACACCAGCACCACAGATGCGTTAGCTAACGTTAGCAGCACTAGCAGCAGCAGCACTTATGCTAACGTTAGCTCTGCTGCTGCAAAACCACCAAGTGACATTAGCAATCGTGAGGATGTGGAGGACCGCTCCTGTGCCATCAGTGCTATCGGTGATTCTGACTCTGATGAGGCTGCTGAGCAACAAACGGTGAGCGACAAAGTCGATGGTAACTGACACTTGGGACTGTTGTTTATTGTAATAATTTCTAAAGTCCAAGTTTGAATCCATTTGTATTTTCTCTAGCCAACAGTTTGTTTGTGTAGTTAGCCTACAGTGGAGACCTTTTGTGGTATGACTGACCCTTACACTCTTGACTGGTGTGATTAATAAACAATCAAAAGGCCTACATTCTCTTTCCAGTAGCCTAGGCCTAGACTGTCAACTGAATAATGTGTAAAACAACCTCAGTAGTGTACTTCTAGTGCCACCTAGTGGCGACGCGTAGGTAGGCACCAGTCACTGGCGTGCCCAGGGCACCATGGATTCTTAATCCGCCCCTGGTTCCAATGCATTTCAATCTTAAAATGACAGTCAAGGAGAAAAAAAAATCCCGACCGACCGACCTCTTCAAATATTTTCACTGGAGGGCAACTCAACATTTTTTTTGGCCTAATGAATGGAATGGAACTCAGCGCAAATCGTTCCGGCCCTGTCACGCCCCATAGCATCAGCGGCCAAACTGTACTGTTGTACTGTTCTAGTGTTGTCGGCCCACCTGCAACACTATCGATCGTTGGGACAGGCCCAACTATAGTTTGGCTAATAATACCCCTACATCCACCAAAAATCCCGAGATAAAACAAATGTGACCGGCTCTGGCAAAACCCTAAACTTGGACCCAACTTTTCGGAGTGACCTCCCAAATTTATCGTAAAAATTAACAATATTCCCAACAACGTTTCAGGATTTTTCCTTTTCCATCAAAATCTAGAGAAAATGCTCTATATGGTGACATGGAAATCTCAAACTGGTACATAGTCCCTGGGGTCAGTTTTTGACCTTTTCATGGCTGTTACGCATTATGGTAATGCCGAGAAATTTCGGGTTTTGCCAGAGCAGGTCACATTCGGCGGCGCAGTAACCCAGCCATATATTTTTCAGCCACTGAAAAATAAAGAGTCCAAACATTGGACCAGATTAAGCGCTTGGAATTGGGCCCTGGAAGTAAGCCATTTAATTCTCCTGAAGACGATCAGAGCATACTGATCGAAACGTCGAGTTGTAACCAACCAGTTCTTTGCAGAACTATTTACTACTCAAAAGAGAATTTCTACATGGTGTCACCACATACAGTATTTAGCTTTCGCTTTAAATTCGTTTTTTATATTGTTTTTTAAAATAATGGTGGCATTATTACCTTTTAGGGGTGGATCCAGGGTCTCTAAAAAGTGGGGTGAACACTGACACAAAAAGGGAGCTTATGAAAAACCCATAAATTGCAGGGAAGATATTGTGAGAAAATGAAAAGGTTGGAAAAATATTTGCCATGATCATTAGGCATATACTAGCCTATAGCGGTTTACCTCTACAGCCATGTATAGCAAGGAAACCGTTTTTATCTCGGTATTTACAATAAAATGATACACAAGGAAAGTTTCCATGGTCTGAAGCTAGTTGGAACCCGGTTTCAAAAGGTAGGATTTCCTACAAAAGGTAGGATTTCCTACAAAAGTAGGAAGATTATCATGCCTGAAAATGATCCCATCATACAATATTAGCTTTCTATTCAAACCAGACTTTCTTCAAAAGACACTATATAACATAAAACAAATCCACAAAACAGCAACAAATGGTTATGCTGTTTATATATTGTAGCATGGTTATGGTTGTTGACTGTCCTACAGGGTATTCAAAGAAAGATACAATGGCACTACTCGTCCAACTCTGAAAACCATGTTCCTGTTTTATTTTTTGCTGCAAAAACACCAACAATGTATCTTTTTAATCTTTTACACCTGGGCCCAATTTCATGGCACTGTTTACCACAGAATTCTGCGCTTACGGCGCCATAAAAAGCATGTGATTCTATGCGCCTTAAGCGCAGAATTCTGCAGTAAGCAGTGCCATGAAATTGGGCCCTGGATAGAACTGGGGTCGATAAACCTATTCGCACCGAGCATAAGCTGTTGAAGGCACAAGGGCAGCGATAGTGCGTCGCGTTTGGCGTATTTTGCAGTTGATGTGCATACGCGCTGAATATCTCCAGCGATCATTAGCTGGCAGAAGTACACGTACGTGTAGTACCATAACATACGCACATAAAGTGTACGCACAACGCTCACACAACGCCAAAGTGGCTATCATCAAGACACTGGGTGCAAATTCACTGCTAGATAGAGGGCTATGACGTACACTGAGCACATAGGTTTCAGGTTACACCAGCAGGGGTACTGTCTGTCGTTTTGCTCCCCATAATAGCGCCCTCTGGAGGTGACTCCTTACAGTATACTGTTCTCAGTGTATAAATCAAGGATATTGTGTAGTATTGTGTGCCATGGCTCTCCCAACTAAGCTTCAGTATACTAGTGGGCGGGTCTGTGAACAATTACTCTTGGAAAAACATGAAGCGGCGTAATTCCTACATCTTCATTGTCGCAAGGGGTCTTACTACTTCTTAGAACCTTGGGGAAACTAAGAGGGGGTAATACACCAATCCCCTAGACAATAGGAGCACATTTTCTGACCAGAAACATGTTTGGCCTTCGGTCATTGGTTAAGCGTTTTTGCGAGTTTGGTTGTACGGTGATGACGTCATTGTTCTGACCAAACGTGAACCGAGGTTTGTGATCAGTTACGCTTGGTTTCAAAATGGTGGAGTTATAAAGTTTTGTCAATTATTTGTTAAAACATGATGGAATGATTGTTTGTATACAAGTATATCTTTCAAGTTTTTTCTCACGAGTTCCATTTTACAACAATTTTAACTACACCGTTTATTTTGAGACATATTGGTGACTAAACATGTCACTAACTGAAAACAAATTTCTGGTTACGTTCACGTTTTCGCGTAGCTATGCCGTCTTGTTTTTGGTCAAGAATATGACGTCAGAAACAAGTTTCTCTTTGTGTTCGCCAAAACAGGCCCCTGATCTTACGATACGGCCATCTTTGTCCGATTCCCTGTCTCCTCCATACAGATTCAAGTTCCAAATCTCATTACATTTTAACCCTCCTACTATTGCTGCACTTTAGTGGGAAGCTGCTACAGAGGTTCAAAACCAGTCAACTGCCTGTTTTAACTGCTGACCCAAATGTGCACACAGGGGCATTTTTGACTGGTTTTTACTGTCATTTTGACCACCCTCAACAATACCAGACAATGCTTTTTACCAGTCAAAAATGTACTTAGTACACGTAAGGTTTGACAGTAATAATAATAATAATAATAATGTATAGATTTATATAGCGCACGTATCCACCAACTAAGTGGCGCTCAAGGCGCATTATATTATTATCCCTGCTCATAAGGCTCATAAGGCTCATAAATCATTCCTGAAACCATCTCAGCTCCCTGGGGAGTATACAGCTCAATTGCTGCCATTTCTAGCGCACAGAGCAAAACCATCTCTGCCTTCACAGGTACCCATTTAACCCCTGGGTGGAGAGAAGCAATTATGGTTAAGTGTCTTGCTCAAGGACACAGGTGTCACGGCCGGGCTCGAACCCACACTCTGCTGCTGGCAACACCAGAACTTGAGTTCAGTGCGCTAGACCGCACGACAATCCACTTTACGTGCATTATACAACACACGGGACCTACGGCTTTACGTCCCATCCGAAGGACGAAGCAATTATGGTTAAGTACCTTGCTCAAGGACACAAGTGTCACGACCGGGGCTCGAACCCACACCCTGCTGCTGGCAACACCAGAACTTGAGTTCGGTGCGCTAGACCGCTCGGCCACAGTGTTTGACTTTTAAGTGCACTAGATATACCTTTGCAAGTATATCAACATTATGACTGATTTTGACCCTTGTAGTAGTAGGAGGGTTAAGGGACCAAACTATTTTTCCTTCCAGCCTCACTTTGGTCTTATGGTTTTGTATGGATGAAATACAAAATGGCTGCACCGTGATAAGGGTCTAGATACGAAGCTTCCTGTCACGTGGGTTGTGAGTCATTCTGAACGGTAGAGTTAGTGTCACTGTACACTAATTGTATACTCAGTGTACAGGTGTTACAGCTGATGATGGAGATGTTTTGCTCGATATCTTTGTCGCTGGCAATATATTCACCTCCACATCGGCAGGAGTAAGTGTAAATCTCATCATCTGTGTACAAACAATTGCCAGAGTTGGAAAAAACATTTTTAGGAAGTGCATTTTGTGAGGATACATTTCGTTTGGTACCTTATTTTTACTTGACTTTTGATTTGAAGGCCTCTGTAGCCTCCTAGTAATTCCAGGCATAAAATTGAAATCTCGTCCTGTCAGAACAACAAGGTCGTAATAGTGCATAAATTTGCATACGTTAAAACAATTGTGTGCAACAACGTTGTATCTTCTTCCATAGGTTTTGTTCATCCGGGAACTCTGTAAAAAGATACGACCTCGTTGCACTGAGCAAAATCCATGTCTGCAACAAGGTTCTGTAACAAAGTTTTTTTGTGGCCTATCATTTCTTTTCTTAGTTTGTTCCTTTAAGATTTCAGTTTATAATTAGAGCCCTCTATTGGTCACCCCTAGTCAAGTTGACTTAGTTTTTCTTTGGAAAGTTTAGATTCCTGTAGTACCATAGTGATTTAGTTCTTTTGTTAGCCTATTATGATTGTGGCCTTTGTTATAGGTCTGGCTGGTTAGTCCAGTAGAAACCATTATGTAACTTCTTTTTAAATGTGGCATGGGCTGACTTTATTTACAATGGAAATGTCCATTTACACTCTAGCCACTTGCTTATTGCTATATAAACTGCTGGCAGCACAGTCCAAGGTGGACTCTATGATTGGGAACGGCGGTGGATGGTGCTATCATATTTTCTCTAAAATGGCTGAAGTTAGCCAAGGGCCAGGTTGCCCCATTTTGGATATTTATTTTGTTAGGGGTGTATTTTGCCTTATTTTAGATTGCACCATCCACCACCTCATCTGTACTGTGCTGTTGTAAGTACATTTTTGTTGTTGTATTATTTACATGTGTACCTTGTACTTGTGTTTATTTACCATGCCTATCCCCTAACCTGAACTTAAAACAGTCTTTTATATTTCTTGAGATGCCTTAAAATTATATTTAGTTGGTCTTTTGGGCAAATCATACTGGCGGACGGCCCTAAGTCGAGACAAAGGGGCGCCGTTACAGTTTTGGCGACCCTGCCAGGATTCAATGGCTACTGGAATTGACGAAGCTGTGTTACAGCAGCTTAATCATACAATAGAATTATTGGAAACAGAGTTGGATAATATGAATAAGGGGACGGGCATGGTAGATGCAAGTACATGTAGTTCTACTCCGTTCGTGGACTTTAAAGCTAGGTTTCCTAATCTCATTCATAGGTCCAACCCCACGGACGAGTATGAGCAGACACAGGGTACACGTAGTCCCATGTACATGCACAGTACAAATCCCTTTATTGATGGTACCCCAGCTTTTGGTGTACCAACTCCGGCATCTGAAATTGACTCTTACCTGCCACGTCAAACTAGTAATGTATCTGTAAAACAAGACTTACCTGAAAGTTCTGTTAAGAAACCAGTAGTGGTGCCTGATACTTTTGATGGTAAAACTCAATTTGATGACTGGTTAACTCACCTTAATCTCTGTAGTCAAATTAATTGTTGGACAGAAGTGCAGAAAACAAATTTTTTAGCAGTTAAGTTACGAGGCCCTGCCTTACAAGTATACACTGACTTACCTGAGACAAAGAAAACTTGCTATTTGGAAGTTGTTGAGGCTTTACAGGAACGGTTCAGCCCACAAAGCCAGACAGAGCTTTATCGTGCCAAACTAAAAGCTAGGGTTCGCAGAAAAGGTGAATCATTACCTGAACTCACAAGTGATATTCGAAGATTAGTTCTTAAAGCATACCCAGGTGTTTCCCCAGAGTTTCGGGATGAGATTGGTCGAGATTATTTTTTGGATGCATTAGACTCTCCAGATGTTAGAGTACAGGTTAGGAGACTTAAACCCAAAACATTAGGTTCAGCACTCACTTTGGCATCTGAAGAGGAAGCCTTTCTTCGTCTCGAGTACAATAAAGAAACATTGCCTAGACAGGTTGTGGCTAGTACTAGTCAACAACATAAACCTAGTAGTAATGAACTAAAAACTCATGATCAGTTGGAGGAGAAAATGAAACGGTTAGAACAACAATTCAAACAGTTACAATTACAGGTCATGTCTCGCTCTCAGTGGAGACGAGGCCCTCTCGTTTGTTGGAATTGCAATGAAACCGGGCACAGAAAAGCAGAATGTCCAAATACTGGGTCTCAAATTCATAATTCTAGCCAAAGCAGTAATATGCCATCGGAAAACCAGAGTCGGCTGAGTATGGGGCCAATACCCAGCCATCAATAAGCAATAAGGTCCAGTCACCAGCTTTTTTCGTACAAGGCCTAGTCAGTGGTGTCAATGTAAAGTTTTTGTTAGATACTGGTTCATCTGTTACAATTCTACACCCAAGTACTTGGGAACTGTTACCTCATCATGTGCGTAAGAGCCGTCAGTCTTGTAATTACCCAGTAGTTGCTGCGGAAGGTAGTACTTTACAGGTTGAGGGTTGTGCTATGTTGACTATTGGAGTTGGTGGATTGCAGAGCGTCACAAAGTCCTTGTAGCCGAAATAGCCTATGCTGGTATTTTGGGGTTGGATTTCTTGACAAGCTGTGGTGGAATTTTAGATATTCCTCAACGCAAAGTTAGGTTTGGAAAAGTAACAGTTCCAGTAATCACAGAGATTACCACTCATATGTGTTGTCGTATTTCAGTTGCAGAGACAGTTGTGATCCCTACTAACCAAGAGACGATTGTCCCTGGTAAATTACACATGCGTGGTAAAGTATCTTCAGGAGTAGTAGAATCTTCAAGAAGATTTGCAGATAGTGACAATGGTATTTTGGTTGGACGAGTGTTTGTAAACCCACACAAAAACTTTATTCCAATACGGGTCCTTAATGTGCAACCCGAGCCCACCGTGTTGCATAAAGGCACACACATTGCTTTTTTTCAACCTGGAGATCCAGTGGAAAATGAGCAAGTACACAGCTCAGATAATACATTAGGCGCAGCTGTGGAGGAACTGCTTGAGCGTAGTTCCGCCCAGTTGACTGTAGAACAGAAGAATAAATTGAAAGATTTGTTACATGAATATAGCAATAATTTTTCAAAATCTGGTGAACTTGGACAAACAAAAGTTACATATCACAGCATAAGCACGGGTAATGCCAAACCACGCCGACAACCGGCGCGACGATTACCTTACCACCAAAGACAAGAAGCACAGAAACAGGTAGATGATATGATTGAAGCAGGTGTTATTTCTCCATCTTCCAGTCCATGGGCAAGCCCAGTAGTGTTGGTTAAAAAGAAGGATGGATCTACACGTTTTTGTATAGATTATAGAAAACTAAATGAAGTAACACTGAAAGATGCGTATCCTTTGCCACGAATAGACGACAGTCTCGATGCTCTTGCTGGCTCCAAGTGGTTTTCTTCATTAGATCTTGCAAGTGGCTACTGGCAAGTTGAAATCGACCCTAAAGACAAGTCAAAGACGGCATTCACTACAGGTAGTGGCCTGTTTGAATTCAATGTCATGCCCTTCGGCCTTTGTAATGCCCCTAGCACCTTTGAAAGACTGATGGAGTTGGTTTTAAGTGGGCTCCACTGGAAAACTTGTCTTGTCTATTTAGATGATATTCTTATTTTTGCACCATCCTTTGAAGAACATGCCACCCGCTTAGGTGAAGTTTTTAGACGACTGTCCGAAGCAGGTCTTAAATTAAAACCCAAGAAATGCTCTTTATTTCAAACTGAAGTCTGTTACCTTGGTCACATTGTATCCGCACACGGTGTGTCAACTGATCCAGAGAAGACGGCTAAAGTGCGTGACTGGCCTACTCCACGTCATCTTAAAGATGTTAGAAGTTTTCTGGGGTTGTGTTCATATTATAGGCGATTTATAAGAAATTTTGCCTGTATTGCTGCACCATTACACCAACTTACACACAAAGATGTAAAATTTAAATGGACACATGAATGTGACATGGCTTTTACATTGTTGAAAGAAAAATTAACTTCTACACCAATTTTGACTTTTCCAGATTTCTCATTACCATTTATCCTTGATACAGATGCCAGTGGAGATGCTGTAGGTGCGGTTCTTTCACAAATTCAGAACAATCAAGAAAGGGTAATTGGGTATGCGAGCCGAAAACTTAGCAAAACAGAACGCAATTACAGTGTCACCAGGCGTGAGCTTTTAGCCGTTGTTCATTTTGTCAAACATTTCAGACATTATTTATTTGGTAAAAAGTTCACACTAAGGACCGATCACGGTTCTTTACGATGGCTTTTTAATTTCAAGAACATTCAGGGACAACTTGCCAGGTGGTTAGAGACACTAAGTTCTTTTGATTTTGATATTTGTCATAGGCCTGGCAATCAACACAAAAATGCCGATGCCTTATCACGTCTTGATGAACAGTCGGACTCTGACCACAACGAAAAACCTTTTGATAAATTTCAAGTAATATGTGGTTCCATAAGTCAAGTCTTTACAGGTTGGGACGAGGACGACTTTCGAAAAAGTCAACGGCACGACCCCTCCTTGGCACCAATTATTGAATG
This sequence comes from Zoroaster sp. YZ-2022, assembly GCA_029582265.1. NCBI lineage: Eukaryota > Metazoa > Echinodermata > Asteroidea > Forcipulatida > Zoroasteridae > Zoroaster > Zoroaster sp. YZ-2022. The sequence continues at coordinate 28,225,960 of CM055823.1, forward strand.
GATGGAAGAGAGTCCCAGTAGACCACCACGAAATGTAGTGTTGACATATGGTAGAGAAACGAAGGGGTACTGGTATCAGTGGGACCAGTTGGAACTAAAAAACGGTATGTTGTACAGGAAGTTTGTTTGGAATTCATCAGTTCTTCTTCAGTTGATTGTTCCGACCACTAAAGTTAAGGATGTTTTTATACAAGCTCACAGCTCCAGAACTGGTGGCCATCTAGGCCGACTAAGAACGCTTAAAAGATTCAGCGGCTGTTCTACTGGATTGGCTATCGAGATGAGTTAGAACGTTTAGTCAAACAATGTGATGCCTGTGCCAGAAGAAAGTCTCCGGCTCCAAAGTTTCGGGCTCCTCTGCAACCTTCTGCTGTTGGTGCCCCATTAGAAAGATTGGGCATAGATATTTTTGGACCGTTGCCTCGTTCAAAACGTGGCAACAGATATATTTTAGTAGTCATGGATTACTTTACTAAGTGGGCAGAAGCATATCCTTTACGCAACCAAGAGGCACAAACAGTTGCTAAAGTGTTAGTTGAACAGTTTATTTGTCGTTTTGGTGTTCCACTTAGTATACACTCTGACCAAGGAACCAATTTTGAAAGCCAACTTTTCCAGTCAATTTGTCAGTTGTTAGGAATAAACAAAACTCGTACGACTCCTTACCACCCCCAGTCAGATGGTCTTGTCGAACGGTTCAACCGTACGATACAGACTATCCTCAGTATGTATATCAGTGAAGACCAGTCTGATTGGGATGTACATCTTCCATACGCCATGATGGCGTATCGAGCAAGTGAGCAAGAAACGACTGGGGTTAGCCCGAATAAAATGATGTTTGGAAGAGAGTTATCATTGCCACTTGATTTATTAGTTAGTCATCCTGATAACAGAGAAAACAAATGTCCTAACGAGTATGCATCCGAGCTTTATTCCCGTATGCAGAAGTCCTTTGAAATGGCAAGGAAAAAAATTCAAGGGGAGCAGAAAAGGCAAAAACAGTTGTACGATGCCAAATTGAAGGGTAGTCTGTACTCTCTGGGGGACAGAGTTTGGCTTTATAGTTATGTTCGTAAAATTGGGCTTAGCCCTAAACTCCAATCACATTGGAAGGGACCTTATCAAGTCATCAAACGCATTTCTGATGCAGTTCTACGTATCAAACACATGGAAAAGGACATAGAAAAAGTTGTCCATTTCGATAGACTAAAACCATGTGTTTCAAGCTCTTTTTCACAGGAAGTCTTGGGCGATAATGGTAGTCCGGGTGTTAGTACCACAGGTGTATTTGACAACAGTCAGACCGAACAGACAGATGGACTGGCTAGCAGTAATGACACTACTGATGAGAACCTGGGGGACGGAGAAGAAATGTCCAGCAATCAAGATGTTAGTCCATACCCTACCAGAGAAGCAGAAACAGCGGCTGGTGGTGGTGAGACAGATGGAGAGGAGTCCTACCATGTGGAAAATACATCCAAAGATAACATCACTAGAACTTTCACTTGGGACCAGGCAGTGGCAACATCAGAACAAGGAGAACTACAGGAGGAAGAACAGTCAAGTCACGAAGATATGGAGTTCGTGCGAACACATCGTCGACGTCAACGACAACTACCAATGTGGCTACGCACAGGAGATTTTGTGACATGAACTAAATGAACAGTTATGATTATTGAATATAACCGCATAAGACCATTGTGCCTTATTTGGGCTGCAGACCAAATGAGATGGACACTAAACAAGATAGAAATAGCTTGTAGCAGTTATATTTAATCAATATACTGTGGAATGTTTAGAAATACTTATTTTGCATTTTTATGGAAGATGGCAATTAAGGTTTATAGAACTAAACATGCTAAATTGTTTAGAATAATCACAAATCTAGTGCTAATTTGACGTCATTACTGTTTTTTGTTCCAACTGTTGGAAAACATGTGAGTCATAAGGTATACGTAGATGCCGGAGGTTGTATATATATATTTGTTTGGGGGCCGCAAGTGAAATCTTGTAAAGAAATTTTTTGTTGTTGTAATTTCCAGGCGCAGAGACGCGCCTTTTTCACAGGAGAGGGCAGTGTAACAAAGTTTTTTTGTGGCCTATCATTTCTTTTCTTAGTTTGTTCCTTTAAGATTTCAGTTTATAATTAGAGCCCTCTATTGGTCACCCCTAGTCAAGTTGACTTAGTTTTTCTTTGGAAAGTTTAGATTCCTGTAGTACCATAGTGATTTAGTTCTTTTGTTAGCCTATTATGATTGTGGCCTTTGTTATAGGTCTGGCTGGTTAGTCCAGTAGAAACCATTATGTAACTTCTTTTTAAATGTGGCATGGGCTGACTTTATTTACAATGGAAATGTCCATTTACACTCTAGCCACTTGCTTATTGCTATATAAACTGCTGGCAGCACAGTCCAAGGTGGACTCTATGATTGGGAACGGCGGTGGATGGTGCTATCATATTTTCTCTAAAACGGCTGAAGTTAGCCAAGGGCCAGGTTGCCCCATTTTGGATATTTATTTTGTTAGGGGTGTATTTTGCCTTATTTTAGATTGCACCATCCACCACCTCATCTGTACTGTGCTGTTGTAAGTACATTTTTGTTGTTGTATTATTTACATGTGTACCTTGTACTTGTGTTTATTTACCATGCCTATCCCCTAACCTGAACTTAAAACAGTCTTTTATATTTCTTGAGATGCCTTAAAATTATATTTAGTTGGTCTTTTGGGCAAATCATACTGGCGGACGGCCCTAAGTCGAGACAAAGGGGCGCCGTTACAGTTCTAAATATGATACAAACTTGTTGCACTGACGATCTTCAAATCGAAATGTTAAAATCAAGAAAAAATATGAATACCGTATATCTGTAACAAGAACCTACCCTCTTGCCAGTCCATGTCTTCTAGAAACACTTCTTCATTCAGAGGAAGCGGTCGTCTCAATTCTTGCTCTGTAGAGTCATAGCCAAAACAAAATCAGGACTTAAAAAATGTTGGGTTGTTTTTTTTGGGGGGGGAGGGGGGGTCATTTGATTAGTCAGCTAACCCTCCCACTGTTTGACCATTTGAAACCATTCAAAATTTCCACTTACCAAAATGCCCATTGGTTTTGTAAACACATGGTGATACCATTTGAACAGTGTTGGTAGCAAGCTTTACTACCATTCAAATCCATTCAAATGCATAGAGGGTCCATTGATTCACCACTTAGAAGTATCCAAACAAGGTTTTGTATTAGCTGTACTACCATTTGGAAAGATCCAAACAAGGTTTTGTATTAGCTGAACTACCATTCAAAACCATTTGGGGAAATCAATACTGTACAGTTATTTCACCATTCAAAACCACAAAAGCGAATGGTTTCAAATGGTGCATCAACTTGTATGAAAAAGGTACCAGAAGTAGGAGGGTTAATGAAGGCTATTTGAATTATGATGTGATAGCTTGACTGACTGTCTGAATGTCCTCAAATTTAATTTCTGAATAAAAAAAGGTTTAAAGGGAGGGAAACAACCTTATGTTTGTAGAAAGTTGACAAAAAAATTATTAATTTTCTCTAAAATGAAAGCACTTCAGATAAATAAACTATCAGGCTGATTTATATGTGTATCAACTTTACATCAAGTAAGTATTGAAATAATACTTTGTTAATTTGACTATCTGGTAAAAACCGCGGTTGTACCTTCCCTTTAAAGGGACAATGATCGTCACAATCATCAGGGCATGGAATCAGAGTGCTAGTTTTAGATTAACCCTCCTACAATCAGTGAAATTTTTGAAGCAACCCATTCAGGCCACTCCAAGCCATTGCTATGGTAGGCAGTGGCTCCTCATCATAGCTATACTGCATAGTAACATAATGCCTCATATGTCTGTTGGTTTAGTGGTTTGTGACTGACATTTTGCAGGGCATATTACTTTGTTCCAGACTCAGTGGCTGGTGGTAGGTTACTATGGAGAGTCTGTGTTTACAAAATAACTGCTGAAAATCCCAATGGATGATGGAGGCTTGGTATGGTTTATTGGTCTCAGTGGCTGATGGTGATTTATTATTGGGAGTTTGGTTACAGTATAACCTGCTGAAAATAAGGTCAATTGTGGTATACATGTGTCTTTGTATGCATGTATGTACATGTACATTGGAGATTACTTCAAAGGGGCAGTGTGGCTTATATGCACAAACAATGTGTGTACAACACATTGGACATTTAGTGGTTTACAGTGGCCTCTATGTGCAGGAGGGTTAACTCAGTGATTGAAAATAATACCCCACATGATAAGGGAATATTACCGTTACTGCTGCATAAATGAACCAGTATTATTTGGTCATTGTGTTCATCTTAACCTAGAACACCAATATGGCAATAATGTGTCCTATTGAAAATCTAAGTAAGACTAATTGCGGTGACACCATGTGAAATTCTCTCAATTGAGTAGTAATTAGTTCTGAAAAGAACTGGAGGTTATTGAAAATCTGCTGTGATTGTGATGATATTGTCTCGTTAAGTGCACAGTAGCACTGTTTAAAATGAGCCTACAGATATTTTTGTACCTGTGTGGCTCGCATCATATGCTTTCCTGCTGATGTCGTTGCCGAGTGTTCTCCATGCCGTGTCAACCTTACAGAACTGTTGCATTGCTGCGTCTCGGTCTGCCTCACTGCTGAATTGTGGCAACTTGTCTGGATGGCACTTGACCCAAGAGAAAACAACAATAAAACATTGAAACTAAACACAAAAAAACCTCTTTGTTTGTAGACTGGTCTAGAGGCAGAGTCCTATAATTAAGATACACCAGGGGTAGATTCCGGGTCGCTGAATGGGAGGAAAGGAGGCAAACAGCTGAAAAACGTGGCGCACAAAATGTATAATAAATTTACACATACAACAGTTACAAAATGGCCCAAAAAACCCTGAAGCTCCCCCCCTCGGGCCACACCCCCTCAGCCACTATTGAAAGTTAGCTCAATGCATTACAATTTGTGGAGTGTCGTGGCTGAGCAGGCTAGCTTACCGGACTCAAGTTCTGGTGTTAGCAGCAGAATGTGGGTTCGAATCCCGGACGTGACACAAAGTTTGTGTCCTTGAGCAAGACACTTAACCATAATTGCTTATAGGGGCAGAGGCAGTTTAACAACTGCCTTGTTCTGGACTAGTTACCCCTCCCAGTCCAATTCGCACCGTGAAGAGGCTGGTTATTAACTTGTCTTGTTTCGGTGCTTGGGGCTGGTTCAGTGTGGAGTTGTTGTAACAACTCAATGACTTAGTAGCCCCCACCTTGGAGTGTGGGGCTTGCTACCTTGTGTGGGGCGATTTGCATTATAAAACATAAATAAATAAATTTAAAAAAAATTAAAACAATTTAGGATGATGGGCCTACAAGGGCAAAAGTATGAAATTTGACACCCAGATTGCTGTAAATAATACACTGAACCTGGTTTGGCCATAGCCTAGCCCTCAAGGATGCACATCCAGTGAGATGTTGGCCATTTTGTCGTCTGCTAAAAACACAAGCTTAGGCCATTGAGGAACTATGTGACACTATGCACAAGTGGAGGTTAGGTTTGACATTCTTTCCCGTGGGACTGACATTATTAACCCTATTGGTTAATATGTGCCATTTCATGGATAGGTTGGACAATGGATAGGTGTATTTGGCCAGACTTTTATCAATACCTGCAGAATTGCTTTTTGGTAGCTTGATTTCAGCTCCTGATGTGAGGCATCTGAACTGGTTCCGAGGATGCTGTACAGACCTCTAGAGGATCCCGCCATATTGAATTTAGTTTGTGTCCAGGTTTCAGCAACTGATGATGTTATAATGTATACATCATGTACAGGGTACTGCAAGCAACGGAAATTTAGTTTGTATAGGTTTCAGCAACTGATGATGTTATACTGTATACAATACACCATGTACAGGGTACTGCAAGCAACGGAAATTTAGTTTGTATCTAGGTTTCAGCAACTGATGATGTTATACTGTGTACAATACACCATGTACAGGGTACTGCAAGCAACGGAAATTTAGTTTGTATCTAGGTTTCAGCAAATGATGTTATAATGTATACATCATGTGCAGGGTACTGCAAGCAACGGAAATTTAGTTTGTATCTAGGTTTCAGCAACTGATGATGTTATACTGTGTATAATACACCATGTACAGGGTACTGCAAGCAACGGAAATTTAGTTTGTATCTAGGTTTCAGCAACTGATGATGTTATACTGTGTACAATACACCATGTACAGGGTACTGCAAGCAACGGAAATTTAGTTTGTATCTAGGTTTCAGCAACTGATGATGTTATAATGTATACATCATGTACAGGGTACTGCAAGCAACGGAAATTTAGTTTGTATCTAGGTTTCAGCAACTGATGATGTTATACTGTATACAATACACCATGTACAGGGTACTGCAAGCAACGGAAATTTAGTTTGTATCTAGGTTTCAGCAACTGATGATGTTATACTGTATACAATACATCATGTACAGGGTACTGCAAGCAATGGAAATTGGAACGAAACAAATTGTCAAATTTACTTCAAGGGAAGCTACAGCCTACAACATGTAATCCTCTGTGATAATACTAATAGTAAGTTAGCCCCATTCTAGGGCCAATACACTGGAGTCCCTCCATATCCTTGGCCCTAGCCCCACATGTACAAAAAAGGAACGATTTTTCAACTTTTGATATGCTAATTATTACAATCTAAAGTTTTGTGATGAGGTAAGCTTGCCCAAGTAGACACTTTTGGCATGAAGTTTGCTATTGTGAGATCAGTAATTTTGGTGAAATTTTAATGTTATTATTATTTTTTTAATTTCAAAAATGTTTCGAAAATTTCATGAAAATGAGATATCCCAGAATGGGACCGTACTCAAGTTCCCTCAGCCTTATGTTCCCTCAGCCCTATGTTCCCTCAGCCCTAAATAGACCCTATGTTCCCTCAGCCCTATGTTCCCTCATCCAGTCTTAACACTCCATGAGGGAACATAGGGCTGAGGGAACATAGGGTTGAGGGAACATAGGGCCTAATTTGGATTTTAAAAAAATGTTAGGCATTGAGGGAACATAGGGCTGAGGGAACATAGGGCTGAGGGAACATAGGCATGACCCCCCCAGAATGACAGATTTTATGCCAAAAGTGCCTGCTACATGTAGGTTACATAATCACTGAGATTTAGGTTGTAATAATTAGCAGATCAAAAGTTGAGAATAAAGAAAAAAATCGCTCTTTTTTGTACATGCAGTGCTAGGGCCAAGGATAGGGAGGGAGTCCAGTGTATTGGCCCTAACGTTAGAATGGGGCTAGGGCCAAGGATATGGAGGGAGTCCAGTGTACTATTGGCCCATGGAGGAAGGAACTCTTCCTTCCTCCATGATTGGCCCAAGAATAGAAATGGGAGTAGAAGTGAAGTCAGCCCAAGGCCAATAATTTATAACATTTACAACTCAAGTCAAAACTTTAAATAAAGGGGGAGGGGCTTCTGGGGGATACCACAATTGCCCCTATTTAGTCATATAATCTTCGTTTTAGTGCTACATGATAAAACGTTTTGAAAGCCTTGAATCAAATGCGTAATAATTTGTCTTGATCATGAGCCAAGAACATTAAATTATACAGCATGTTATGACATGTCTACGTGGTACCTGACTATTTGCCACAAATGAAATACTAATTAGATTAACATTAAGGACGTCGAGGAACCGGACCGTATTCAATACACAAACTTCTTCAAAACAAGCTACACTGCACTGCACGTACAGATCACACACAATTATGTAACTTGTAAGTATAAAATACCTGGATTTACCTTACTTAAAATAGCTTTAACCACTTTCTTGTTACTTCTCTTTTTAACTACCGCAATTATATTACTCTGACCGTTTTATGGCAATGTGGGGGGAAAATGAACAGTGAAAAAACCGCAAAATGAAGTCATCGGTTCGCAAGATGACAACCGCACCTGTCGCTCTATAACTGCTCGCTGGTACTCTGTTGAGCTTCACAATTCATGTAAACTTATACATGACATTTAATTGATTACCAGTGAACACGGAAGAGAGAATGACACTGGATGATTGCTCAGTGATTGATCAGTGAATTTGGGCGAAAAATAAATAAATTGTTAAATAAATCTTTCATTCCTGTGTTATCAAACATGAGGTAGGTTATATCAGTTAATTAGCAATGTTTGAACCCATAGTTCTTCAACATTTTCATCGAAGAACAACAGCTGGGTTAATAAAGGGAGGGCATGGAATCGGTTTCCTAGTTTACCGTGACTGCAAATAATACTGGCTCATTTATGCAGCAGCAACGGTAATATGACCTTATCATGTGGAGTATTATTTTCAGTCACTGAGTTACTCTAAAACTAGCGCTCTGATTCTGTACCCTGTTGATAGTGATTTTTCTGTCAATCAAATTAAAACTATAGCAATAACTTTCGTTTGATCAACCATGACAACTATATAATTATTCTCACTCATCAATGTCTGATAAAAACAGTGAATTTGATGTATTTTTAGTAACATTTCTGTGACCTCTTTTAATTTTATTGACTGCTCTATGCACGTACGTAACGATAGATGAATTTAATGATACATTATAATTATGGGGTAGAATGTCGTATCCGACCGCCACTTTTTCTCATTCAATATAACCAATAAAGTAATCTTACCTACCTCGTAAGGTGGAGAACATATGGATGATGATGGACATATATTTCAAATTATTCCAGGATATTTATTTCATGAAAAATCAGGCATTTTTGGTATACGATGACTTCCTCGGTCATGTCAGTCTGATCTTGTAAACTCCACAATTACTGATTAGTGACCAACACAGTCATTGTACATGCGCAGTGGCAACTATAATAGGATCCTTCTATTTTCTGAAGGGGAGGATTTTTTTTAGAAGGGAAGTAAAGTCCGAAAACCATCATAAAAGTGGATTTTAAAGATAATTTTCACTTTCTGTACCACCAAAAATCGATAGAATAATTTTTAACTGGTTAGTGGTTGCAAAAAAATTCCAAAAAAGCCCTTAAAAGTGGTGGTCGGATACGACATTCTTTCCTAATTAATTTTTTTTTTAATCAAGAACAGAAACCTGTTTGAGATACACGGATAACGGATTTAAATCTTGTATTAAAAATGGCTTACTTGATTTGATGAAACAATTGCCTGATGGGCTACCATCACAGTTCGCAAGGTAACCCCTGTGAATTTGATAGATTCCTTGTGCAGCTGAGCAACACTTACATGTAAGTGACTGTACCCTGTGAACACACCCTAACCACCCCAAACCCATCAAACTCCAACAGCTGGTTGTGTTGCATTTTGATGGACCCATGCATGGTGCTGGATTTTGGTGGATTCAGGAAGGTTCCTAGCCAAAACCATTAGGGGTTAGGGTTAATTTTGTTGGAATTAATTGTCGGTTGAAATCATCATGATTATATTGATCTCTTATCTTTTTAAATTGGAAATTCAGGTAATATTTGACAGCATATCACCAATTCCGTCACCATGAGTTCTATCATAACTGAACGTGCTCGGAGCAATCTTCTAGTTCACCGAGCATCCATTGCTCAGGACTTGATGGTGGACTACGTGATAGATGAGCTCATATCTGATTTCAGCATCAGCATTGAAGACTCTGAGCTAATTAGTGCAGAGGTAGGGTGCAATTAAGGGAAGTTACAATATTGGTGGGTAGAATGTCGAATACAACCGCCACTTGTCTATCCAAATACACTCACTGGCCAAAAGTATTGCAACATGCTCAAAACTGAGCACTTTACAGTAACAGGTGAGATGATCATTTAATCTGATTTCATCGATCGTGTATTACATAATTTCCGAGCAAGAACAGTAAAAAAGAACATTGACTTCAAAACACAGGCACTTTCAAGAAGTCTTAAGTAGTGTAAATAAAATAAAATAAATTATTGTAACACAGTTGAACTCCAAACTGAACTTTGGTGTGTGTTGCAATACTTATGGCCAGTGAGTGTACATGTATATGCAATACCAGACAATGCTTTTACCAGTCAAAAATGGTCGACTCATTTTGACCTATAAATGTACTTATTACACGTACGGTTTGACAGTGTTTGACTTTTAAGTTCACTGGATATACCTTGGCAAGTATATCAACATTTTGACTGATTTTGACTCTTGCAGTAACAGAGAAGGGTTAAATAAAACGCCATTTTACTGCATTCAGTAATTAGTTAAAACTAATCAATCCAAAGTTTGATGGATCAGGAATTTACTTTCCTATATACAGCAAACAAGAAGACGCAGAGCCTCCAAACTTCTTGACATCATCGCAACCAAAGGTCAGCAAGCGTATAACAACTTATACAAAGTGCTAAGTGTCAAGCACAAACACTTAGCTGTACTTCTTGAGGATGGGGTCACTGTAGATGGAGTATCCCTCACGCCAGGAATGTCACCAGATATTCTATCTGAAGACGAAGGTGAAACTTTTACTTAGGCTGGAGGACTAAAAAGGGGTTGTAACCATCAGTTCTTTTCAGAACTAATTAGTACTCAAATAATTTTTTCACATTTTTGTCACCACAAATAGTCTTTACTTAAATCCTTTTCACCATGCAAAGCTACAAATCTTACTTAAAAGTATCCATATTTTTTAGGAATTCTAGGCTAAACTGCTCAGTGAATCAGCCTGAAGAAAGTTTTGAAGAACAAAATTGGGGGGTCTATATGATTTTACTACTTCTTTTAAAGGTTCCTTTATACTTTTATTAACCCTCCTACTTCTGGTACCTTTTTCATACAAGTTGATCCACCATTTGAAACCATTCGCTTTTGTGGTTTTGAATGGTGAAATAACTGTGTACAATATTGATTCCCCCAAATGGTTTTGAATGGTAGGTCAGCTAATACAAAACCTTGTTTAGATACTACATTGTAAGTGGTGAATCAATGGACCCTCTATGCATTTGATGGATTTGAATGGTAGTAAAGCTTGCTACCAACACTGTTCAAATGGTATCACCATGTGTGTACAAAACCAATGGGCATTTTGGTAAGTGGAAATTTTGAATGGTTTCAAATGGTCAAACAGTGGGAGGGTTAATTGAGGATATTTAAAAAAAAAATCTGTTGATGGTATCAAACATCCTGGTGTTACAATCTGTTTTTTCAATACAAATTCTCTCTTTCAAATAACACAGTCCAGGTCGTCATGACGCGAGGTGGTGTGCCTCCCCGGCCGTCGGTCTTCATCAGCCGATCCAACAAAATCATGGAGATCCGTGAGGCTCTTTACCAGCTACAAGACAAGATAGGCTGGGTGCTGGTCCATGGTATGGGAGGCATTGGTAAATCAGTACTGGCATCGGAGGCTGTTAGAAACTCCAAGGTCTTGTCTAGTAAGTGCCTCATTTTGGGGACTAGCCCTTATCTCATCCATGCAGTTGTCTACCAAATTACTATACTTGACAAAAACAATCAACGGACTGGTGTGGACTATTACTGTGCTAGACCTTATCTGTAATTGCATTATTTTGACCTTCCTAAGTTCTTAATGTATGGCATGGCTGGTGCAGGCAATTTGACCCTTGTGTAGTGACAAGAGGGATGGTGTGATTAACCAGTTGACGTCGGGAATATTTATTTTTTTCCGGTCCCCTGTGCGGGTTTATTTTCAGTGAAAAATCTGAAAAAATTTCTAGCCATTAATAATTTTTGTTGTTAATGAAACTAAGTTCGGACACCCAAATAAACACCTTTACTCATTGACATTTCGAGAATTAAATGGCTAGTTTTTTAATTATGGTTGTGTTTGTTCAGCACAATTAGACCGTTGGCAAGCTCCGATGCAATGGCCTATTAGCGACCAGCGCCTGGTCAGCGCCTGGTCGAAAAGACGGCATACCTGGAGAGAGATCGAAGGCCTCGTAAACAATGGATATAAATCCGTCTTTACAAATTCTTGGCTGGTATGTCAAAGGAACAGGTCTTGGATAAAGGGATTACGCAAAAATCAACAAAAAGAGTGAACTCGTTCAGTGTTTGCAGTGCATTTTGTCCGGGGCCACAGAACCGTGACCCCATGGACTCCGAGAAACGATTGCGTGTATACAAGTCAGCCGCCACGACGGCACGCCACTTGTGGCATGTTGACAAGTCTCCCGGTAACACACACAAAAATCGGAATGCGTGTTTAGACGCTCTCCGATCCGCTTGACATACATAGGCCTGTGATTTCTCACGATTTTTTACAAATCTCCCTTTACCTCAGAATTGTCTTGAAAGAAGAGAAGTAGCCACCAAGGAAAGAAAAAAGTAGCCTGTATTGTGTCCAAACCTCAAGTTTCTTGTTTGTGAAGAATCTGAAAGTCCTCAAAAATTAAACATCCAAGAGGTTCGGGGGGTTTTGTGAAAAGGGAGACCTACGCCTGCTCCCCATTTTTCAGGATTATTTACTTTTGTCAAATCACACCCCTGCATACATCATGTATAGCTAGCACCATGGTGCTAATCAGAGGCATTTACATACTCCAAAATCTTGTCCAGTTCGTGCTTCATTTTGGGTACCAGTGTGATTAACTATACCTCATAATGTACATATTCACAGGGAACGATTTCGTTCAAAAAATTTGCACAGCAAAACTGCGATGCCAAAAAAAGAATTTGCATAGCAAAATAATTTGTTGTACAGCAATCTGTGAATTTTGTGTAGCAAATTTAACCAGTTCGCACCGGGAATAAAAGGTTTTTCCTAACCCCCGTGGCGGGTTTATTTTTACCGCACAAACACGAACAATGGTGCTCACCAGAGCGTGACCGGGGAGACCGCGTCTTCCACCGTATGCTTATGGCTCGTTGCCACGTCGACCGGGAATCTATACAAATATTCCCGAGAATCCTGTGGCGTGTTTAGACGCTCTCCGATCCGCTGTCCAAAAAAAATGTGCGTGTATACACGGCCTCCGACGCGAACTGGTTAAAATGCTTAAAATTACAGTATATAGTGTGTACAGGTGTTGTTTTTCAAGGCTTTACTGTCATTTGGTTCATAATATGAATGTCCAAATTTTACCAGAAATAATAATCTTTAGTTTCAGGAAATTGAGCCACAGGTGGTAAAAAAATTCACATTTCTTCTTCTAGGCAAATTTCTTCATTATTTTCGCCAAATTGCAGTCATTCATGAAAGTTAGTCATCCATCTATTTTCTTTTTTGTTTACATTATTATATCGATCGCTAAAGCAGAGGCAATATCACGAAAACAATATTGTGTGCCGAAATGATTCTTAATCTCACCACTACATATATAAATGAATGCTCATTTTATTAATTTTTCAAAAACTATTATTATAAAACGAAGTTCTTTGAATACGGCCGTAGTGATCGTATGAAAGTGCATGTGTGAACTGAACACGGTACTATTGTGTATAGGGGGTGGCTCAATGTTCCAACCCCTAAACTCAGTAGAAGAAAAATAAACACGTGCGAAGCTTTAAAAAAAACTGGGCGGTTGTTGCGTGTTTTCCATTTCGGGAATTACGCCCGTAGTTAATTCATCAGCAGAAAAATATTCCATGCACATAGAATTTTAGGCAATGCGGATAAAATCCTTACGGATTGCTGGTAAATAAAGTTGCGTGAAGTCATCGTTAACCATGTACCCCCGGCGTGAAAACATACCCAGTCTGCCAGTCAGGAAGGATCCCTTGATATTTTTTGGTCAGAAATATACATGTAAACGTTATTTCGGGAAAGGTTTGTGAATATGATTTCAAAAAATGTTTATTATTAAACCACAATAGTGAAGAAATCTGTCGCAATTTGTATCGCAAAATCTGCGATGTATTGTTTGAAACTCCATCGCAGATTGTCCAAATTACATCGCATTTTGCGATGTGATACAGGGGAAATCATTCACTGATTCATGAGCAGGTTACATCATACATATTTATGAGCAGGCATTGTTCTCATTGGAAGCAGTTTCAAACTCCAAGATCCTGTCTAGTTATTGTACAGACCAATGTGATTTTCTGCACCTCATACATATTTATGAGCAGGCTACCTAATGCATATTTATGAGCTAGCACTGTTTTCCCCTGTGCCTACAGAGGTCTTTCCCGGTGGTGTATTCTGGGTGGCTGTAAGCAACGTCGACAAGTCCAAACTACTGACTAAACTCCAGAATCTTTGTGCGAGACTGGACAGGCAGTCACGACCCCCACCACTGAATCTTGAAGAAGCAAAGGATAGACTGAGATTAGTTCTCATGGAGCAACACCCAAGGTATCACTCCAATTTCATAGAGTTGCTAAGTAGAAAACATTGCTTAACAAATTTATATGCTTAGCAAACTTTTCATCATAATTTTTTATTTTTTAAAATTTATTTATTTTTATATATTTTTATAATTATTATTTATTAAAAAAAAAAAAAAAACTTAGAACACACAACCCTTTTACCCTTCTTAATCAGATTTTACAACTTATAATAATAAATCATACAACACATCTAACATTAAATATTCGTATCCACAACCCACTATTTTTTTGGTATAATTTTTCTTCCTTTCGTGCTGAGTTTGACAAAGTCTGAATCTTTATAATCAGTCGTCACTCTCATTCTACGCACTTCTTGGAATAGTTTTAATCCATTTGTCCACGGTGATAGAATTAACGTTTTTGCATATCGTGAGATATGTTTATGGCTAAATAAACCTTATGTTTATTTATAATCAAACCAGAAGCAATATGCATTATGTGACAATTTGGCTGGTAACCTATTTTTGCTAAGCATATTTAGCATAGCAGCTCAATGACATTGGGCCCCATACCCTAGTCTTTAAGGACACTATTGTCATGTGCAGGGCAGACTTTCAACAGGGCATGGAATCGGTGTCCTGGTTTAAAAAGGAACACGGTGACTGAAAATTACTGGCTCATTTATGCAACAGCAACGGTAACATGACTTTATCATGTGGGGTGTTATTTTCAATCACTGAATTAATCTAAAACTAGCACTGCAATTCCATGCCCTGTTGATCGTGACGATACTGTCCCTTATATTGTTGTATTATTTATACATGATCCATCACTCCAAGAGGGCGCTATCTCCAGACAAACTGCATGTATTCATAGAACAAAGATGCATGATAGTGGTTTGCCTGGTGAAAGCCCCCGCTTGTTGCAATGGATAAAAAATACAACTACATCTTGAATCAAGACTAACCAGACTCAAGTTTTAGTGGGTTTGAATAATAATCTGTCGGCTTCCCTGACTGCAAGTAAGTAATCCTAGCCTATTTCCTCAAAACATGACAGGGGCCAGTCTATTTTCCCCCAAGCCTCACTTTGGTCTCATGTACCTCTACAGAAGATAATCTGTATTGCTTTGGTGTAATAAACGTGTATTTTACTTTGAAATACCCCGCAGTGTCAAGTCTCTAATAGCGTCTAGTTTATTTTCTAGATGTCTACTTATTTTGGACGACATTTGGTCTTCCAAAGTGGCTCGGATATTTGACGTTCAGTGCAGAGTGCTCATCACAACAAGAGACAAGAGTGTAGTGGATTCTATCGGAAGTATGAAGATTCTTATAATTGTCTGTAGTTCTCATATTTCGCAAGTTGGTGAAATAATATATTTTCCTTTTTTCATGCAAAATAAGTGAAATGAAAAGAAGAAAGTCAAAATGATAGCCCATATCTAGATTATTTATTTATATTTTGAAACGTAAGGCCAATAACCGTTATATGTGACCCGCTCTGGTAAAACCCCAAACTTCTCAGCATTTACCATAATGTGTAACAGCCATGAAAAAGGTCCAAAACTGACCCCAGGGACCAGTTTGAAGGACCAGTTTTCATGTCACCATACAGAGCATTTTCTCTAGATTTTGATGGAAAAAGAAAAATCCTGAAACGTTGTTGGGAACATTGTTAATTTTCACAATAAATTTGGGAGGTCACTTTTGAAAATTGGGTCCAAGTTTAGGGTTTTTACAGAGGCAGTCACATTTTACAAATATTTCTAACAAGATTTGATTTGACTTTCACAATTAGCATGTTATATTATCGCTGTCTGTGAGTACTTGTGTAAAGTTTGACCAGACCGTTTACCATAATTTTAATTAATTGTTGCGTTTTACTGTTCTAGGTACTGTCTATACAGTTAGCCTTCAACATGGCTTCTCACAGGACCAGGCTTTAGAGATGCTGTCGTTGTGGACCGATATGCCGATTCAGAAACTTCCTAATGAGGCTCACCAAATATACGAAGCTTCTAAAGGTACCACAGGCTGTTTGTCGTTTGATATTTTTTTTGTCCATCAAAATTAATTCTTGATTTGATTTTAGTTTTGATCTCTGGAATCGGAACATTTTTGATGTATTATTTCTCAGATTATTTGAAGTCATTACCAACTTAAAGGGACAGTATCGTCACGATCAACAGGGCATGGAATCGGAGTGCTAGATTTAGATTAACTCAGTGACTGAAAATAATACCCCACATAATAAGATCATATTACCGATGCTGCTGCTTAAATAAGCCAGTAAATTTCAGTCATGTGTTCATCTTAAATTAGGACACCGATTCCATGCACTGTTAAAGGTCTGCTCTGATCGTGATGATACTGTTCCCTTTAACACCAAATATGCATTTTTGAAAATTTTTGAAAAACAAACGGCTTATGCTGCTTTCAAGTGATGTCGTGTTTCTCATGTCCACAACTTGTTCAGCATATTGTGGAGTGCCATGGCCGAGCGGTTTAGTGCATCGGATTTGTGTTCTGATGGCCGAGTCGTCAGATTGTTGGTTCGAATACTGACCATGACCGTGGTACTTATGTCCTTGAGCAAGACACTTTACCATAATTGCTACTCTCCACCCAGGAGTAATTGGGTACCTGTGAGGGCAGAGTTGGTTGTTGTGTTTGATTAGCCCAATATGCGCCAAAATGGCAGCAATTGAGCTGTATACTCCCCAGGGAGCTGAGATGGTTTCAGGAATGATTTATGCGCCTGATGAGCAGGGGTAATAATGTAATGCGCCTTGAGCACCAGTTTGGTGGATACCTGCACTATATAAGTCCACGTTATTATTATTATTACACTTAAGCATCAGCCTTCTGAACTTGAGTATACCAGTGTTCCTTCCCAGTTCGCGAACAGGGTATTATGAGGTGACAGTGCACAAAGCATTAGCTCGACCAAAGTTTTGTCGACCTTTAGAAGTCAACTTTTCTTTCCTTTCTTGAACCAGGCAATCCTTTAGTCATCTCACTCGTTGGCGGGTTATTACGAGACCATCCCAATCGTTGGGAGTACTACCTGAAGAAATTACGCGACAAGAAATACAGCCGACTACGCAAGGCGTCGTCTTACGAGTATGACAGTGTGGACGAAGCAATGGGCGTTAGCGTGGATCAGCTTCCATTAGAATCCAGAGAATTGTATTTTGATTTTGTTATCTTCGATCCGGGCGTTAAGATTTCTGCAAAGGTAGGTTTTATTGTCGTGATGGGGAACTTAGATGTCATAGTTTTCACAGTAGAAAGGCCAAAGCACAACTTGGGTAATATCAAAAAAGAAATATTATAGAAGTTTTACTTTAGACCTATACTTGGTGTGAGTTTTATTATAACAACAGTTATCCCGTATAACCTTTTCTCTCTGAAGTAATTTCTGTTACTTTTTGAAATTATCAAATCTAATTTGAAATCTGAGAGAACATGAAGATCAAAATCCTAAAAGTTTAAAATTGAAAAGTCAAATTTGTAGCTTTGCTTGGTAAAAAAGTTAGTAAAGACTGTTTGCGGTGACACCATGTAACATTCCATTTTGAGTAGTATATAGTTCTGAAAAGAGTTGGTTACCACTTGACGTTTCGATCAGTATGTTCTGATCGTCTTCAGGAGAACCACTACTCAAAAGAGAAATTAACATGGTGTTATTGCAAACAGTCTTTACTTAAATTTGATTTTTGCAGAAATGTATGTAAAAAATTTCCTTTATAACGATTTACCTTAATTAAGCATGAAGGCGCAGCATGAACTTTTACAAACATTTCTGGATACAATATATCTTCCTTTCCTTGTCTATTTTCATTTGTGCGTAGGTTCTGAGCATATTATGGGACGAGGAAATGGAGTACGTCGAAGATGAGATGCTTAAACTAGCCAACAAGTCCCTCTTGCGTCAGGAATGGGATGATAAGCTACGCTGTATGAGTTACACAGTTCACGATCTGCAATTAGACTTCCTCAAGCAGAACTGTGAAATTCAAAAGGTGACTCATCGGCTTGTTGAGGGCGCTATTCATCGCATCAGTGCAACAAGGTTGTATCATTGTTACGACCTTGTTGCAGACATGGATTTTGCTTGGTTCAACAAGGTTGTATCTATTTACAAAGTTCTAGGATGAACACGTAAAGCCTATGGAAAAAGATACAACATTGTTGCACTCGATTGATTTAATGTATGCAAATTTATGGACTATTGCACAAACGACCTTGTTGCATTTATAGATACGACCTTGTTGTTCTGACACAACATATTGTTTTGTTTGCGATTCTTGATCTGCATGGACACAGATGTTTTGATTGGCAAACAAGAGCTGTACCCTTGCAAATGCAGAATTTTTATCTCCTTTCACATTTCTATTTAGTTAGGATGAAATCCTGAACCTTTCTCACCTCCCTGGGGAGTATACAGCTCTGTGGTGCCGTACTCAACACTAACAGTGGCTATCAAACACAACTATCAATCCTTACACTGTCTCAGCTCCCTGGGGAGTATACAGCTCTGTGGTGCCGTACTCGACGCTAATAGTGGCCATCAAACACAACTACCAATCCTTACACTGTCTCGGCTCCCTGGGGAGTATACAGCTCTGTGCTGCCATACTCAACGCTAATAGTGGCTGTCAAACACAACTACCATCTCTACCCTCACAGGCACCTATTTAAAAAAAAAATTCTTTCTTCCAGGATGTTCATAAAAAGCTGGTCATGAGGTACAAGAAACTATGCAACGGTAAGTACCACACCCTAGAGGATGACTCCTACATCCATGAGTACCTTCCCATGCACATGGCCAGAGCTCACCTCAGCTCAGAGCTGAAGAACGTCTTGCTGAGCCTCGATTGGGTAGACAGGAAGCTAGCCGTGATGGGCACCCCCGCTCCAGCCTACGTCCTGAGCGACTACGTCAAGTACAGTATTCTTCTGATGTCAAGAGAGGTAATTTTTAAGTTCTCCATGCTTATAAACCTTTATCACAAAGAGACTGAAAAGGAAACATTAAGAATTTGATATTTCAAAAACCTTTTGACAAAGTGCATTTCGAATGCAGGCCTATGAATTCTCAGGATTTTCAGGGCTTCAATTTATAGGGATAAATATAGGGCTTCAAGTTGCAGGGCTTCAAGTGTCCCTATATTTCCTATATTTTTTTGATTTCCCATACTGAAAATGGTGTTAAAAATCGAATGAGCACTGTTGTTGTGCACCTGTTGTATTTGTAAAATTCCTATATTTTTCCTATAATTTTCTTGTGAAGCCCTATATTGGCCCTATATTGGCCCTATATTTTAGAAAAAAAGCCCTATATTAATTATCCCTATAAATTGAAGCCCTGGATTTTTCCTGATTTAAATTTGTTATTATTTGTTTTCAACTCAACAATTATACCCACATTGCAACATAACAAATAAATAAATAAGTAATTGGATGTTTGTTCAAATATAGACAGACCATTGAGAGAAAGTCGAACAGTTATCAGGCCCGTGATTTCTCAGGATTTTTTACAAATCTCCCTTTGCCTCAAAATGTTCTTGAAAGAAGAGAAGTAGCCACCAAGGAAAGAAAGAAGTAGCCTGTATTGTGTCCAAACCTCTAGTTTCTTGTTTGTGTGGATGTGGAGAGTCTGTAAATCCTCCAAAATTAAATATCCATGAGGTTCAGGATTTTTCAGGATTTTTTATCACTTTTGTCAAATCACACCCATGACATCTTATACTTGAGGTACACCATTTTGTGGTAATTAGTAATATACTTTTTTACTTTAACAAAAAAGAGAATTTTTGTCATAATTATTTATTCATCAACAGGAAATTGATATCGCTAAGGACTTCCAACTTTTCATCAGCGTCAATGCTCATCTGCTCGTTCAAACCCCTCAACCGGACGTTACGCAACTTGCCCTCAGCCAATCACCAGACACGTTAGTCTATAAACAAGCTCTACAGAGGGCGCTACAGAGCACGTCTGGTTTCTACACTAATTGGTGGTAAGTATCAGTTCTCAAGAAAAAGAGTAGCGAAAGCCAATAAAAACTACAGGAATGACAATACAATATCAACATAATCCTTTTTGCAAATACGAACATTGGATAGCACGTACATGTTTTACTTTAACCTTCCTACACATGGAGGCCACTCCGATCCACTAAATTCTGTTCTTTAGCAACCTTCAGTACATGCATGTACAAGCCTGCTGTCCTTTCCAAGTAATCTTACAAAATCAACTGTGTGCCACCCAAGGCCACTGTAAATGTTTGAACATATTAGTATGGCCTGCAATGTATCAATGGGAGACCACCTTACCCTGCAATCTCAGTGGTGTGACAGTGCACAGAAGGGTAACCATAGGAGGCTACTGGCAACAGCTAATGGCTTGGAGTGGCCTGAATGGGTTGTTTCAAAAATTGCATTGATTGTAGGAGGGTTAATTAATGAAAAAGGACAAATTAAATGCAAATATTATGCCGAAGGGGCTATTTGGGTTGGGGGGGGGGGGGGAAATTAAAATACCAACCAGTCACCTAAACTGAATATATTTTCAATGATTCATTTACAGCAATAGACCATCTATAATGGATGCAATATTGATGAGATGTAAGACCCATGATGGAACCGTCTGCTGTGCTAATTTCTCTCCTCACGGCGATCAGATCGTGTCATGTGGTGAAGATGAAGTTATCAAGGTACTACAGAAAGCCATCACTGTGACATTAACATACTGAAAGAGCAATGGCCTATTTTTTTATCAAAATGTAATTACTGAAGTAGCTTTGAATGAATAAAAAATGTCATTTTAGGCCCCCAAAAAGTCCTGTTTCTGTTCATAGGTCGGCTTAAAAATCGGTGCGGTGATGCGTTTAAACAAAAACATTTTTTGTAATCCTTTTTTTTTGCCAACCAGTGAAATACATGATACGCGGTTATTGGAACCAGACCAAATTTCCATAGATATAGTATGGTGGCTAAGAGAGGCCTCACAAATCGGGCAAACGTTCATACCCCTATGTGAAAAAGTCATTTAAAACACAGCACGGATGAATTCCAATCGATCCAGCAATTTTGGCTGCAATTGGACATCGTTTTATAGCAAAAAATAAAGAAAACTAAACCAAAAACTGGAGACTTTTTTTTGGGCCTCATGTACAAACTGTAAAAATGTTCGGCTGCATCCCCATCCTCTTGCCCAGATATCAAAACCTTTTCTATGTTTTGGAACACCTTGCTTGACTTAATATTAAGTATGAGGTGGTTTTCTACCTGAAAAAGTAAGTTTTCCACCATTTTATTTTAAAATTTCACAGTGGGAAACTATTCCCTGGTAACCGCTAACATTTGAAAATGAAAGCATCCAAGATCAAAACGCAAACCACCAACCTGCTGAAGACATCTACTAACATAGATAGCGCCCTCATATGCCAATGCCCGGAGGCGATAGGCAGGCTCCATTGTTGATGGTATGGTGTCTGCAGCAGCAACCATATCAAAAGAAGGCAGTATATTCTCATTTTTTAATTCTTTTATAGATTTGGGACAGTATGTCTGGACGTGTTAACATAACATTTGACAACCATGAGGACCAGGTGAACTGGTGTGAATTCTCACCTGATGGTTCCAGGATCCTAAGCTGCTCCAATGATAAAACTCTCAAGGTATTACTATAAATAAAACTTTCTTTTAACCCTAACCTTCCCAAATCCTCCAAAATCCTCTTTGCCAAAGTGAAGGATTTTTGAAGGATTGAGGTTATTTGGACATTGCAGTGTTGAAGGATTTTGAAGGATTGAGGGCAGAAGTACATGTATCACAGATTAGAAACACATGTGTGCATACATGTCATCTGCATACAGTGGTAGTGGTCATTGTGCTTGCTTTACTACTGAAGGATTTTGGAGGATTCAGGTTATGACAAGTGGGCCTAGGGAGTTAGGAAGGATTCAGGTTATGTACAAGTGGGCCTAGGGAGTTAGGAAGGATTCAGGTTATGTACAAGTGGGCCTAGGGAGTTAGGAAGGATTCAGGTTATGTACAAGTGGGCCTAGGGAGTTAGGAAGGATTCAGGTTATGTACAAGTGGGCCTAGGGAGTTAGGAAGGATTCAGGTTATGTACAAGTGGGCCTAGGGAGTTAGGAAGGATTCAGGTTATGTACAAGTGGGCCTAGGGAGTTAGGAAGGATTCAGGTTATGTACAAGTGGGCCTAGGGAGTTAGGAAGGATTCAGGTTATGACAAGTGGGCCTAGGGAGTTAGGAAGGATTCAGGTTATGTACAAGTGGACCTAGGGAGTTAGGAAGGATTCAGGTTATGACAAGTGGGCCTAGGGAGTTAGGAAGGATTCAGGTTATGTACAAGTGGGCCTAGGGAGTTAGGAAGGATTCAGGTTATGTACAAGTGGGCCTAGGGAGTTAGGAAGGATTCAGGTTATGTACAAGTGGGCTTAGGGAGTTAGTATTAATGAAACCAAGGATTTGTTAAAAGCATCTAAAACACTTTAGGGAGGAGGGTCAAAGTCCTGGTACAGACAAATCTTTGAGTAGCCCGGTTGGGCGTGGGCTACCTGGCCTCCTAATCTGTCTTTTGTGAGTCCTAATCCTGTAACAATACAGTACCTGCCAATCAACATAACCTGGGCTTCTGGAGGGCCTAGCCCAGCCAAGCCAAGTAGAGCTCATTATAATGGCTGCAGTTGTGAACAAAAGACAGCTGAGGTTGCCAATCAAGTCTGTGTCAACAATAAGAGCTACTTGAGATCTATTCATTAGTAAAGGGTCTTTTGTGCTCAGATAGAGGATTATATAGGCCTCTGGGCCTGGGCAAAGCCTGGGCCTGGCTGGGCTTCTCAAAGGCTTGGCTGTACCATGACTTTGACCCTCCTCCCTAATACTAGCTCACAAGCCTGATGAAACCTGAAGATGATGAAGTAATGTTCAGTTTTAGAAGAGGAAGGAAAATGGACTACTTTTCGGGAAAAGTCTGATGGGAAAAGTCTGTATGAACTTGACCGCCAGCTTCACATGTTGGCTCAGGTCTGAGTGGGATTTGAACCCGCATCCACAGAAATGAAAGACGAGGAAAGAACCACGACACAAACAAGTGTAATAAAACTTATTGACCACTGTTAGAAATTGGATTGACTTTTACATTTTCTCATAATTGATAGTATCTGTGCATTATTTGATCTTCAAAAAGTTTAAATGTGACCCGCTCTGTGAAAATGAGTCACAAGTCACAAATTTGAAAAATTGAGATTTCTATGTGGATTTAATATTTTATTGATTGAAATTGACGTCAATTTCTATCAATAAAACAGTAAAATCAATGATTTTTTGTGAGTAGGTTGTTTTATTTCTGTCATTTGTTTTCCTTTCGAATGTTTGTTTTCCTAAGAATTCAGTTGTGTTAATTATGCAAATTATTGATTATTAAAAATGCCATATCTCCATAATACAATACGTCACTCACCTCTAACATATACCAAATTAAAGCTGATGATGTATTCTTTCCAGCTACATAGAAATCTCAATTTTTCAAATTTGTGACTTGTGACTCATTTTCACAGAGCGTGTCACAATTATCCTGAGAGAGAGATAACATTTTGTCCTTGACTGGAACCATATTCTCCCAATGAGGATAGCAAGAGGGATCATTGTTACCCAAGGATTACCTAATTGGGTATCATAGTTACCCAAGGGTTACCCAATTGGGTATCATTGTTACCCAAGGGTTACCCAATTGGGTATCATTGTTACCCAAGGGCTACCCAATTGGGTATCATTGTTACCCAAGGGTTACCCAATTGGGTATCATTGTTACCCAAGGGTTACCCAATGTGTAATCAGACGAGAAATAAAAGATGGGCTTGGAAACTAATATTGCAGGTCTGATATTTGTAAAGTTGGTAATGTATTCGAACTAGATATGACGACCAGTTTTGAATTCACAGATTGTGTTTATTTCTCTTTCAGTTGTTTGGAGTCCAAGAAGAGAAGATTATAGCGACACTTTACGGTCACATGGATGAAGTTTACATGTGTGTCTTCTCTCATGACGGAAAGAAAGCGGTGTCATGTTCTGAAGACATGACAATTAAGGTGTGTTTAAAGTTTTTTTTACCCGTCATTCCATTGAAAGCCCCAGACACATATTGTTATAATGGGCAGGGTATGCCCTTAGAAATTATTTGATTACCAAAATTTGTATTTGAAATAGTCTGAGGTACTGTGCACAAAAGAACCTTTACTAATGAATAGATCTCAAATAGTCCTTATTGTTAACACAGACTTGACTGACACCTCAGCTGTCTTTTGTTCACAACTGCAGCTAGTATAATGAGCTGGGCTAGGCCCTCCAGAAGCCCAGGTTATGTTGATTGGCAGGTACTGTATTGTTACAGGATTAGGACTCGCAAAAGACAGATCAGGAGGCCAGGTAGCCTGGGCCTGGCCGGGCTTCTCAAAGGCTTGGCTGTACCATGACTTTGGCCCTCCTCCCTAAGCGCCGCCGAGCAACAGCACACATGGGTACAACACGTGGTACAACATTTGAACCTTGATCGCCGAGCCGCTGACGTGCGCCATACGCCATGTCCCATACATACATAATGAAGGGCTATTTTAAGAGGTCGGACTTTAGTCTGACTTTTGGATGCGTAATCGCGGCTGTGATTGGTCAATATGTAATGGGGCAGGGCTTAACCCTAACCCTCTAGGTATTCTGGCTAGGAACCTTCCTGAATCCTCCAAAATCCATCAGTGCACTTTTGGAAACATGTCGTTATCTTCAAAATGCACCATGCATTTTCGTTGATCTTTCATATTCAGCATTTATGGCCTGTACTTCTTGTCAGGTAGTAATTTTGTCCCATTTGAAGAGGTGAAAGTACCAGTTTCCAACAGTGCTGAATTTTTACCAAAAAGTGGCCCTTGGAGGATTTTGATGGATTTGGGGTGGTTAGGGTTAATGGATCAGTCTGTTGTAGGAGGAAGTTTGCAGGAGTGTGTTCTTATCTGAGAAAAACTGGTGGTTCGACAACTTTGTGAAGGAATTCAATCTCTTCTGAGTTATGAGGTTCTGAAACGATTTATTGGGTCAAACTTGACATTTGAACCAGTATGCTCTGGTTGTTTTCAGGAGGCCAGACTCGGGTATTTAGAACCAGTATCAGACCTGTGATTCCTCAGTTTTTTATTATTTTATTTCAGGATTTTTTACAAATCTCCCTTTGCCTCAAAATGTTCTTGAAAGAAGAGAAGTAGCCACCAAGGAAAGAAAGAAGTAGCCTGTATTGTGTCCAAACCTCTAGTTTCTTGTTTGTGGGGATGTGGAGAGTCTGTAAATCCTCCAAAATTAAACATCCAGGAGGTTCAGGGGGCTTTGACATCTAGACCAATTGGAGACCCAGGCCCGGTACCAATTTTTCAGGATTTTTTACTTTTGTCAAGTCACACCCCTGCAGTATACACTTTTGGTAAAATTTCTGTAAATGCATCAGTGCAACAAGGTCATATCATAGTGATGACGTTGTTGCAGACATGGATTTTGCTCAGTGCAACAAGGTCATATCATAGTGACGACCTTGTTGCAGACATGGATTTTGCTCAGTGCAACAAGGTCATATCATAGTGACGACCTTGTTGCAGACATGGATTTTGCTCAGTGCAACAAGGTCATATCATAGTGACGACCTTGTTGCAGACATGGATTTTGCTCAGTGCAACAAGGTCATATCATAGTGACGACCTTGTTGCAGACATGGATTTTGCTCAGTGCAACAAGGTCGTATCTTTTTTACAGAGCTCCAGGATGAACAAAACCTATGGAAGAAGATACGATGTTGTTGCACTCAATTGTTTTAATGTATGCAAATTTATATACTATTGCACATATGACCTTCTTGTATTTTTTTTTAGATACGACCTTGTTGTTCTGACAGGACGATATTAAAAGAAAACCTTTATTTCTGTTAATTACACAGATATGGGATGTCGTCAACCTGAGACTGATACGAACTCTAAGAGGTCATAGCAAAGCAGTCAGAGCGTGTCTATGGTCAAGCAATGATAGCTTCATTGTAAGCTGCTCTCATGATGGGACAGTTAAGGTCGGTATAAACAGTGTAATAATTAACCCTCCTACTATTGCTTCACTTTAGTGGGATGTTGCTACAGAGGTCAAAACCAGTCAACTGCTCGTTTTGACTGTTGACCCAAATGTGCACACAGGGGCATTTTTGACTGGTTTTTACTGTCATTTTGACCACCCTGAACAATACCAGACAATGCTTTTACCAGTCAAAAACAGTGGACTCATTTTGACCTGTAAATGCTTACTACACGTAAGGTTTGACAATGTTTGACTTTTAAGCGCACTAGATATACCTTGGCAAGTATATCAACATTTTGACTGATTTTGACCCTTGTAGTAGTAGGAGGGTTAAAATACTAGAATTGACCAGTTGTCATATTGCATACACCAAGTAGTGTATGCATTGATCTTATGTTTAACATATTTAGAATGAAATCTTTGAATGCATGTATGATCTGAGTTGTGAGGGTGTTTGGCATTTTGGGTGGCCTGTGAATGCTCAATATTACACATTATTGTCGTGGCCGAGCGGTCTAGCTTACCGGATTCAAGTTCTGGTGTTAGCAACATAATGTGGGTTCGAATCACGGCCGTGACACTTGTGTCCTTGAACAAGACACTTAATCATAATTGCTTCTCTCCACCCAGGGGTTAAATGGGTACCTGTGAAGGCAGAGTTGGTTTGCTCTATATGCGCTAGAAATGGCAGCAATTGACTTGTATACTCCCCAGGGAGCTGAGATGGTTTCAGGAATGATTTATGAGCCTTATGAGCCTTATGAGCAGGGATAATAATATAATGCGCCTTGAGCACCACTTAGTTGGTGGATACGTGCGCTATATAAATCCACACATTATTATTATTATTATTATTATTATTATTATTATTATATAACACCCAAGTAGATCCTTGTCATTTGATTGTAGATCACGCGGCATTCATTAATCAAACCATTACAATGGTCTACATCATAAACCGTGCATTTTGGTTCCATTCACCGTGCATTTTTGTTCCACTCACTGTGCATTTTTGCTCCATCCCATCTGATCTATTGCACGCTAGACCACATCATGTGTTTTACACAGCAGTACAAAACGCCCTATTTTGACAAGACACAACCATTCGAGCAAACCGTGCGTCATGAACCAAAAAATAAAGTAGTGCATGTCAGAATACAATCTTGTATATTTTGTTTATTCTTATAGTTTTATCCTCCAATCAAATGACAAGGATCTAATTGGATGTTATATAAAACAAATAATGAATGTTTTGCATTCGTGCAATGGAGAGAATATTTTAATTCATTGAATTCAACTCGGCTTCGGCAGTTTGATTCAAGAAAAATCGCGAATGGGCACCCTTGAAAAAATGGCCGATAGAGTAGCCTGATAATTGTTTATTGTCTGAAATAGATGCTGGCCCTTAGAAATACAGTTGCAGCTGTTGTTTGTTTGTCTACTTTATGCTTCCAAAAGTTCATAATAATGTACACTCTTTGTTATAAATCAATTTCGTTACACTTGAAATATTTTGATTTTTAATTGTAGGTATTTGATGTTGAGAGTGGTGAAGTCCAGAAAAGCTACGAATCCCGTGATAGCTGTTTCACATGTTGTTGTTTATCTCCAAACGATAAACAGGTTGCCTCGGGGGCTGATAACGTGTTACATGTAAGTCCCTAGGAAAACTGATTGAGATAAGTTTTGATGGTATTTACTAATTTACTGATTTTCTTTTTCTTTTGGGTTTTATCCAAAATCATTGATTCGCTAAGAAAATTATGTAGAACCAGTGTTTTTTCATATTGCATCTCAACTAATCAGGATTCGAACCACAAACCATACAATTTGCAAGTTTGTGTTCTAACCTGTCTTAACTAGGGCTGTGCTGGATATCCGGGTATCCGGATACCCGACCGAAACGGCCATTACCCGGTTCCATTTTTCTGTTCCAATTACCCGTAAACGACTTTAAAAAATTCGGACTTAACATTTGAACAATGTAATGTTTACACTTTTACAGACAATTATCTTTAAATTCAAGAGATTACACTCCAATAAAGAAAAGATCGATAGTATGGTATCCTCTGTATTATAAAAGTCAATTTGTTACCATTTACAGTACATGTATTTGTACACCACCGGAGGCATGTTTTCAACAAAAATGAAAACGGGTATCCGGTTATCCGAAGTTTCCTGATTTCGGGTATCCGGTTCCAAAAATATCCGAAAACGCACACCCCTAGTCTTAACACCATTGATTCAATGTGACTGGACAAAACGTAATCACGTGGGGGTGTATTAACGGATGGTATAGACTGGCTTATCAAAATCAGAAAAGTGCGCATGCGCCAGCTGTTTTGTGCGACGTGGATTTTGTGCGTTGTGTCATGGCCGAGCGGTCTAGTACATCGGACTCAAGTTCTGGTGTTGTCAGAATGTGTGTTCGAATCCCGGCCTGGCCGGTCTCGACTCTTGTGTCCTTGAGCAAGACACTTAACCATAATTGCTTCGTCCTTCAGATGGGACGTTAAGCCATAGGTCCTGTGTACTAGATTATAATAAAATAATGCACGCAAAAGAACCCAGAACACTTATTGTGGAAGAGTAGGGGTTTACCCCAGTGTTTTTGGTTCACATAGCAAGAGCCCTTATTCACAGGTTTACCTCAGGCTTCCGCGCTACAGTGCTTAAGAGTGCTTTTGAGGCATCCTTGGTTTCATTACCAGAAATGTATAATAATAATAATAATAACAATCAGATTGGCATCACACACCCGACTCCTGTTTTTGGAAGTGTTTGACATGTTCCCAAAACATGAATTTGCCTTTATTAAAAAAAATTACATTTTTACAGTTTGAAAATAAAATTGTTACAGGCATATTAGTGCTATTGTCGAGCGGTTTAGTGCATCGGATTTGTGTTCTGGTGGCTGTGGTGCTTGTGTCCTTGAGCAAGACACTTTACCATAATTGCTTCTCTCCACCCAGGGGTAAATGGGTACCTGTGAGGGCAGAGTTGGTTGTTGTGTTTGATTAGCCCTATATGCGCTGTAATGGCAGCAATTGAGCTGTATACTCCCCGGGGAGCTGAGATGGTTTCAGGAATGATTTATGAGACTGATGAGCAGGGGTAATAATGTAATGCGCCTTGTGCACCAGTTTGGTGGATACATGCGCTATATAAGCCCACATTATTATTATTATTATTATTATTTATGAATGGGAATAACCGTTCGTTGCGCGGTCTTTACCACAGGTTAATGATCGGTAACGGCGGATAAGAACCATGCCCAAAATTGTGCGACAAACTGTTATTCCCAATTATATATAACATATAATAAGATGCATATGGGCTTCATACCTATGCGTGTATTCTGTTCTGCAGGTTTGGGACGCCGTTTCAGGAAAGCCACTTGGATTATGTGAGTGCCGAGCCCAGTCTATATTGAGTTGTGCCTTCTCGCCCAAGGGAAATGTTATAGTGACTGGATTGTCAGATTTCTCAATTTGGGTATGTTTACTATTATCACAAGTCTAACTGCCTACATGAAATGTAATAATCTAGTCCATGGCATTGTGTTCCCAAAGAACAATGGATTTTGGCCATTTTGGCACCGAGTTTCTGTTATAACTACAGAAATAAGACATAAAACACAATAAAGGGGGCTACTTTGCATCCGTCACGTTAGCAGTTTTTCCAATGGTTGTTATTTATTTTTAAGTACCTGAAACTGACCAAAAAGTGTTTCAACATGTGAATGGACATGCAGGCTTATACTAGAACTAATTTGAGTTGATTTATTTAATTTTTTAATTTTTTAATTTATTTTTTTACCCTCAAATTTCCATAAAAATTGGACGGACAAAGTTACCTCACTTTTCCGTCCATTTTTTATTGGAAATTTTAGGCTAATTAAAAAAATAATAGTAATAATCAACTCAAATTATCTTTAGGATAAGCATGCATGTCTATTCAAATGTTGAAATTCTTTTTGGGTGGTTTCAGATATTAAAAAAAAAAAGTTACAACCATAAGAAAAACTGCTAACGTGACGGTAGGAAAGTGGCCCCCTTTATTGTGTTTTATGTCATAACTGTTGAGGGCGCTATGATGAAATACTGAATCCTCAGGTTACTACAGTTTCTGAGTGGTCAGCCAGCGTGTGCGAGAAATGTTTTGTAAACGCACCGATAACATTTGTGTTGTGCGACTCACGGCTGCAGCTCAGTCGAATTTGACATGAATTGTGGAGTGTCTTGTAAAAATGAAGTCTTAGCGCATCATTATAATTGTCATCAAAGTGATAAACTTCTTTTGTTTTTTTATCACAATAGGTCTGGGATGTGGAAACCTTCAAGTCATTATCGGTATTTCGAGGTCACAGCAGTTGGGTTTTATCCGTGGCGTTTGATGTCGAAGGGGAACATCTTGTATCTGCCTCGGACGATGAAACAGTGATGGTACGTAGTTGAGAGGCAGGTCACAGACTTCTTTGAAGATTACATTGATGATATTTAAGATGATGATAATGAATATGATGACATAACTGATTATAGTAACGATGATTTTGATGCTGATAATGATGATTTTGATGCTGATAATGATTTTGATGCTGATGATGATGATTTTGATGCTGATGATGATGATTTTGATGCTGATGATGATGATTTTGATGCTGATGATGATGATTTTGATGCTGATGATGATGATTTTGATGCTGATGCTGATGATGATTTTGATGCTGATGCTGATGATGATTTTGATGCTGATGCTGATGATGATTTTGATGCTGATGCTGATGCTGATGATGATTTTGATGCTGATGATGATTTTGATGCTGATGATGATTTTGATGATGATGATGATGATTTTGATGATGATGATGGTGATTTTGATGCTGATAATGATGATTTTATTCTGCTAAGATTGAAACAGATCACGCCCCTATAATGAACTATAATTCATATCGGATTGAAACAGCTTCAATTTTATAACACTTGGAATATTTATATGTAAATCTGTGATTTTTTATTGATAATGTCTAACGATTTGGTTAATTGTTTCAGATATGGAAGATAGATGGCAGTCAAACAGACAGCAATGTGATTTTGAAACGGGATTTTGCTGCGCAGTATGTCGGAGATGATGTTATGATTGTGGCGACAGACAGCAGCCATGCATGCGTGGTAGGAAGATATCTTTAATTTGTAATGGCATTTTTGTATTTATTTAATTAATTTTTTTATTAATTAAAAAAAAAAATTGGGGGGTGGTTGTCAGAAATTGGACATTTATTTAAAGACATTTCGCCGCATCAGTGCAACAAGGTCGTATCATAATTACGACCTTGTTGCAAAAATGGATTTTGGTCATATCTTTTTTACAAAATTCCAGGATGAACATGCAAAACCTATAGAAGAAGATACGGCATTGTTGCACTCAATTATTTTAATGTATGCAAATTTATGCACTATTGCACCTACGACCTTGTTGCATTTTTTAGATACAACGTTGTTGTTCTGACAGGATGATATTTTATTTATTTATTTTTATTTATTTATTTATTTTGTATTTTTGTTTGTTGGGGTGTTGGGGTGTTTGTTTGTTGTTTGTTGTTTGTTTGTTTGTTTTGGTGGGGTTTTTTTTAATTGAGGGGGAGGGTTTGGGTGGGGGGTGCTTGGTACCTAGTACAATTACGCAGTTTATTATAAACTCCATTTCCATTTTCCATTTTTCTCTTGCATCACCAGGTAATTGACCATGGCGGAGAGAGGCAGCGTGTCGCTGCACAAAGTCAGTCCAGAGTCCGTAGTGTGGCCATGTCACTGGACGGCAAGGCAGCCTGTGGGAATGTCACGGGCCAGATTCATGTATGTATTTATGATTTTCAAACCATAATAGAATTGTTTGTTGAGGTAGTCTTATAGGTATACCTTTGATAATCACAGAAAGCTAATAATAACCACATTTTTAATAATAATAATAATAATAATAATGGAGGCATTTTTAAAGCGCTCTTACACAAGGTATCACAGCGCTGTACATTATTACCCCTGCTCATCAGGCGCATAAATCATTCCTGAAACCATTTCAGCTCCCTGGGGAGTATACAGCTCAATTGCTGCCATTACAGCGCATATAGGGCTAATCAAACACAACAACCAACTCTGCCCTCACAGGTACCCATTTACCCCTGGGTGGAGAGAAGCAATTATGGTAAATTGTTTTGCTCGAGGACACAAGTATCCCAGTCGCGGTCAGGATTCGAACCAACATTCTGATGACTCAGCCATCAGAACACAAATCCGATGCACTAAACCGCTCAGCTACGGCACTCTCTTTTACATAAAACTTACTTGGTGTAAAGTTAATGATGGTATCAAACATCCCTTGAAATATTTCTGTCTGAGGGGCTATCGTTTTTAGAAACTTGAACAACTTTTTTTAAAGTCGTATTTTATGAATTTTACAAATAAACATCCAAAATTAAGTTAACCCTAACCACGTACAGGCGTTTCACAGACACCCTGCTGAATGCAACGTACAATTTAACAACAGAAAAGTGTGCAGGCTGCTCAATGCAACAAGATCCATCAGCTAGAACAATGGTTCTTTTGTTCTCTACTGAATGCAATACAATGCAACAACAGAAAAGTGTGCAGGCTGCTCAATACAACAAGATCCATCAGCTAGAACAATGGTTCTTTTGTTCTCTACTGAATGCAACACAATGCAGCAACAGAAAAGTGTGCAGACTGCTCAATACAACAAGATCCACCAGCTAGAACAATGGTTCTTTTGTTCTCTACTGAATGCAACACAATGCAACAACAGAAAAGTGTGCAGGCTGGCTCAATACAACAAGATCCATCAGCTAGAACAATGGTTCTTTTGTTCTCTGCTGAATGCAATACAATGCAACAACAGAAAAGTGTGCAGGCTGGCTCAATACAACAAGATCCATCAGCTAGAACAATGGTTCTTTTGTTCTCTACTGAGGGCAACAACATGCAACAACTTTTTTACATTTGTTGCATCTTGTTGCATCTTGTTGCATCTTGTTGCATCTTGTTGCATTGAGCACAGTTAGGATTAAGAAAGAATTTTACTTCAGAATGAGTCTTGTAGTTTTAATTTTTGGTTTATTTTGATTTTAGATTTTGAGTGTAATTTACGCTAAAGAATTGTGTGTTCTGGAAGGACACACTAGTGCAATCAGATATTGCATGTTCAATAAGAACGGTACATGCCTAGCTTCAGCATCGGAGGACACGGCACTAAGGGTCAGTTTAAAAGCCTTTCTTATTTCTTGTTTTATTAACCCTAACCTTCCCAAATCCTCCAAAATCCTCTTTGCCAAAGTGAAGGATTTTGAAGTATTGAGGTTATGTGGAAATTGCAGTGGTGAAGGATTTTGAAGGATTGAGGGCAGATGTGATTATTTGCTTGGTGGATTATGGAGGTTATCAGGCTATATTTGACATTGGATGAAAATGGAGGATTGAGGTCACATGGTACATGTTGGTCTGTCAAAAAAATGATTTTGGAGGATTGAGGTTATTAGGCATACTTGCCTTTCCATGGTACATTTACATCCATGTTTGTTGTAGTGATTGCAAGGTCAGTGGATACTGTTTATTGCTCCATGCATGCAGGGAGGGTCCCTGGCCATGTACATGTACATGTACATGTATCACAGATTAGAAACGCATGTGTGCATACATGTCATGTGCTTGCTTTACTACTGAAGGATTTTGGAGGATTCAGGTTATGTGTAAGCAAATGGGCCTAGGGAGTTAGGAAGGGTTAAGGTTATGTGTAAGCAAATGGGCCTAGGGAGTTAGGAAGGGTTCAGGTTATGTGTAAGCAAATGGGCCTAGGGAGTTAGGAAGGGTTCAGGTTATGTGTAAGCAAATGGGCCTAGGGAGTTAGGAAGGGTTCAGGTTATGTGTAAGCAAATGGGCCTAGGGAGTTAGGAAGGATTCAGGTTATGTGTAAGCAAATGGGCCTAGGGAGTTAGGAAGGATTCAGGTTATGTGTAAGCAAATGGGCCTAGGGAGTTAGGAAGGATTCAGGTTATGTGTAAGCAAATGGGCCTAGGGAGTTAGGAAGGATTCAGGTTATGTGTAAGCAAATGGGCCTAGGGAGTTAGGAAGGATTCAAGTTGTGTGTAAGCAAATGGGCCTAGGGAGTTAGGAAGGATTCAGGTTTTGTGTAAGCAAATGGGCCTAGGGAGTTGGGAAGGATTCAGGTTGTGTGTAAGCAAATGGGCCTAGGGAGTTAGGAAGGGTTCAGGTTATGTGTAAGCAAATGGGCCTAGGGAGTTAGGAAGGATTCAGGTTGTGTGTAAGCAAATGGGCCTAGGGAGTTAGGAAGGATTCAGGTTGTGTGTAAGCAAATGGGCCTAGGGAGTTAGGGAGGATTCAGGTTGTGTGTAAGCAAATGGGCCTAGGGAGTTAGGAAGGATTCAGGTTGTGTGTAAGCAAATGGGCCTAGGGAGTTAGGGAGGATTCAGGTTGTGTGTAAGCAAATGGGCCTAGGGAGTTAGGGAGGATTCAGGTTGTGTGTAAGCAAATGGGCCTAGGGAGTTAGGAAGGATTCAGGTTGTGTGTAAGCAAATGGGCCTAGGGAGTTAGGAAGGATTCAGGTTGTGTGTAAGCAAATGGGCCTAGGGAGTTAGGGAGGATTCATGTTGTGTGTAAGCAAATGGGCCTAGGGAGTTAGGGAGGATTCAGGTTGTGTGTAAGCAAATGGGCCTAGGGAGTTAGGGAGGATTCAGGTTGTGTGTAAGCAAATGGGCCTAGGGAGTTAGGAAGGATTCAGGTTGTGTGTAAGCAAATGGGCCTAGGGAGTTAGGGAGGATTCAGGTTGTGTGTAAGCAAATGGGCCTAGGGAGTTAGGGAGGATTCAGGTTGTGTGTAAGCAAATGGGCCTAGGGAGTTAGGAAGGATTCAGGTTGTGTGTAAGCAAATGGGCCTAGGGAGTTAGGAAGGGTTCAGGTTGTGTGTAAGCAAATGGGCCTAGGGAGTTAGGAAGGATTCAGGTTGTGTGTAAGCAAATGGGCCTAGGGAGTTAGGAAGGGTTCAGGTTATGTGTAAGCAAATGGGCCTAGGGAGTTAGGAAGGATTCAGGTTGTGTGTAAGCAAATGGGCCTAGGGAGTTAGGAAGGATTCAGGTTGTGTGTAAGCAAATGGGCCTAGGGAGTTAGGGAGGATTCAGGTTGTGTGTAAGCAAATGGGCCTAGGGAGTTAGGGAGGATTCAGGTTGTGTGTAAGCAAATGGGCCTAGGGAGTTAGGAAGGATTCAGGTTGTGTGTAAGCAAATGGGCCTAGGGAGTTAGGAAGGATTCAGGTTGTGTGTAAGCAAATGGGCCTAGGGAGTTAGGGAGGATTCATGTTGTGTGTAAGCAAATGGGCCTAGGGAGTTAGGGAGGATTCAGGTTGTGTGTAAGCAAATGGGCCTAGGGAGTTAGGGAGGATTCAGGTTGTGTGTAAGCAAATGGGCCTAGGGAGTTAGGAAGGATTCAGGTTGTGTGTAAGCAAATGGGCCTAGGGAGTTAGGGAGGAAGGATTCAGGTTGTGTGTAAGCAAATGGGCCTAGGGAGTTAGGAAGGATTCAGGTTGTGTGTAAGCAAATGGGCCTAGGGAGTTAGGAAGGATTCAGGTTGTGTGTAAGCAAATGGGCCTAGGGAGTTAGGAAGGATTCAGGTTGTGTGTAAGCAAATGGGCCTAGGGAGTTAGGAAGGATTCAGGTTGTGTGTAAGCAAATGGGCCTAGGGAGTTAGGAAGGATTCAGGTTGTGTGTAAGCAAATGGGCCTAGGGAGTTAGGGAGGATTCAGGTTGTGTGTAAGCAAATGGGCCTAGGGAGTTAGGGAGGATTCAGGTTGTGTGTAAGCAAATGGGCCTAGGGAGTTAGGAAGGATTCAGGTTGTGTGTAAGCAAATGGGCCTAGGGAGTTAGGAAGGATTCAGGTTGTGTGTAAGCAAATGGGCCTAGGGAGTTAGGAGGATTCATGTTGTGTGTAAGCAAATGGGCCTAGGGAGTTAGGGAGGATTCAGGTTGTGTGTAAGCAAATGGGCCTAGGGAGTTAGGGAGGATTCAGGTTGTGTGTAAGCAAATGGGCCTAGGGAGTTAGGGAAGGATTCAGGTTGTGTGTAAGCAAATGGGCCTAGGGAGTTAGGGAGGATTCAGGTTGTGTGTAAGCAAATGGGCCTAGGGAGTTAGGGAGGATTCAGGTTGTGTGTAAGCAAATGGGCCTAGGGAGTTAGGAAGGATTCAGGTTGTGTGTAAGCAAATGGGCCTAGGGAGTTAGGAAGGATTCAGGTTGTGTGTAAGCAAATGGGCCTAGGGAGTTAGGAAGGATTCAGGTTGTGTGTAAGCAAATGGGCCTAGGGAGTTAGGAAGGATTCAGGTTATGTGTAAGCAAATGGGCCTAGGGAGTTAGGAAGGATTCAGGTTATGTGTAAGCAAATGGGCCTAGGGAGTTAGGAAGGATTCAGGTTGTGTGTAAGCAAATGGGCCTAGGGAGTTAGGAAGGATTCAGGTTGTGTAAGCAAATGGGCCTAGGGAGTTAGGGAGGATTCAGGTTGTGTGTAAGCAAATGGGCCTAGGGAGTTAGGGAGGATTCAGGTTGTGTGTAAGCAAATGGGCCTAGGGAGTTAGGAAGGATTCAGGTTGTGTGTAAGCAAATGGGCCTAGGGAGTTAGGGAGGATTCAGGTTGTGTGTAAGCAAATGGGCCTAGGGAGTTAGGAGGAGGATTCAGGTTGTGTGTAAGCAAATGGGCCTAGGGAGTTAGGGAGGATTCAGGTTGTGTGTAAGCAAATGGGCCTAGGGAGTTAGGAAGGATTCAGGTTGTGTGTAAGCAAATGGGCCTAGGGAGTTAGGGAGGATTCAGGTTGTGTGTAAGCAAATGGGCCTAGGGAGTTAGGAAGGATTCAGGTTGTGTGTAAGCAAATGGGCCTAGGGAGTTAGGGAGGATTCAGGTTGTGTGTAAGCAAATGGGCCTAGGGAGTTAGGAAGGATTCAGGTTGTGTGTAAGCAAATGGGCCTAGGGAGTTAGGAAGGGTTCAGGTTGTGTGTAAGCAAATGGGCCTAGGGAGTTAGGAAGGATTCAGGTTATGTGTAAGCAAATGGGGAGTTAGGAAAAGAAGATCTAGCCCTTGACTTAGGGTTGCATTTCAGTGATGCTTTCCTTTAAAGGGACAATATCGTCACGATCAACAGGGCATGGAATCAGAGTCAGACGCATCTAAACTCTAGCCAATCATACGCTCGGAAAATACATACATTGGACTTCACAACATAACAATCATATCTCACTTTTACTATAGCCCTTTAAACTAGGGGAAAAAATGGCATAAATTGTAATCATTTATATGACATAAAACACAATAAAGGGGGCCACTTTGCATCCGTCACGTTAGCAGTTTTTCCAATGGTTGTTATTTATTTTTAAGTACCTGAAACCGACTAAAAAGTGTTTCAACATGTGAATGGACATGCAGGCTCATACTAGAACTAATTTGAGTTGATTTATTTAATTTTTTAATCTTTTTATTTATTTTTTACCCTCAAATTTCCATAAAAATTGGACGGAAAAAGTTACCTCACTTTACCGTCCATTTGTTGATGGAAATTTTAGGGTAATTAAAAAAATAATAGTAATAATCAACTCAAATTATCTTTAGGATAAGCATGCATGTCTATTCAAATGTTGAAATTCTTTTTGGGTGGTTTCAGAATTACAACCATAAGAAAAACTGCTAACGTGACGGATGCAAAGTGGCCCCCTTTATTGTGTTTTATATCATATACACATCTTTATTCATGGCACATAGACTTGTTACCAGTCTTGGTAAAGGATTATTTACAAGGGGACATCAGTTGTTACAAAATTCACCAAAACAGGCCTGAGTTTAAAGGGTTAAATAATGAATTCCCCATATAAATTCACATAATGAACTTTTTTAAAGGGACAATATCGTCACGATCTGAGTGCTAGTGAAAATAACACCCCACATGATAAGGTCATGTTACCGTTGCTGCTGCATAAATGAGCCAGTAATATTCAGTTAAATGTGTTCATCTTAAAATATGTTGAAAGTCTGCTCTTATCGTGACGATTTTAACCCTTTAAACTCAGGCCTGTTTTGGTGAATTTTGTTCTTTGTATAATTCTGCCTTCTCAAAAACCTTATCACATTATATACCATTGGAAAGCTTACATATGGGCCTACATTTTTATCAAAGTTTTGACCCCCACCAACCTTTTGGAAAAAAATGGCGTATAGATGTGTAAGAATTGATTTATTTCATCGGACGCCGGCGTCCGATATTCTACAGGGCTTAAAGGGTTAATAATATCTGACACAATACTGTAGTGATATGATTTTAATAGTAATTTTGCCATTATGTAGTTCCTTTACGTCATAGCAAAAATGAAATGCACATACGACAGGGGCAGGGTTTGGGGCATTTTTTTATTTTTATTTTTTTATTTATTTATTTATTTTTTTTTTTGGGGGGGGGAGTGGTTGATGTATAATTGTAACATGTCTGACATCAAAGTGATTGTGTTTATAGTTGTGGAATCTACTAGAGCCCGGCCAACATATCTTACTTAAGGGTCACACGGATTCTGTCAACATGTGCACATTCTTCAAGAATGATACAAGACTACTGTCATCCTCCCATGATGGCACATTGAAGGTAAGAGTTAAGCCTATTACACACATTTGTTTATTTATTATTATTATTAATTTTTATATTTTACATTTTTTGTACAATTTTCAGATATGTGCCATCACTTTCTTCCATATCCAAACACTGTTTTTAATCTCTCCAACTTACTTCTTCAGTCTTTTCTGCTTCTACCTTTCCCCCACACTTTTGAAAGTTTCCACAAAAGTGCACATTTTATTTTTCTGTTGATGTAGATAAAATGAGTAGCTATATTTTGATATTTATAAATTAATTTTCATATTTAGAAATTAATTTGATATTTGATAGCGAAACCTATAAAAAACCTATATTTCAAAATGGGAACCCTTATTTCCCCAAAAACCTATATTAACATATAAAAAACCTATATTTTTAATCTCCTGGCACACATTTTCAAGTTCCTCATAAAATTCTCATGGCTTTGAAGAAAAATTACTTCCCAAGTATAAAGAGATAAAGCCAAAACAGTAGCCAAACTGTAACATGTCTACCACTCTTAGATTTTCTGCCGGACATGGTATGGGGTAATGTACTTTGTTTCAAAAAGTACTCAATAGGTAGGCAATTTACCAAAAACTTGTTGCTTAACACTGCATAATCACGGGAAATAACCTATAAAGCCTATAATAACCTATATTTTGCTTTAAAAACCTATACATAACAGCAAAAGAAACGTCACCCCTAAAAATATTTATTATTTTCATTTTATAATTAATATAATTTGTTTAATGAAGAATATTATGAGTATGGAGTGTAACACGAACACAATGTGGCAAATTTGGTTGACCTCAAAATTCGTCATGCATGACGTCTGAGGACACATAAGCTAAACACGTTGTCAGACATAGACCGCGTTTACACTAGATCCGGCAAGGGCGATCAACGGAGGATCAGATCCTGCAAGGGCGATCAAACTGATCGCGGACGCGTTCACACTTGAGTCTGATCGTGCATTGATCCCCCTAGCCCGACCGTCGGTTCAACGGAAGTTCCACACTGCTCGTGTGACAGGTCAACTGAGCAAGGTCATTGATTGTGCGCACACGCAGGCACACGCGCTGTTCGGGTGATGCATGCCGCCATCTTAGCTTATGCTTCGCTCGCTAATTTTACAGACACAGTTCGACCGACTCACTTTCACCGCTTACGTTTGATTTTTTCCTCATTAAATTACAGTTTCGCCATGTCGTACAAGAAATAACGAACAACCACCAACAACACTAAACCTTAAGTGTACTATAATACTGCATGACAAGAAAATACAAAATATGGATATACAAAATGATTTTCAAATACTAATGAAAACCGTGGTATTATGATAAAAAACACGAAAGCCTGATGAGAAGGAAACTGGTCGATGCATAGAGGTAGAAATGGTGAAATGGTCAAGCATGTGGTTAAATCACGCACGGTTGTTGAAGTACCATTCAAATCGTGTAATGTTCTTTTGTGCACAGAAATGCTGTGTTACGTGTTGGAACCAGTGTAATAAGGGCGCTCTCATTGCATAACCAACACTGGTTGTTTACAAGCTTCGCGGTTTATTTTTTTTTAACTCGCGCTCCAGTCTGTTTGATTAGACCGAAGTCGGTGGGTCAAATTGCGGGTCTGATCCTGCGTTGCGTTCACACTACGTTTTTGATCCACCTTGCAGGATCAGATCCTCCTTTGATCCCGCAATAAAGGGGGATCAAAAAGGAGGATCAGATCCTGATCGCTCTTGCGTTCACACTAGCTGTTGATCGCCCTTTGATCGCCCTTGCAGGATCTGATCCTCCTTTGATCGCCCTTGCCGGATCAAGTGTGAACGCGGCCATAGGGACAATGCACGAATTGCAATAAACACAACAGCTTAGTCCAAACAATGTGCAAGGTCAGCCCTATAAAAGGCCATGTCAAAATCCAACATTCATCATTTTGTTACGAAATGTTCACCAGGCCTGGAGAGAAATAACCCCACAGTACATTGCAGAAATCTCGTCCAGTCAATGAGACGTCGAATGCAGGCCTGTATTGATGCCAGGGGCGACCACACACGTTATTGAAAGTCCAAGTGATTTGTTACCTGAACTTGTGATTTTTCCCTCCCTGTGTCACTGACCCATGATAATGACCCTGAAACTCAAAAGACACATTTATGGCATGAAATGAATCTGTCATACATTCCTCTACACGAAAACATAAAAAATGTATATTTATTATGTTTAATAATAAATTTACTTAACAAAATTTAGGGGTGACGTTTTTTTTTGCTGTTATGTATATTTAAAAAACCTAGATTTGATAGATAAGGCACTGGGAGGCCCGTAAATATGAAAATACATTTTTGGTGGTGATATTTTTTCTAATGTTTGTTGAGCATGTTCCTTGTGACGCTCTCCCTTGTTTTAATTTAATTACTTTATAGACCATTTTTTCTCTCTTTATGTTCTACCAATATTTTAATTTCCATTGTAATGGTTGGCTTTCATTCCTAGGTATGGGACATCCAGTCGGGAAAGAATTTGTTGTCAATGAGCGCCCACGAGAATTGGATCTTCTCGTCTGATCTGTCTCCTGATGAGAAACTTGCTGTGTCTGTGTCCGCAGACAAAACGGCCAAGGTGAGCCGTCCTTTCCAATAATCTCATAATTGGACATCATCAGAAACATCTGTTTAACAGTAAAACAAAAACAAAAAAAAATCCTTTTTTTTTTACAAAATTTGTTGAAAATATTCAAACATTTTGAACCAACATTTATCTATCTGGTTTTTATATGTTTACTTTATTTTTTATTGTAGATTGGTTTAAACTTTTTAATATTGTTTTACTACAGAGTCCTCAAGGAAAGCAGTTTTTTAACCAAGGACTACCCTGTTAAACATAAAACAGCAAATAAAATAAATATCTCTTCAGAGTTTGAAATAAAAATTGCAGTTATGTCTCGGAAATGTTTCCTTTTTCTGAAGATATAGATTTTAATCTTAAGTTGATTTATTCAAATACACAGGTGTGGGATGTTGCGACCGGCGAGCTCTTACATACACTGAACAGCCATGGTGACCTGGTTAGAACTTGCTGCATCTCGCCCAACAGTCGTTTCTTAGCAACGGGCAATGACGAAGGCATCATCAAGGTAGGTTGCCTAGTAACAAGAGAAGGGATATATTAGTTGGAATGGGTTGGAGGTGTATGGGCATGGCAATTCTGTTCTGACATGAATAACTTTTTTGGGATTGAACGCAATGAAACTAGTTAAAAATTAATTAAAGGGGGACTGTCGTGGATTTAAATCAAACAGTTAAATATGTGATCGTTTTATTCTTTTATATCAGTAAAAGATCAATAAAAAAATTTTTTTGTGTTTTTATTGTTTTTGAGAGTGTTATTTTACCATTGTAAAAATGCCCCCCACTTTTACTAGTTGTTCCCGCCCTGCACGGAGGAGCTGTTTGTGACGTCATGTCGGGAAGAGAAATTCGATAGTCATGATTGTTGGTTGTTGAAACCATGTTCATCCCGTTGTTTCCGACGAACTTTGCTCGTCCAAATACGGCGATATTTTGGGTCACTTGGGGACAGATGAAGGCTAACACCGTCTTTGGTGGTGTTGCTGCATCCTGCAGCAACACATCTTCCTGGCATTTTATTAGTTCCGGAAACAAAAATCACGGAAGAAATGAAATCGACGCTACGTGTGTGAATGTGTATGTATGTACATGTACATCATGGACACATCGGATCTTCCCGACCTGACGTCACATATCTTATGCAAATGAAGCTTCCACCATGGGGCGGGGTTGCCTCCCCGAAACACTTCAAACATTGTTTTAAAATACTTGTACTCAGAAATCAATGATTAAATAGACACAGGTGGGTCTCAAAAACAATATTTTTATGACAAAACGCCTTAAGTCAAGGATGTCAGTCCCCCTTTAAGATTAATCTATTGCAGTGTGACATTTTATTCGATGTCACCGTGATCTCAAACAATTATACCCACATTGATTTAATAAATATATAAATATATAATTGGATGTTTGCCTCAAACAAATCTTCTGGATTTCAGGATTTTTTTACAAATCTCCCTTTGCCTCAAAATCTTCTAGAAAGAAAGAAGTAGCCACCAAGGAAAGAAAGATGTAGCCTGTATTGTGTCCTAACATCTAGTTTCTTGTTTGTGGGGAAGTGGAGAGTCTGTAAATCCTCCAAAATTAAGCATCCAGGAGGTTCAGGGGGCTTTGTCCTCTAGACCAAAGGGAGACCCAGGCCTGCTACCCATTTTTAAAGATGGCCAATTTTGCAAGATGTGACGTCAAGTGTAAACCATCTATGGAGGAAACTAGTTGTAGTGATATGGAGTTATAACATAAATTAATCAGACAATTAATTATTGTTATTAAAATGATTCCCTTGCTTTACACGCGAGCTGCATGCGTACGCCAG
This sequence comes from Zoroaster sp. YZ-2022, assembly GCA_029582265.1. Lineage (NCBI taxonomy): Eukaryota > Metazoa > Echinodermata > Asteroidea > Forcipulatida > Zoroasteridae > Zoroaster > Zoroaster sp. YZ-2022. Next base: position 28,269,504 of record CM055823.1, read on the forward strand.
CTGAATGCGTGCGTAAGCGTATGCGTGAGTTGACCTTTCTAAGAAAATAATATTTTGTTCTAGAATGAAGATAATAATAAGTAAAGAGGTTAAATATGTTTGCTGATGGAATAAGAAGGGAGTCGGAGATTGATCGGGATAAAGAGAGGAACTGATGAGTTTGCATCAGTGACTAATAAAATAAGTGATCGTCAACTAGTAATCCTGTCTCATTGTTGTGTGTTTATTCAATCTTTGGCTCAACCGATGAACCCTGTACTTCGCACGAAGTCATTTACAATCACTCGCACGAGAGAACTTTACATTACCGCAACCGCAGGGTGTTTATTCGGTGTAACCGTGATCTCGGTTGCCTGTGGGCCATCCTTCTTTCTTGCTCTCAACCAGTTTGCTTTGACTTCAACTTGGTTACGGCTCCCTAAATTTATCCTCTAGATCAAAGGGAGACCAAAGTTCCGCTACCTATTTTATTTAGGATTTTTTTACTTTTGTCAAATCACACTCCTGAATTATATAATACAGAATTTCTATTAATTTTATATTATTAAAATCTGATCATGCTTATGTTCCAAGATTTGTGGATTTGTTTTCTCCTAGATGTGGGATATAATAAAAGGCATTGAATTGGCTACTTGCCCTGGACATCAATCTTGGGTTACAGATCTCAAGTTTTCACAGGACAGTCAGTTTGTTGTGTCAGTTGGTGATAATGTGAGGGTATGTATACTAAAAAAAACAATCAAAAATGGTTTATTAAATATTTGCAAATCACGGCATCTGCCAAATTGCAAGTAAATTTACAATAAAATGTTTAAGAAAATAACATTTTTTGTTTAAATACACAAACAGAACTACTCAAATTGCACATGAAATTTAAAACGGTAAACTCGAGGAGTAGTTTTTAGAAAAATTTCAATAATTTCACCACAAAAAAGACGACGGAAGGATGTCAATGTACAGTTAAATTAAGAAAAAATATCTAAAAAAGGAGGTTATTAACAACTATCGGTAATATTACAAACAAGGTATTGCAAGGTACTGTACAATTATAAAATAACTGTATTATTAAAATGAAATTAAAGGTTAAAATGGAGGGTATAAATCAACTAGTATTAAAATTACAAACAATGGCAATGCACTGTTTCTCTTTATTTTTTTAGTCTTAAACGAAACTCAGGAATTTTGACTGTCCGCCTTAGAATTCTTGTGTTTTGGGGTGCTGGCATGTACTGATGAAATTGAGTTGTTTTATTAAGAGTATATAACATGTGAGATGGAAAACAATCAACTTCGGTACAAAGATCTTTTCCTAATATGTCGATATTGATTCTTTTCATCCACGATATATCAGCAAACATGTCCCGATTTTCGATAATATCGTGATTATTTTTTCATTCATACATGATTGCTTTAGAGCCGATAACCACAGGTACATGTATGTACCCCTCTACAAGCATTACAATAAATCACAAATTCGTTTGCAGAGTGTGTATGTACTTCTGAAGTAGTTCGCTTTTGTTTCTCACTTCCAAAAGCTGAAAAGACTGTCCTAATTTTGTTTCCATGGAATTTTTGACTTGACTCACAATGGTGATTATTTTTAATTGCGATATATTATTTAATCGCGATTTGCCGATATCTCGATAACTTAAAAAGGTTCTCGATATCGTAATCAAATAAAAAAGGGTATCGCGATATTCGATATTATCGTGTTATCACCCAAGCTTACCTAATATCTGCCTTTCAATGACCGTATTTCCCATCTGACATTTTTTGTAGTGGTGGAGAATTGATGGTAGTCCCGTCCAGACCTTCCACATCAGGGGTAGCTTTGTACGCCTTATCCAACCCAACGAAGACTTCAGCCGTTTTGTCACCATCGGTAACACCGGCTTACTGTACATCCTTGCATTAGTGAAGAAGCAGAATAACTTTGATGTGGATATGATTCCAAACACTTTGGGTACAGTGGTGTAAATGAAGCTACGTATTGATGATGTGACCTTTGTTTATGGAGGAAGTCCAAAGTCATGGTACAGCCAAGCCTTTGAGAAGCCCAGCCAGGCCTAGGCTTTTCCCTGGCCCAGAGGCCAATATAATCCTTTAGCTGAGCACAAAAAGACCCTTTACTAATAAATAGATCTCAAATAGCTCTTATTGTTCAACACAAACTTAACTGACACTTCAGCTGTCTTTTGTTCACAACTGCAGCCATTATAATGAGCTGGGCTAGGCCCTCCAGAAGCCCAAGTTATGTTGATTGTTACAGGATTAGGACTCACAAAAGACAAATTAGGAGGCCAGGTAGCCTAGGCCTGGCCAGGCTTCTCAAAGGCTTGGCTATACCATGACTTTGGCCCTTCTCCCTTACAAAATTGTGGCACTGTCACGTTTTCTGCCTGGTGGTATGTGCGCTCATCCTGTTTTGATTTAGACGTCTCGGGTCACATCGTCTCATTGATTTCCGTAATCACTATAATAGAGATCAAAGCATCATATATAGACAGTATGACCTGTGACGTAACACCTAAACCAAAACAGGATGCACACGTATACCACTGGGCAGAAACGTGCTGATTTAGGTGTGACATCACATGCAGGTCACATCATCTGTACTGTTATCAGTATAATTACTAGAGTGCGAACAGCATGTCTACGTTGAGGTCTATGGTGGGCATCCATGGTGATTTTAGATTGGTGTGTAATGTAATGAAGAATGAAATTGTGTGCAGTTATTGTTGTAAGGCTTCTTGTCAAAAATGTCACTGCGTCTTTCTGCAGACTCTGCATGTAGCTAAAGGCCATTCTTGTCTGCAGACTTCTTGCACTAAATGCCCGGTTCGAATCTTGCCCGAGTCGCCTGTGAAGTTTTTTCCACAGACACTCGGAAAGCATCGAGTATACAGTGCTATACACACATCGGTGTAGGGCAAAATTAAATGAATTGTTTATCACCCGGCGCAAGAATTTCATCAAACTATAAATATTGCGGAACCTGCTGCTATACAGGATTCTAGCCAGCCAATCGTCATCGGGCAAGCTCGGTGGTTGAGAGGTTAAGACGTCTGCACTAGTAAGCAGGAGGTCGTGGGTTCAAATCCCACCCAAGTCGCCTGTGAAGTCTTTTCACAGACACTCGGAAAGCACTGAGTATGCAGTGCTATACACACGTCGGCGTAGGGTACCATCAATATATTGTTATGTTCTATGAAGTCATTTGTTAATGAGGGACTAGGATTTTCCACAGACAATCTGACGGGAAGCTATATGCTGTCTGGATTCTTTTTCAGCATGTTTAACCAGCATTCCAAAACCTCACATGCGCAGTCAATTAATGCGCGTAACTTGACTACAAGCAAACAACATGTGCGCCTTAACGTGCGTCTGCACGTGACATTTGTTACCTTGCCCATGCCAGACTTAAAGGAAGATGCACGAGCAAGATATATTCGGAAAACTCACCTAATTTATTTTTTACAGTCATTATGATTCAAATATGTCTGCACCTAGAGCGGCTGCAAAGCGTCTATGCATCTGAATGCACAGTTCACACTCTAGTAATTATTTATAGCTCTGTGGTTGTGAACTTTCATGGCTAGGTACCCGACCTCTCATTTTTGGGTTCATAACATTAAAAAATGTGGTGCTTGTGTCGTTGAACAAGGCACTTTACTGTAATTGCTTCTCTTCACCCAGGAGTATAAATGGGTACCTGGCAATAGCTAGGGAAGTAACCTGCGATAGACTGGCATCCCATCCAGGGGGAATATTCTTAGTCGTTTTATGCCAACGAAACCGGAGATAAACAACGGCCTGATGAGCCAATGTGGCTCGGGACAGACTTTAAAAAAATTAAAAAAAACATTAAAAAAAGCAATGGTGCTGCAGTTTTTTTTTCTTCACAGTGATGAAATGGGTATTTGTTAGGGCAGAGGTCCTGCCCATGGATGACTGTTAGATGATGAGGGTGAAAAATATTTCCTCGTTTTAAAGGATTGTACACCGTTGGTAACTTGTCTGAAAATGCATTCCATACTTTATAAGAATCAAGAGAGATTTATGGAAACCAACCTGTGAAAATATATTGAGATTGTTTGTATTATTCGAATGTGGAAAATGGATCACTGCCTGTACATGTTTCTGTTTCTCAGAAATGACGGCATGTAAGGCTAAAAAAAAAAGGTCTCTGGTTTATGGTCACAGGTCAGCTTCATAATTGCTAATTGGATTCTCAAATAAACGTGCAATCAAAGTAGAAGAACAATTATAATTATGTTGTTTTAGATGAAACTAATAATTTCTCAAGATGTTTGGAACCATCACCAACTTCACATCAAGTGAGTTTTTAAATTACTATACAGCAATTTTGTAATTAGACAATTACGAAAGGTGTACACTCCCTTTTAAGGGAGGAGGTCTAAAGTTGTGGTACAGCCAAGCCTTTGAGAAGCCCAGCCAGGCCCCAGCTTTGCCCAGGCCTATGGGCCTATATAATCCCCTAGCTGAGCACAAAAGACCCTTTACTAATGAATACATCTCAAGTAGTTCTTATTGTTAACACAGACTTGACTGATACCTCAGCTGTCTTTTGTTCACACTGCAGCCATTATAATGAGCTCTACTTGGCTGGGCTAGGCCATCCAGAAGCCCATGTTATGTTGATTGGCAGGTACTGACAGGATTAGGGCTCACAAAAGACAGATTAGGAGGCTGGGTAGCCTGGGCCTGGCTGGGATTCTTAAAGGCTTTGCTGTACCATGACTTTGGCGCTTCTACCTAAGCAGTTTGTAAACTAAATTGAAAATACCATTATCCATGATTTGTTTGCCTCATGCGGTCACTTGTTTCCTGTACTCCAGCTTCTTCAAGAAGCAGACGAAGGAAGTGGACTTTAAAGAATTTAAATTAAAGTAGATTATATAATGTGTATTAAGAAATATAAGTGGAACTTAAAGTTCGACCTGAATTAATTTCTATTTTATTTTATTTTATTTTGACGAAATGTTTACGATATAACTTTTCCTTTAGTTGACCAAAGAAAATATTATGACTGTAAATCATTGTGGTATTGTTGGCTGTTTCAATGTTAATGTATGTTTGATCATGACTGGGTCTATAAGAAATCAATGTGAGTATATCGTCGCATCAGTGCAATAAGGTCGTATGTGCAATAGTGCATAAATTTGCATACATTAAAACAATTGAGTGCAACAACATCGTATCTTCTTCCATAGGTTTTGCGTGTTCATCCTGGAACTTTGTAAAAAGATATGACAAGGTCGTAACAATGATACGACATTGTTGCAACATCATATCTTCTTCCATAGGTTGTGCGTGTTCATCCTGGAATTTTGTAAAAAGATACGACCTTGTTGCACTGATGCGATGATATAATCATGGGTGATATGCAAGGTCATAGTTCATCTTTGTTATCGGCTCGGCAGCGTAGAGGTGGTAGTCAGTTTATATTTCTAGAATTAAAATGCATCGACCAACAACTTTATTGCAGGCTGACAGGACAAAATATTCATCTTTTTGGTCACCTTTGACTGGCGAAGGTTGACCAACAACCTTATTGCAGGCTGACAGGACAAAATACTCATCTCTTTGGTCACCTTTGACTGGCAAAGGTTTATATAGACCTAAAAACCACACTGTGTTTAGTTATAGCCTGGTTCCTGGACCGCTATTATCACAAATGAGCATTAAAAGGCACAAGTACCTGCCTATTATGTTTAGACAATAGCTTTAGTTTGGTTCCAATAGAGTTGTGTATTAGATGGCTACTGCATAATTGGTTGCTTTGTTCAGATCTTGCCACACCATGAATTTTTCATATATCAAATAATTTTAAATATATAATCAAATTATTAACACTTGGCTACTTCTGTGTCTATATTTGTACGCACTCTGGGATTGAACGCCAATTAAGTGCCCGTGTAATAAGTGATCTATTTGCAAAATGATATACCTGTGTACTAAAGTTATTCATTTATATATAAACTGTATTTTGCACACACATTTCTTACGTTTAGCATAATAGAAGTAATGCGTTAATATTTTGGGTAAGATGTGAAAACCAAGAACAAGGCAAGGGTTAAGTTTTATTAAGGTCAAGGCTTGTGGTTTAAAAAAATTGGTCAAGCAATGGTCATTGTGATCTTGGTAAAATGTCCAAACCCCCCCTCCAAATTAATTAATAATAAAAATATAAAAATCTTTTTGAAATTTATATTAAAAATTAGGATGTGAAACTTTGTTTTAGATTTAATTTTTTTTTTTTTCATTTCCAATTCATTTCTATAAATAAAATTGTTGTTACTCTGAACCATATGTCCAGGGGCTGGCACCCCACACTACAATACTCATATAATTAGATGTGGTCACTACATTCTGTTGACACACATGTTTTTGGTAACTTTGCATGATAGGAATATCTATTATTAAAGGGACAATATCATCGTGATCAGAGCAGACTTTCAACAGGGCATGGAATTTCATTATTATACAGCCACTGGCTCATTATTTATGCAGCAGCCACGGTAATATGGTCAAGCCCTGTTATCTAAGCCAGCACCAGGGGTGTGATTGGGCAGTTTTGATAAATCACGTAAAATTTGGGTATTGGGGCCGCTGTTGTGAACAGTGCTGGGTTGAAATCTATAGTTCTGAGTGTTTGTTTTGCTTTCCTTTATTGCTTAAATTTGTAAAATCCGGACAGACCTCACCCCTTGTAGGTTATTTTCAGTCTCCAAGTTAACAAGTATAATACTAGGACACCAATTCCATGCCCTATCAAAATTCTGCTCCGATTGTGATGATGTCCCTTTAAAACAAAGTACTTATGGCTTTATCAGAGCTGCCAACCAGTACGATTTCGTACGATAAAACACGACACTACGATATACATGTAAAAAAATACCAACTAAAAATTTATATTGCCTGGTAACCTTGCGGTATTTTTCTTCACCCAAAAAGTACTGAGCCAATCTAAGGGCAAATTATGTCATGAAGTAAAGTTCAGTGACAAAGTGCTCCTCAAATGCAAGAAGGCAGCTGCTCATTTCAACAGACAATAGGTGATGGCCACCTAATCTATGCTTGTGATTTGTTTGTTTATTAAGAATATGATTTTTGTGTTAAAAATAGTATTTTTTGGGATTGTGAATGATTTTTTGTCTGCTGGGGTTGGCAGCTCTGCTTTATATTTATAATAACTATCAGGTATCAACATTTTTGAGAATACTTTTTTGTATTAACTTTGCTTCAAATTTTGTAAAGCTTTTTCCATTTTAATGCAACAATAAAGATTTGAGTATTAAAGTGGGAGGTTGTAGGCTAGGGGTTAATTAACTCTCAGACTTTGAAACAATGAATTCCATCATAAATTTCAGGAGTTTATTGTAAAAAAAGATTGTATCACAACCTTTTAAGTAAAAGAACTTTAACAAATAATAAAGGAACTAAGTAAAGACTATTTGAGATGACACCATGTAGAAATTATTTAAGATTCTTTGATCAGTTTCGATCTGTATAATCTGCTCTAACATTCTCCTGAAGACAATCGGAGCATACTGATCGAAAAGTCGAGTTGTAACAATCTGGTTCATTTCAAAACTGTTTACTACTCAAAGAAAAATTTTACATGGTGTCACCGCAAACAGTCTTTACTTATCCTTTTCACCAGGAGAAGTTACTAGTCTTAAATTCATGATTATTGCTGGCATTTTGTTAAATAAATCAATCATTCACGACAGGAATATATTTTTTTTTACAAACTCATGATTCTAGACAGGAATAGACATTTTTGTAAACTTGTTTCCACAGTGAGTTGAGTCAACTCAACAGCTCTCACACCATGGTAGTAAATAATTCATAAAAGAATCTTAAAGGCACCTGGCACTGGTATTTTGTCCAAATGTAGCTTTTGTCATAAATATATACATTTTTATGAGTGGAATGTGAATAAACAAGTAACTAAGGTTACAGAAATAGTGGTTTTATTGTATTTACGACTTTAGAATAGGCCCCCCCTTTACATTGACACATGGTGGCGCTGTTCGTGACGTCATTCGAGGCAGGGATATTTGAAGAGAAAATGTGTAGTCTGACACATTGGTCATTGCACTATAGTCTATACACAACTGTCAAGTCTGTCATGAACTGCCAGCACACATACTTACAAAATGTATGCCTAACCTGTAACCTAGTTTCAGATGAAACGACAACGTAAAACAAGGCCCAATGGGAAGCATGCAAGTTTTCACGATATAGGTGCAGCAATGCCGCTAGTGCTACGAAAACGGTACCTACTGACTATAACGTTACATGTACATGTATAAAGAGAACACAACATGCACATGGATTTTTTCACGTTTGGCAAATGCTCCTGTAGGTTTGTCACGTCTTTCAGGTTGCTTCTTAGATTTCCCACTAACTGGGAATATGGTTGGGATGGCGTCATGTTTCAGAATTACTTTTTTGTCATGTCAAATGTGTGGTACATCCCGGATTCGAAACACGACGGCTCGAAGTGGTCACTGCATAGCGCTGAAAACGACTCGGAACGGACCACTTTGCCCTCGTTATCCTGACTTTCGCTGCCCATAACCGCCTATATTTGGGATCAGCTGGAAACAGATGCAGGCTGACCCCATCTTTAGTTGTTTTGTTGCATCCAGCAGCAATACACCTGGTCGGCATTGCTGGGAAAATGCCGGAAAAATTCCTTTTTTTATAACAAACCAAACCACACGTGTGTAAACACAGGCAATTCTCGAGGGCGTCGAGGGGGGTCGATGTTCCATCAGATCAGCGGCGAATCCTTCCTCGAATGACGTCACAAAAAGGGATGGGCGGAGTCACCCTCCAAACAACTTCATATTGTTTTTAAACATATAAATCCTGACAAATAATCACTCAAACAATTTGTTTATTGTTAATACACATATACTTTATTGTTTAAATCAATAAAAAACCTATTGCCAGGTGCCTTTAAATACAGAAAGAAAAAAAAAAACCTGTTTGGGTCCCAACAATCCCTCAAAAAAACAGAGCTTCATCCTCTGGACACACTTCCCCAAGGACTCCACCAAGGGGGGACAAGGTAAGTCTGTAGACCCGACCAGGGCCCTAGCTGGAGCCTTTAACCTTAATTTTACAAAAATGAACCCATGAATCCGTCATGGCGTGATCCTCCAGCAGCCTACTTGAGCAGCAGCATTTCCCAGAGTCTGGCATTCTCCTGAGGACGATCAGAGCATACTGATCGAAACGTCGAGTTGTAACCTCCAGTTCTTTTCAGAACTAATTACCACTCGATAGAGAATTTCACATGGTGTCACCGCAATTACTCTTACTTATCCTCACCATGCAAAGCTACAAGTTCTACCTAAAAATGAACCCTCCACAGAAGATTCCTGGTGACGCGTAAGGTTACTATACTTCACATGAAAGAACTTTAAAGATAAATGATCCATACTTGATCCAAATTCATATAGGTCCTCATCAAAACCCCATAGTCCTATTGTCTTTACTATCGGTGGGCCTTTCTGAAAACATGCAAAATCCTTTTTTTCAGAATTGGGTAGGGGGTTGAGTTGGTACAGGACATTTATCTTTAAAGCTCTCGGTATGTTACTGCAGTATAGGTAATGAGTTGGGTTGGCTGTTGATATGTGGAGCACCCTGATCTAAATGATGGTGAGCTGGTACTGCTGGTGGCTGTGGGGGAAAAAAATAAATAAAATTCATAAAAATACTTAACCCAAATCCTCCAAAATCCTCTTTGCTAAAGTGAAGGATTTTGGAGGATTGAGGCTATTAGGCATACTTGCCTTTCCATGTTACATGTACATCCATGTTTGTTGTAGTGATTGCAAGGTTAGTGGACACTGTTTATTGCTCCATGCATGCAGGGAGGGTCCCTGGCCATGTACATGTATCACAGATTAGAAATGTGTGCATACATGTCATGTGCTTGTTTTACTACTGAAGGATTTTGGAGGATTCAGGTTATGTGTAAGCAAATGGGCCTAGGGATTTAGGGTTTTAAGTGCAAAATAAATGTTATTGGCCTTTCGTTTCAAACCTAGCAGGTTCTTTCTCAAAGGTTTGAAACGTAAGGTCAATAATATTTATTTTGCATTTATACTACAGGTCCTTTAGGTTGGTAACCAGTTTGCAACAGCTAATTCTCGATTTAAAAATACTTAAAGATGACTTAGAAATAAGAAAACTACACAATTATCCACGTTTTTTTTACCATTTGTATTATGACCAATGTTTTTTCTTGTTTCTGCAAAATTTTCATCGGATAATTTTGTTTTTAAAAGTATCTTTTTTTCTTGTCGAATGGGGAAAATAGCTCCAGTGAACTGCTTGTTTTCAAAACCAGTTAACTAAATTTGAGCAAGGTAAAATAATTCTGCATTATATTCCTGGAAAAATGACCTTGGACAATCCTGTAGCTTTAACAAAAATATTACCAATGTATTTACCAATGTTGTACCTTCATTTTACTGCCATAATACTCCATTGAAAATTGTTGATTAATTTTAATAAAAATTATAGCACCTCGAATATATACTACTCAAAACAATTTAGGGAACACCGGAATAATCTCAGTTAAAGCAAGATCATTTATTTCAGATAAACACAATGTTTCACAGAATTGATGAGTTAACAAAGAATTTAGGCATGTGTGGCAGATTGAACACGGCCATTGTGTCAATATTGCTGGTACATGACATCATTGCACATGGCCCAAACCTATTTGATGTTAAAAATCCGGTGTTCCCTAAATTGTTTTGAGTAGTATAAATATATAAATTTTTTGATTATAAATAAACATAAGGTTTATTTAGCCCTAAACATATCTCACGATATGCAAAAAAGTTAATTCTATCACCGTGGACAAATGGATTAAAACTATTCCAAGAAGTGCGTAGAATGAGAGTGACGACTGATTATAAAGATTCAGACTTTGTCAAACTCGGCACGAAAGGAAGAAAAATTACACCAAAAAAAATAGTGCGTTGTGGATACGAATATTTAATCCGGTGTTCCCTAATTGTTTTGAGTAGTATAAATATATCAATTTTTCACCATGTCATTTTCATGTAAAGCTGTAATCATTTATGAGAACCAATTATTTACGAGATTTTACGATTTACGATTTATGATCATTTACGAGAACCAATTACCAAAAGCCAATTGAAAGTTTGCTCACCTGAGGTAGCGGATTGGATCCAATCTTGTATTTACAACAAACCACTGACACAATGAACTCTAGAAATGAATGAAGAATACCTACAGAGGACAAAACGTAGAATGGAAACTGAATTACATCAGGGCTTACTATGGTTTGCCATGTTTTTAAAATTATTTGTTATCGCTGACAGGCTCTCTGTAGATATGATGAGAGTGATATTAAATCATCAAATAATAACAGGAAACTATTATGGAGTGCCATGGTCGAGCGGTTTAGTGCATTGGATTTGTGTTCTGATTGCTGAGTCGTCAGAATGTGGGTTCGAATCCCAGCCGCGACTGGGGTTCTTGTGTCCTTGAGCAAGACACTTTACCATAATTGCTTCTCTCCACCCAGGGGTAAATGGGTACCTGTGAGGGCAGAGTTGGTTGTTGTGTTTGATTAGCCCTATATGCGCTGTAATGGCAGCAATTGAGCTGTATACTCCCCAGGGAGCTGAGATGGATTCAGGAATGATTTATGAGCCTGATGATGAGCAGGGGTAATAATATAATGCGCCTTGAGCACCAGTTTGGTGGATACGTGCGCTATATAAGTCCACATTATTATTATTATTATTATTATTATCATGGGGTATGATGGCCGAGTGGTCTTTTGTTCTGATGGCCGAGTCTTCAGAATGTGGGTTCGAATCCCAGCCGCGACCGTGGTACTTGTGTCCTTGAGCAAGGCACTTAACTGTAATTGCTTCTCTTCACCCAGGAGTGTAAATGGGTACATGTGAGGGTAGAGATGGTTATTGTGTTTGATTAGCCCTGTAGCACCAACAATGGTTGCACATTGGCTGTATACTCCCCAGGGAGCTGAGAAAGATTATAAGAATATTGGTAAAACTTGTAGCTTTGCATGGTGAGGATGATAAGTAAGACTAATTGCGGTGACACCATGTGGAATCTCAATTGAGTAGTAATTAGTTCTGAAAAGAACTGGAGGTACAACTCGACGTTTCGATCAGTATGCTCTGATCATTCTCCTGAGGACGATCAGAGCATACTGATCGAAACGTCGAGTTGTAACCTCCAGTTCTTTTCAGAACTAATTACTACTCAATTGAGATTCCACATGGTGTCACCGCAATTAGTCTTACTTATAAGAATATTGACCCAGTGACCTGGGCCAATATTATTATCATCATCATCAACAACTTTACATCATGTTAAATGTCGGTATATAATTTGGGTAAAATGTCTGTAAATGCATCCAATCTAGAGTTAACCCATATCCACCTAACCATAAACACACAAAAGACTGTATGTGCCTAAGCCCCCGCACAGAGATACATTGTTTTTGCACACAATCAGAAAGATTCCTTATTTAGAGAATATTACAATCACTGACACAGACACATTATATACTGATGGAAAGAGGAGAACATGCACTTTATAATGATGTCAGACTTGTCTAATTTCATAGCTATAATCATGAAATACAGTCATCGGAAAAACGTAGTAAATTGGAATTGGACCAAAACACGGTACGGAAAATCACGTAGGTCGGCGTTTGTAGCGTTTTACATATCTACGGGTTATCACGTAGATCAGCAGATATGGGATAAGTATACAAACCAAACTGTGAAAGTTTCAGCTTATTACATAGTGAAAATTCATTCAGATTTTTTCTGTAAGAAAAGAAAATAACTTGCAAAAAATAAGACAGGAATTACCACCGACCTGATGTTGAAAAGATACCACCAATGATTCCGCACAACCGGACAAGAAACTGCCAATAGGGCTCATGTACTTCGGTGATGGTAATCTGAAGCGAGGAGAGGTCATATTTAAAGAATACACCAGCGACACCGTGGCTTCCTGCATTATGGTTCAATGTCCTCTCCTGGCAACAGAATAGAGAAAAATCTCCTGAGTTACTTTCAAAATAAAGAGAAGACCTGCATGCATATGTTCATCAGCCTTTCATAATGATCTTTATGGGACAGTATCGTCACGATCAGAGCAGACTTTCAACAGGGCATGGAATCGGTGTCTTAGTTTTAGATAAACACTGGCTCACTTTTTGAAGCAGCACTGGTAATAATGACCTTATCATGTGGGGTACTATTTTCAGTCACTGAGTTAATCTAAAACTAGCACTCTGATTCCATGCCCTGATGCTACTACAAGGGTCAAAATCAGTCAAAATGTTGATATACTTACCAAGGTATATCTAGTGCACTTAAAAGTCAAACACTGTCAAACCTTACGTGTAGTAAGTACATTTACAGGTCAAAATGAGTCGACCGTTTTTGACTGGTAAAAGCATTGTCTTGTATTGTTCAGGGTAGTCAAAATGACAGTCAAAACCAGTCAAAAATGCCCCTGTGTGCACATTTGGGTCAACAGTCAAAACAGGCAGTTGACTGGTTTTGACCTCTATAGCTACTTGCCACTAAAGTGCAGCTATAGGAGGATTAATGCTAAATGGTAGTTATTGGCCTTATTTATGATCGTAATACCAATGTCAGAAAAACATTTTTTGGTTGTCTTGCTTAACAAAAGCAGTTTTATTAAGCCAATTCAATTATTGTGTAGTTTCAAAAAAGTGTAAAATTGTGTGGGGAGGGAGGTTAGTGTTTAAAACAATGAGGAAATTCCTCATTTTTGGAGAGGCCCTTGAAGAGGAACATGTAATTGTATGTGCAGCATATTTGACCAAAAAAATTGCTTGTTTTGTGTTTATCTTAATTTACAGAAAATGAGCTTACCTGACAACACCTTTACCTGACATGTACCTTCCCTTAAAGGGTCAGTATCGTCACGATCAACAGGACATGGAATTGGAGTACTTGTTTTAGATTAACTCAGTGACTGAAAATAATTTCCCATAAGATAAGGTCATATTACCATTGCTGCTGCATAAATGAGCCAGTAATTATCAGTCGCTGTGTTCATCTTAAACTAGGACATCGATTCCATGCCCTGTTGAAAATCTGCTCTGATCATGACGATACTACCCCTTTAATTTACATTGCAACTGCTATCAAAGTTGGGAAAATTTGATTTGACAATACCTTTTCAGTTACGGCAAACTGGTGAGTGCTCATGCGTGCCGTTCTGGTGTTGAGTTTAGTTGGAACAATCTGAAGAAAATACTGATACATCCGTCGATCTACAAAGTGAACAAGACGGTGACGTGAGACGGTGACGTGAGACGGTGACATGGGACGGTGACATGGGATGGTGACATGGGATGGCGACATGGGACGGTGACATGAGTTGGTGACACGTGATGGTGAGATGAGACGGTGACATGGGACGGTGACATGGGACGGTGACATGGGATGGTGACATGGGACGGTGACATAGGACGGTCATATGAGACGGTCATATGGGATGGTGACATGGGACGGTGATATGGGACGGTCATATGGGATGGTGACATAGGACAGTCATATGGGACCTGCTTTGTCCTGGTTTTGTGGGAGTGGGTCTCATATGTGTTTTTAAAATTTATTGTTGCTTTTGTTTTTTCTGTAATTTAACCCTTCTGTGAATGCACAGGTCAAAATCAGTCAAAATGTTGATATACATGCCAAGGTATATCTAGTGCACTTAAAAGTAGTAAGTACATTTACAGGTCAAAATGAGTCGACCATTTTTGACTGGTAAAAGCATTGTCTGGTATTGTTCAGGGTGGTCAAAATAACGGTAAAAACCAGTCAAAAATGCCCCTCTGTGCACATTTGGGTCAACAATCAAAACAGTCAGTTGACTGATTTTAACCACTATAGCTACTTGCCACTGTAGTGCAGCTATATATAGTAAGAGGGTTAATGTGTACTAATAGTTTTGTGTCTTTTAAAAAAATAATGTTTAACTTTTTATGGTAATGCGCGACTGATAATTTTTATGAAAGTCACATACATGTAATACAAATTTAAAAATTATTTATTTATTTAATTTATTTGGGATCAGAACAAATGATGTTAGTTCCTTCAGGGCTCCTTTGTAAACATATGATGTCATTGGGTACATCGTCTATACAAGAGCATCAAGCAAACGACAAACAGGAACTCACTGTTTGTGACAAAATGGTGACATTTCAAATTATGGGAAACAAATAATAAACAAGGTGATGGATTATAAGTTTTGAGGCTTTGCATGGTGGAATACCGATATCGTTTCGGTTTGCGGTTACACCATGTGTTTATCTCAACTAACGCGAAGCTGAGGTACAGGTTCTGAAAAGAACCTTATCGCACAACTCGTATCTCAACCTTCGGTAAGTGAGAAAGGTTCAAGGGAGAACCAATTTCGGGCAACTCATTTTTTCTCTACTGTCGCTAAGTGAGAAATATGGGGACTTCACGGGTTAATATGGTTCAGGGAGAACTATGGGGACTTCACGGGTTATTCTCAACGTTTCGATTAGCCTGCTCTAATCTTCGACATTTCAAATTAGGTAACAAATAATAAACATGGTGATGGATTAATATGGGATATTGATTAATATTGATTGTCTATTGATCCAGAGCTTTGCAAATTTAACCAAAAGAAAAGAAAAACAAATGCACTCTTACTGTCTGGTGTAACTTTTTCATCGCCATCTAGTGGATTAATGATTCCTGGTGCTAGCTCTCCAAAGGAAAGATGATCTATACGATGACTAAAGTTGTACTCTGTATGTAGAAAAAAAATTCAGAACGATCAGAAAAAAGTGACACCTGCACAACCAACTTCTTGGAGAATTGTGAAAATTATAAATAAGATTCGAAGCTTTGCATAGTGGAAGGATAATCTATGAAAGCTTCTTATAGCACCATGTAAATTCTCTAAAGAATTGTCAACCGCCACTGTAAAACTCATTCAAGAATTTGACATTTTTCCAAGCAATTCCTCCAAGACGATTTACAAATGTTATAAATTTTCAATAAACCATTTCGTGATTCATCCGTGACATCCAAGACTCACTTGTTAATCCATTATCTTTTTGCAAGTCTTTCCTTTTGTCTTATTTAAAAAAAAATTTTTTTGACTGTTAAAATGGAAATTTTTTTATCCCTGATCAAGCCCACCTTTAGCAAAACTATACACTTTTGGTTTAAATGGAAGGTATAAATTTTCTTTTGAAGCATGCATTAATTTTAACCCTTTAGTTTGTAAGAAATCTATCATAAAACTAACCTGTGAAAGATTCTTCACAGTAGGTGCTAACATTTTTAATAAGAAAATGAATGATTTAAAAAAAAATATTTTTATGCTGAACAAAAATTTGACATCAACGTTTTGTAAAGTCAGCATCATAGCTATTCCTTCTTTCTCTTAGATGAATGCAACTTAGACAGAATAATTTCTCAGGATGATTGATATTTGTAAGAAGGAAGCTTTTGAATAATTATTCACTTATTTGATAACAATGTTGTACCTCCCCTTTAATGAAGGGATGTGATTTGACAAAAGTAAAAAATCCTGAAGAATGGGTAGCGGGCCCGAGTCTCCCTTTGGTCTAGAGGACAAAGCCCCCTGAACCTCCTGTGGGTAGCAGGCCTGGGTCTCCCTTTGGTCTAGAGGACAAAGCCCCCTGAACCTCCTGTGGGTAGCAGGCCTGGGTCTCCCTCACGTATGTTGATGTATTATTGCGGATGTATCAGTTTGGTTTATTCACAGGCTGGTTATGCTGCACTCGCATAGTCTGGCTGCGGCTTCGAATTTGGCCATTGTCAGGCTACAGTGAAAGCCGTAGCCATTGATAATAATGTCTGTGAGATAGTCTTACATGGGGATGCTACTAGACGTGTTGCCAAAATACTGTACAAACGCTATGACAACACGAACCATTCAGATTATCTCTTTCGGGATTTTCTGTCAGATATACCCCAGAAATATATGTGCACAAGAAGTATCCCAAGACACACATTATAAAATCAGGCGTGCAAAAGTTTTTTTAAAGTAATATTTATTGATTTCTTTGTAACATTGTCAGGTAAAGTCAGAAGTAGATAGTATCGATTCTTGGCATATTTATATAGTGATTGGTATCGATATGATTAAAAGCTATTGAATTATGCTCTATTCGAAAATCACCAGGATCGCTGGTTCAGTTAATCAATTGCTGCAACAGAATCGAAGCACAGGCTACACCGGGTTCGGAACTCGTGAATCTGACCCAAAAAAACCTTTGCACACTAGTAATCACCAGAAAGGTTTCAAGTTGGTCGTTAGCTTCACTTCCATGGGATTCGCATTCTTGTAAAAACCCTGCTTCCAAAGAATCTCCTGAAAACTATGACAGCAACAGAGGACATCAATGAATATCACTGCTTGTAAAAGGCTACTATGCAAATCAATTACGCAACACCATTATGCCTAGATTCAAACGCAAATAAGCGCCTCATTGCTTAAAAAAAGAAACTGATCTGACGTTACTTGTACAACACAAAGGGTAAACTGTAGATCTGCACAATGAGGAAAACCAAGTTGGCGGAGGAAACGTACGTGCCCTTTGGTCTAGAGGACAAAGCCCCCTGAAACTCCTGTGGGTAGTGGGCCTGGGTCTCCCTTTGGTCTCAAGGACAAAGCCCCCCTGAACTTCCTGTGGGTAGCGGGCCTGGGTCTCACTTTGGTCTAGAGGACAAAGGGTATTATTTCCAGTCACTGAGTTAATCTTAACGTAGCAATCCGATTCCATGCCCTGTTCATCGTGATGATTACTGTCCCTTTAAATTGATGAAATCTAAAATTGTTTGCGAAACACAAAGCACATTCATGATTAGCATATGAATATAAGTAATTAACCCATATCCGCTGATCTACGTGATAACCCGTAGATATGTAAAACGCTACAAACGCCGACCAACGTGATTTTCCGTACCATGTTTTGCCCAATTCCAATTTACTACGTTTTTCCGATGACTGTATTTCATGATTATAGATATGAAATTAGACAAGTCTGACATCATAATAAAGTGCATGTTCTCCTCTTTCCATCAGTATATAATGTGTCTGTGTCAGTGATTGTAATATTCTCTAAATAAGGAATCTTTCTGATTGTGTGCAAAAACAATGTATCTCTGTGCGTGGGCTTAGGCACATACAGTGTAGTCTTTTGTGTGTTTACATGGTTAGGCGGAGGGGTTAACATAATATAACGGACACAATAAACAAAGTATCAATCAATAATCGAGGTCTTTTTGTTCACTTCATGAACATAAATATGCATTCAGACAGCTCTCTAAAGTGTTTAATGATGCATAACAAAACCATATGTTGTTGCCATGAATATTGGCATATCAAGTGCAGCATATGGACTGCTTTTTTGCAGAACTATTGTTTGGTAACAAATGATGGAAATTAACAACTAGTCTAGCAACAGATTACTGTACACAGATCTATCCTCACTGAACTATTAGAGTCAATAGCCGTGTTCGCACTGGACTTTTTTTGGTAAAACTTACCGAGACGATGGGTACTTTTCCCATTTTAAGACCAGTGCGGACAGCCTGGGACATTTTCCTCTCAGTTACTTTTCCTGAGTCCAGCGGTTACTTCTACTGGCCAACTGCTGCCCAGGAAAACTGACCAGGTAACTTTTCCCGAGACGATAAGTCCAGTGCGGACAGTGCAAGTCGGTAAAAGCGGCTCAGGAAAGCGTACATCCGGCCCGAGCGCAAGGTCGTGCTACACAGGGACACCACGCATGCGCTTTGCATTGTTTCACCGCACGGTGGGGGGCGGACCGGGCGCATTTAATGCATGTGCATGTGTAGCAAGTTTTCTGTGCGTTGTTGTTGTTCCTCTTTTGGTGGCAATCATGGCAGATATTATCATTGATACAGGCGGAAGTTTGATTGGTGCTACCAGTGCATCATTTCCAGATGATAATGAAGGACGTCAACGTCATGTCTTACGACGAAAGAAAGCAGGACAACGGATGTGTCGGCTATACGTCAACGTAGGGTCAACGTAGAAAGGTCACGTAAAGCGCCCTCATGAGTCATTATACTGACAGCTCGGTTACTTCTACCACGGTCTCGGTAAAACCTTCCCCCAAAAAAAGTCCAGTGCGAACACAGCTAATGAAATACAAGTTTCATTTCTGCAGTTAATTACCTTCAGATTTGAAGTATAGTGTTTGACAAATATTTTGTATTAACCCTAACTCCCTAGGCCCATTTGCTTACACATAACCTGAATCCTTCCTAACTCCCTAGGCCCATTTGCTTACACATAACCTGAATCCTCCCTAACTCCCTAGGCCCATTTGCTTGCACATAACCTGAATCCTTCCTAACTCCCTAGGCCCATTTGCTTACACATAACCTGAATCCTTCCTAACTCCCTAGGCCCATTTGCTTACACACAACCTGAATCCTTCCTAACTCCCTAGGCCCACTTGCTTACACATAACCTGAATCCTTCCTAACTCCCTAGGCCCATTTGCTTACACACAACCCGAATCCTTCCTAACTCCCTAGGCCCATTTGCTTACACATAACCTGAATCCTTCCTAACTCCCTAGGCCCATTTGCTTACACATAACCTGAATCCTCCCTAACTCCCTAGGCCCATTTGCTTACACACAACCTGAATCCTTCCTAACTCCCTAGGCCCATTTGCTTACACATAACCTGAATCCTTCCTAACTCCCTAGGCCCATTTGCTTACACATAACCTGAATCCTCCAAAATCCTTCAGTAGTAAAGCAAGCACATGACATGTATGCACACATGTGTTTCTAATCTGTGATACATGTACATGACCAGGGACCCTCCCTGCATGCATGGAGCAATAAACAGTGTCCACTGACCCAAGCACTGACCTTGCAATCACTACAACAAACATGGATGTACATGTACCATGGAAAGGCATGTATGCCTAATCCTTCACTTTAGCAAAGAGGATTTTGGAGGATTTTGGAAGGTTAGTGTTAAACTATTTGTTTTCCTTTCTTTCAGGAAAATATAAATGTTCAGATTTAAAACAATATTGCCAGAAATCACTGGTGAAATCATAAGAAAGAAAAACACATCTTGTTAGCTAACGTAAATGTGACCAGGGATGTGATTTGACAAAAGTAAAAAAAATCCTGCAAAATGGGCAGCGGGCCTGGGTCTCCCTTTGGTCTAGAGGACAAAGCCCCCTGAACCTCCTGTGGGTAGCGGGCCTGGGTCTCCCTTTGGTCTAGAGGACAAAGCCCCCCTGAACCTCCTGTGGGTAGCAGGCCTGGGTCTCCCTTTGGTCTAGAGGACAAAGCCCCCCTGAACCTCCTGTGGGTAGCAGGCCTGGGTCTCCCTTTGGTCTAGAGGACAAAGCCCCCCTGAACCTCCTGTGGGCAGCGGGCCTGGGTCTCCCTTTGGTCTAGAGGACAAAGCCCCCCTGAACCTCCTGGATGTTTAATTTTGGAGGATTTACAGACTCTCTCCATCTCCACAAACAAGAAACTAGAGGTTTGGACACAATACAGGCACAATTCTTTCTTTCCTTGATGGCTACTTCTCTTCTTTCAAGAAATTTTTTAGGCAAAGGGAGATTTGAAACAAATCCTGAAATGACACAGGCCTGTGTGACATTAATATTTATTTCATGCCTGCACAAGTTTCATGTTTTGGGCAGTTTATTTTTACTGGTATATGTACATGTACATGTCTGTATTTGTATGGAATGTCAAGTACATGTACTTGTTTGTACAAATCGATCAATAAAACGCTTCCATGCAATGCAATACAAAAGTAATCTTTTAAGATCCATACATTGTGTGAAGCCTTATTTTTTTCTGAAATGTTGTTGCTCTTTTACATTTCTTTCAAATTTGTTTCCTCAATTGAATTGATGACTTAAGGCCATTTCACGCGAAAGCAAATGCGAAGCGAAATTCGTGACGTCGACAATGGTTCACGGCAAATATTCACGGCGAAGGTTAGCAAAAGTTGAACACATTTGAACTTGCGCGAATCATTCGCCACGAATTTGATGACGTAAAATTCGCGTCATATCCGCTTTCACGTCAAGTATGAACCGGCCTTTAGTGTAATATTTTTAATAATTTGGTTTAGTATGCTCTGGTTGTTGTCCTGTTTCGGCTGCTCCCGTTAGGGGTCGCCACAGCGGATCATGATCCGCATATTTGATTTGGCATAGGTTTTAGGCCGGATGCCGTTCCTGACGCAACCCTCCCATTTATCCGGGCTTGGGACCAGCACTAAGCATGCACTGGCTTGTACATCCCCAGTGGCTGGGTTCAATTCGGCCCTCGCAGCAATTATGGTAAAGTGTCTTGCTCAAGGACACAAGCACCATGGTCGCGGCAAGGCTTCGAACCCACACACTCTGACGACTCAGCCATCAGAACACAAATCCGATGCACTAAACCGCTCGACCATGGCACCCCACGTTTAGTATGCTCTGGTAAATCCTTAAAAAAAAAAAAAAAAAGCTCATACATGTATTTACATCATTGAAAATTAACTTACTTCCCTTCTACAATGAAAATAAAAAATTGCTAGCAAAGTAGTGGGACACGGAATATACACCTGTTATACTTACGTGAGGGGTCAACCATTAGAGCAAGGTGGGCGTGTCCTCTAGGATGGGGAATGCTTTTCCCTACGGTCACATGAAAATTGCCTGCAACCTGTCGGAAATATGAAACAGATATTGTCAACAAAATTCTTGGGGGGGGGGGGAAATATATAAATATAGTTGCTAAGATTGACTCGAGGCATCTGGAAAGAAAAATTATTTGTTTGACCCAAGTACAGGACTGTGAAGCCCCTCTGACAACCACTCCACCCCCATCATCATCATCCCCCCCCCCCCCCCCCCCCACAACAGACTTTAGAATGTTACCTTATTGACAACCAAACTGCCGTGTATTCTGCAGGCGTCAGGTTCTCCTTTACCCTTGTAAATAGATGCTATCTTGGTAGGACTGCTATCGAACCCTGTCTGGAACAAAAGGTCTTGCAAGGCATGTTCCTCTTTCAAAGCTTCTTTTATTGTCCGGAATATCCTGCATAAAAAAAGGCAAGGCAATCATTTGCAGACATGCAACTTTGTAATTGCAAAAAAAGAGGAAATGGCCGAGCACACAAAACTTTGTACAGTGTTTTTCAGTTTTCTATACCACTATTACTAACCCCTTGCGTACGGTTGACGGCTATAGCCGCGGCTTGCGGACAGGCCACTGGGCTGTTGAATTCATTGATTTTCCAGCTGCATCTGCTGAGAATTCGCCTTGAATAGAAATCTTCAAGAAGGCTGGTAGTTTGGTGAACCATATTGTCCTTGAATGGAAGTGTTATATAATAGATTGGGCTTTCAAGAGCTTTCTGAACACAGCCCTTTCAAGAGCTTTCTGAACACAGTCCTTTCAATTATGCTATGTGAGGACTTCACGTGCGATGAATAGGGTATGCCCGGTTTAGCTTGCCCTCTCATTGTTCGGTCTGTACACTCGGCTGAACAGTGCCGTTGTGCATATGTCCACGGCCGGGTTCGACCCAGCGCTTCCCAGCCCCACAGATGTTTCTTGGTTGGCCGCACTGCCTTCACTCGGTAAAAATAATACCGTACGCAAGGGGTTAAAGAAAAAAGAGGAAATCAGCTGATCACCTGAAAAGTTGCATGCCTGCATTTGTAATTTTCCTGAAAAATGTATTATAACTTAACCCTCCTATGGTTTGACCTTTCAAAACCTTTCAAAATCTGCTTACGGGCCAAAATGGCTATCAATTATTATGAACCCTTTAAAACCCTCCAGAATTTGTTGCTACTTAACAACCACACCTTTCAATACCCTTTGAAAGGTATTGAAACATTTCAACACCAGTTTGTTCAGAGAGTTGTTACACCTTTCGAAACCTTTCATACATGTAGGTCCCTTTTGTCAGACAGTTTTCTCACCTTTCAAAACCCTTCAGTACAGCAAACTTGAAAGGTTTTGAAAGGTCTGACAATTCTATGGCAACTGCACTGTATATAGGAGGGTTATGATATTGTGTGAGAAAATGAAAAGGTAGGAAAAATGTTTGCCATTATCATTAGGCATATACTAGCCTATAGCGGTTTACCTCTATAGCCATGTATAGCAAGGAAACTGTTTTTTATCTTGGTATTTACGATAAAATGATACACAAGGAAAGTTTTCATGGTCTGAAGTTAGTCGGAACCCAGTTTCATGGTAGGATTTTCAAAATCAAAAGGTAGAATTTCCTACAAAAGTAGGAAGAATATCATGCCTGCTTAATATATGCAAAATAATTCTTCCAAACTTATTATTTTTAAAGTGCTGTCGTTTTTATGTAAAAATATAAAAACAACCTAATTCAAGCAATGTGTTTTAAATATTTTTTCTCTCGATGAAGCATTTTTTTTGGGTGAAGCACTTTACACAAAAATAAGCACACTTTGAGCAGCATAAAGTGGATGGCTTGACCTTTTGATTCTAAATATAAACAACAATATATGACAACCACATATGGCATACAAGAGAATGGCTGTGAACTTAAGGAGGAGGGCCAAAGTTGTGGTACAGCCAAGCCTTTGAGAAGCCCAGTCTGGCCCAGGCTTTACCCGGGCCTCGAGGCCTATATAATCCCCTAGCTGAGTAAAAAAGACCCATTACTTATGAATAGATCTCAAATAGCTCTTATTGTTAACACAGACTTGATTGACACCTACAGCCAGTATAATGAGCTGGTCTAGGCCCTCCAGAAGCCCAGGTTATGTTGATTGGCAGGTACTGTATTGTTAACAGGATTAGAACTCATAAAAGACAGATTAACCCTCCTATGCCCAGGCTGAAATTTGGCCCAGTCAGCAAGGCACTCACAGACAGTCACTTGAGTATTTTTGGGTGCATTGCCAATTGGTAGGTCAAACCACAGAGTCACACACAGCTGTGTATGAGTGCACTGCACAAAGTCAATGGGTTGGGAGTTACATACAAATTTTGAGTGTCTTTGGGTTTGACCTCCTATCACACAGCCACATGTGTTTGCATGTATTTGAGTGCACTGCACAAAGTCAATGGGTTAAGAGAGACATACAAATTTTGAGTGTCTTTGAGTGTTAAACCTATAGGAGGGTTAAGAGGCCAGGTAGCCTAGGTCTAGCCGGACTTCTCAAAGGCTTGGCTGTACCACGACTTTGGCCCTCCAGCCTTACCTCTGTCTCTCACGTTGTTCGGGAGACATTTCAAAGAAAACAGGTTCTTCTTTTAAAGCTCCATGGGCAGGACTTGTTGTCACACCAGAGACATCTACAACATCAGCTCCAATCCCTGTAGAAAAGCAGATCATGTTTTTTCATGATGGGAAATACAGGGTACTACACATGGTGGTCGGTACTCAGGATCCCGCAACCATCCCTGGTAGCGTATCTCTCTTAGACATATAGGTAGTGTAATGTATGTTTTTGTAGCATTTCAAATTCCTCAGGGGTGTATTTGACAAAAGTAAAAATTCCTGAAAAATCGGTAGCGTGCCTGGGTCTCCGTTTGGTCTAGAGGACAAAGACCCCTGAACCTCCTGTGGGTAGCATGCCTGGGTCTCCCTTTGGTCTAGAGGATAAAGCCCCCCGAACCTCCTGTGGGTAGCAGACCTGGGTCTCCCTTTGCTCTAGAGGACAAAGCCCCCTGAACCTCCTGTGGGTAGTGGGCCTGGGTCTGCCTTTGGTCTCGAGGACAAAGCCCCCTGAACCTCCTGTGGGTAGCGGGCCTGGGTCTCCCTTTGGTCAAGAGGACAAAGCCCCCTGAATCTCCTGTGGGTAGCGGGCCTGGGTCTCCCTTTGCTCTAGAGGACAAAGCCCCCCTCCCTGAACCTCCTGGATGTTTAATTTTGGAGGATTTACAGACTCTCCACATCCCCACAAACAAGAAACTAGAGGTTTGGACACAATACAGGCTACTTCTCTTCTTTCCAGAAAATTGTAAGGCAAAAGGAGATTTGTAAAATATCCTGAAATAAGGAAAAATCTTTAGAAATCAGTTAACCCTCCTACTGTTTGACCATTTGAAACCATTCAAAATTTCCACTTACCAAAATGCCCATTGGTTTTGTACACACCTGGTGATACCATTTGAACAGTGTTGGTAGCAAGCTTTACTACCATTCATATCCATTCAAATGGTTTTGAATGGTGGATACACTACACCTTAGTGTGTTTCCATAGCCGAATGGATTCAAATAGTGAATGTACTTCACAGTGACTTATCATTCAAATGGTTTTGAATGGTGGATACATTACACCTTCTGTGTTTCACATAGCCGAAAAACAAAACCTGCATTATGTAGATAAAGTGGACTATCCATCATCTCAGTACCCTATGGAGTTTTAACACATGGTGGCCAGTGTACAAGTAATTGATCTACCACTTAAAAATGGCACTAGGGTCTTTAGGGTATAGCAGACCTGTCATTCAAAACCATTTACTCATGTCACTGGCATAGAGGGTCCATTAATTCACCACTTAGAAGTATCCAAACAAGGTTTTGTATTAGCTGACCTACCATTCCAAACCATTTGGGAATCAATACTGTACACAGTTATTTCACCATTCAAAACCACAAAAGCGAATGGTTTCAAATGGTGCATCAACTTGTATGAAAAAGGTACCAGAAGTAGGAGGGTTAATCTAGTAGTCAGCACTCACATGAACATTTCATTGCCACGGTGATGTCTAAATTGATCCGGAGTTTGCTGGATAAGTCCGTGTCTACATTGTACTCATACTTCATGCGTGTGTCCAAGTAGTAACGTATCTCAGAGATCACTAAGATGGCAATTAGTGAGAATGTCAGAAGAGCCACTAAAGAGAAAATAAAAGACAAACTTTCAGGTTAAAGGGGCAGTATCGTCACAAACAGAGTAGACTTTCGACAGGGCACGGAATCGGTGTCCTAGTTTAGGATTAACACAGTGACTGAAAATTACTGACTGATATATGACTGATACATGACTGCAGCAGTCGATAATATGACCTTATCATGTGGGGTATTATTTTCAGTGGAAACAAAATTAGGCCAGTATTGTCAGCTTTTGGAAGTGAGAATCAAAAGCGAACTACTGCAGTAGTTAGCCGACTGTCGGATCACAAAGGAGCCGCCATACAGAGGCCTACAGAAGTACATACACACTATGCAAATGAATTTGCCAATGTCCATGTGCGATTAGCAGATTGTACGTGTCTCTCAGCTAAGCAAGGTCAATTTATTGTGACTCCCCCCCCCAATATTTTTTCTCAGTCAGCATTTAGAACCTCAATCAGCAAATGAAGCATCAAAGGTACTAGAACAAGGGTTGGTCCAGAATAAATTTGCAGTCGGCAAACCTATAGCTTTGGGTTTGCCGACATTGTAATGCATTGTATTTACTCACAGGAACAGCTGTGGTAAATTTATCCACAGAAATGTTTGCCACTGATGTTAGTAGGCAAACTGCTTCTACACCTGCCCAAAGAAAAATGCCTTCACTATGCCCCTGGTATCAAACTTCCCTAGAAATAATTTGGTTGAGGGGCTCTCAACCAAAAGTAACATCCAGTTAGATTTAAGAAAGAGTGATGCCAAATAACCCTAACCCTGCCAGACGCAGCACAGTGCATCAGGTGGAAAAGTCTGGTGCACTTTGATGCATTCAGCTGTCAACACCAGTGCATAAGCAGCCAAGTCTGAGGCTATTGAGAGCTGGTCCCATTGAACAATGCCAGAGTTGTATCCTGCTGCGTTGGGTGACCACAGACTCTGAGGCAGTTCGGCCTTGAGATTTGTGACCTGAAGGATCTTGCTGCACTGGGCAGCCAAGTCACTTTCTGATGCGTCTGGCAGGGTTTCTAGCCAAAATACCCTGGAGGGTTAGGGTTAAGGAATCTTTCAAAGAAAAAAGATGGCCAATGTATGAGATTTATTGAGAGCGCCCTCTATGGTTACCCTAGTTCAGCTTTAATATCTTACATGTGCCACCTGTACTGCTTGTCTCCTGATAGCTTTCTGGGATCTTAGGGAAGGCGTCAAGCTCCTTCACTACTTTGAGCGTCTGCTTCCGATTTAATCGTCTCATTTTGGTGATTATATCAAGCTACGAAAATAAAATTAAACATTGGTTTTAACCACAAAGTCAGACGGGCTGTCGTCAAAGCCACAGATGAACTGAATTAATGAGAGTGATGCATAATCAAAAAAATCTTATCAAATCTTTGGAAGGACACTCATTAAAATACTCCACGGAAAAATGAAAAATATTTGAACACAGGTAAACTTCAGTAATTTTATGTGCTTAGTAAAGATTACTGAAGTTTACCTGTGTTCAAATATTTTTCATTTTTCCGTGGAGGATTTTAAGGAGTCTCTTTCCAAAGATTTTATAGGCCTAACGTTAAGTGTCTTTTGATGCTCAGACAGTATATTTATAATATTATACAGGCCAACAAAAACTTTGCGGTAAATTTCAGGGAAAATATTATTCATGTTATTTATTATATTATTAAGCCTCCTACTTCTGGTGCCTTTTTCATACAAGTTGGCCCACCATTTGAAACCATTCGCTTTTGTGGTTTTGAATGGTGAAATAACTGTGTACAGTATTGATTCCCAAATGGTTTGTAATGGTACAAATGTAGGTCAGCTAATACAAAACCTTGTTTGGATACTTCTAAGTGGTGAATTAATGGACCCTCTATGCCAGTGACATGAGTAAATGGTTTTGAATGACAGGTCTGCTATACCCTAAAGACCCTAGTGCCATTTTTAAGTGGTAGATCAATTACTTGTACACTGGCCACCATGTGTTAAAACTCCATAGGGTACTGAGACGATGGATAGTCCACTTTATCTACATAATGCAGGTTTTGTTTTTCGGCTATGTGAAACCACACCAAGGTGTAATGTATCCACCATTTAAAACCATTTGAATGATAAGCCACTGTGTGAAGTACATTCACCATTTGAATCCATTCGGCTATGGAAACACACCAAGGTGTAGTGTAACAACCATTCAAAACCATTTGAATGGATATGAATGGTAGTTAAGCTTGCTACCAACACTGTTCAAATGGTATCACCAGGTGTGTACAAAACCAATGGGCATTTTGGTAAGTGGAAATTTTGAATGGTTTCAAATGGTCAAACAGTAGGAGGGTTAATGTAGGGTTTTCAGTTCGTACGTGCTTGACCGAAGCCCTCCACACGCACAGTGCATCGCCCGCAACAAAAAACATCAAAATTTTAAATCAAATTTTTTTTACTACTTTTACCTGTCAAAATCTTACCTGTAATAACTCATTGGAAATCTTATAGTTTCAGCTACATGTATCCAACAATGTACATAAAATAGCAATCGGAAGTACATGCGAAAGCCTAGGTTTTTATGTTCCGAGATCGGGCGCATTCGGCCCATAAAATTTGCCGCGCTCTGCTGAGGGCATCCACTTCGGAGCAGTCTCCGCGCCCGAGTACATTGTGATTGACATGAAAACGGGATTCCCTATTGAGTCAAAGGGCTCCTTTACATACATGTACCCATGCTTGCTCGATCTCCATAACTACTCTACAACCGAAGTTACGAAGAGATAAAAAGTAAACACCGTTTTCTCGAGGTGAAATCTTCAAGTTGAAAGGTAAGAGTGGTGTCTGAATGAATTTTACATCTCTTTTCTATCATATGTGAAAGTTTTGAGCCGTAATTGTGTTTAGTTTTGAGCGGAGAGTGTATTTTTTACACCCTTTCAAAAGCTCTTATGAGGGAAACGAGCACGAATGCTGTGCGTGTGTATCACGGTGTGTGTAGGCTGATTCAAAAACTTTGGTGCAATTAGGGATGTACACAGTGTAATGGACAGTCGGGCTTCATCGAATGCTGTATACTTGATTAAAATAAAACAAAATTCCTCAAAACCACTCATCCGATTTTCTTGATTTAAAAACCATTGTATTTCTTTCATCAAGACCTTTAATTTGATATAAATATTGAGCATTATTGGTTTAGGAAAAAAATTTCACCTGAAAACCCTAATTAATGTTTAGGCCTAGGGCTACAATCCCGGCCAAAATAGTTGGGACACGTGACAATAAACATACCCTCCCCTGTCCCCCGCTCCCCCCACCAATGTTGTTATCTCCAGCCGGAGCACAGACCTTGGAATGAGAGCCAACATTGTCAGGGGGCCGGGGGCGGGGGGCCCAGTGAGATTTGACCGGGATTGTCTGAATTCCCTTGTCGTATTTGTGAGCGACATGCCCATATTATCCATGCGCTTCTTGTCTGTCTTTGTGAATTGTATTTTATTTCAGTTTTTTATTTTATTTTATTATTACAGTAGTACTATTATTTTTTACCTGGAGGGATGTTTGGTTTTGTTTCCCAAACATGAAATGGCATCCAAAGGTTGAATTAAAGAACATTTATTTTGGGGAAAAATAATAAAATATTATTGCAGATTTACCCTAACGTGTGATAAGTACTGTATACTCAGCGTTTCCGAGTGTTGCGGAGAAAAACACACAATTGCTTTACACGGGTGGGATTCGAACCTACGATCACCGCGTTCCAACGCATGTGTCTCAACAACTACACCACCGCGAATTAAAGAACATTTATTTTGGGGAAAAATAATAAAATATTATTGCAGATTTACCCTAACGTGTGATAAGTACTGTATACTCAGCGTTTCCGAGTGCTGCGGAGAAAAACACACAATTGCTTTACACGGGTGGGATTCAAACCTACGATCACCACGTTCCAACGCACGTGTCTCAACAACTACACCACCGCGAATTAAAGAACATTTATTTTGGGGGAAAAATAATAAAATATTATTGCAGATTTACCCTAACGAAGGAGAGTCACTCCCTTCCTTTCTATTTTGGTATCGATGGATCACCGTTGGATATTTCGTCAAAATAACGGAATGAGGGGATGAAATCAAATTGAAGAGGCTTGTATGTTGTTTGTGTATCCTAATGTGCTTTTCGCGTTGAACACAAATTCTCTTTTGGGAACTTATGGACAGAAATGGCATGGTGAACCGTCATGGTGAACCGTGTACGGTGCACCCTACAATAAAGTTCTGATCATCTGTGTTTTGCGCACAAGCGCATTGCAGCCATGCATCGTCCTTAAACAATATTTTCTTAACTAATATTCTTATGAATGAATACAATTGCACCCAGAAACATGTTATCACTTAAAAGAGAGTCCGTGTTCAACGCGAAAAGCGTATTATACACAAACAACATATAAGCCTCTTCAAGGGAGTGAGTCTCCTTCTTTATTGTACAGTTAAATGTTCTTTAACCCTAACCACCCCACATCACACAAAATGCTCTATGAGGTATTGGAGCATTTTGTGTGATTGAGGAAGGATGCTATATATTTTCTGTGTTATTTTGGGTGATTGTGGAAGGATGCTATATCTGTTCTGTGTTATTTTGTGTGATTGAGGAAGGATGCTAGATATATGTGCTGGGTGATTTTGGGTGATTGAGGAAGGTGCTACACTGTACATGTACATGTGTGCTGTGTGATTTTGTGGAGGATTGAGATACATGTAGGATGGCCATGTGCTGTGTGATTTTGTGGAGGATTGAGATAGGATGGCTATGTTGTGGTTGAATAGCTCCATGCTGTAATGCATCGGAAAGGTAAGATATTCCATGGAACTACTTGTATTGTTTCAACTCATACAACTGTACTTGGCCAGCAAACAGACTATTCAATTTATTACTGAGGTAAGTTTTATGCACTGGTAATAATAAAATGGCATTATTTGCATACATTTCACACCATGTATCAATTTAGGAATACAATACCAGGTGAGTTACTTTTCATATTCAAATAAGATAACATAACTTTTTGTTAAACTTTCCTATAAATGTGAGTACAAACTGCTGCGCATCCCCAGTTCACATTTTTTGTTCATAATAAAGGGATAAAGGCAAAGGGTACAGGTATGTGTATGTGTGATTTTGTGTGATTGAGGCAGTGGGCACACTACACACGAAATACAGCATAATATATTGGGTGATTTTGGAGTATTCAGGAACCTTCCAAATTTTATGAAGACATTTTGTAGCATTTTGTGTGATTGAGGATGCATCCTACCTAAAAGGGCCAGGGGGTTAGGGTTAATTCAACCTTAGTGTCCACTTCAGCGGGTACCATGGTGGTGTAGTGGTTGAGACATGTGCGTTGGAACGCGGTGATCGTTGGTTCGAATCCCACCCGTGTAAAACAATTGTGTTTTTCTCCGCAGAACTCGGGAAACACTGAGCATACAGTAGTTATCACACGTTTGGGTAAATCTACAATAATATTTTATTATTTTTCCCCAAAATAAATGTTCTTTAATTCAACCTTTGGATGCCATTTCATGTTTGGGAAACAAAACCAAACACCCCTCCAGGGAAAAAATAATAGTACTACTACTGTAATAATATTAATAAAATAAAATAAAAAACTGAAATAAAATAAAATTCACAAAGACAGACAAGAAGCGCATTGATAAAATGGGCATGTCGCTCACAAATACTACAAGGGAATTCAGACAATCCCGGCCAAAATAGTTGGGACACGTGACAATAAACATACCCTCCCCTGTCCCCCCGCTCCCCCCACCAATGTTGTTATCTCCAGCCGGAGCATCGACCTTGGAATGAGAGCCAACATTGTCAGGGGGCCGGGGGTGGGGGGCCCAGTGAGATTTGACCGGGATTGTAGGCCTATTTATTTATTTATTTTTGTTAGGGCCTAGGCCTATAAAAAATATATTTCCACTCCTAGTCCTACTCTAAAATTCTTGAGTTACTAAACTAAAGTAATACTACTCGGTGCTAGCCCTGTTGTGTAGTACTAGTAGATTTCTTCCTGAAATTCCTGAAAAATAGTGACAGTGAACATCAATGAATGAGCACATGTTCCACACAAATAAATAAAGCTAACGATTAAAACTAATAAAACTAAGTAAAAGGCCTACAGTAGCTGAAGTGTCCGGAAACTGGACTGCCCGAGAAAATGGACATTATTTTAAAGTTTAAATTGATTTGTTTGACGAATGTCCACTTTTTTAAAGGGAGGTCAACATCTACATCATTACCGTCAGAAAAGTTATGAAGATCTTACCTTGAATATATCCCTAAATCATGGTTGACAGTACCGGCGTCCGGTGGAAGTCCACGTAGCCTGTACTAGCCTGTAGCCTATATCCGGATCCAGTAAAAAGCATGCCAGTACTCTAGTGACTAGTGCTAGTCTAGTATAGTACAATCGTGATCTGTAGCTGTCTGAAGCGTCGCCCCCATGGTTCCCACTAGCTGGCTCCCACAGCCTAATCAAAGTATGGTAACAACTTCGCCGATGTTAACCTTTGGTCTACTTTGGAGGTGGGCGGGGACGGATCCAGAAGTTGTGGAAGGAGGCGGTCCATATATGATGCAAACTGCATCAGTTCACTGGGAAAGGGGGTGCCCTTCATTTTGTTGCACCATACATGTCAATTTACAAAACATTTGTGTGTCTACCATTTTTGGCAATGTGCCAGACGCCCCTATGTCGTGCGCTACATAGAATAATGTAGTGTCGTGGCCGAGCGGTCTAGCTTACCGGATTCAAGTTCTGGTGTTAGCAGCAGAATGTGGGTTCGAATCCCGGCCGTGACACTTGTGTCCTTGAGCAAGACACTTAACCATAATTGCTTCTCTCCACCCAAGGGTTAAATGGGTACCTGTGAGGGCAGAGTTGGTTGATTAGCCCTATATGCGCTGTAATGGCAGCAATTGAGCTGTATACTCCCCAGGGAGCTGAGATGGTTTCAGGAATGATTTATGAGCCTTATGAGCATGGGTAATAATATAATGCGCCTTGAGCACCACTTAGTTGGTGGATACGTGCGCTATATAAGTCCACACATTATTATTATTATTATTATTATTATTATTACTACTCTCTTAAAGGGAAGGTACAACATTCCATCCCTCTGGTTTCACAAACCTGTGATAGTTTTATCACATTTGATCCTCACGTATTTGAGAAAACGACGAATAGGCTATAAACAAGGTTCAAAACTCCTCTTTTTTAAAAGAACGTTCAAGTCTGCCTTCAACAGCATAAATATTCCAACTTTTAGTTATTTCCTTCTAATAATGTAGAATTCAAAAGCCAGAGATTTCAGTTTCAGGTTTTGTATAAATAACATTTCAGGGAATTGGTTTTGTAAACCGCTTCGATTTCGGTTTCGAGAAACAGAAACTGTCAGCGATATATAAACACAGGAGGTCACTTTGCCTGGGTGAGTGAATTCTAAAAAAAAAAATGTAAAACAATTAACTCTTACAAAGAAACAATTAATAAAGGCACGGCTTGGATCACAGCTTTCCATAAAACTTTCTTTATTAAAAGAATATCACGTAGGTTTAATATACATTTCAGAATATGTGAAATGAATTATAACATTCAACAAATATTGACCACTTTACCACTTGTGCTTACCGCTTCGATTTCGATTTCGATTTCGAGAAACAGAAACTGTCAGCGATATATAAACACAAGACGTCACTTTGCCTGGGTGAGTGACGGAATTTTAAAACAATGAACTCTTACAAAGAAATATTAATATAGGTACCCTTGGATCACATCTTTCCATCAAACTTTTTTGGGTAGGGCCGACATCTGTAAAGTTGATGATGGCATCTTACATCTGTTGAAATCGTTTTGAAATCGTTTTGCCTGACGTGCTAAAGAATTATTCTCAAATAATTTATGTCAGCATTTTTAAATAACGAGTTGTATAAGAGACTATACATTAAAATGAAAGGAAGTCCGTGTTTGCAGATTGAAAAGTCGGAGTTTATTTATTTTGAGATTTCCTGGTACGGGTACTGGGACTTTTGCCAAATCTGGATTGTTTTTTTTTATGGATTCAAGCCAAATACTGTCAGGGGTCAAGTTATTATATATATTCAACAGTGTGAAACCTCATTATTAAAAGCACACGCAAAATAAACGCGTTTAGGAATGTGTTTAAATGCTAAACGGCCATCCTCTGTACATGTCACAAAGCTAAACGGCCATCCTCTGTACATGTCACAAAGCTAAACGGCCATCCTCTGTACATGTCACAAAGCTAGACGGCCATCCTCTGTACATGTCACAAAGCTAGACGGCCATCCTCTGTACATGTCACAAAGCTAAACGGCCATCCTCTGTACATGTCACAAAGCTAAACGGCCATCCTCTGTACATGTCACAAAGCTAAACGGCCATCCTCTGTACATGTCACCAAGCTAAACGGCCATCCTCTGTACATGTCACAAAACTAAACGGCCATCCTCTGTACATGTCACAAAGCTAAACGGCCATCCTCTGTACATGCCACAAAGCTAAACGACCATCCTCTGTACATGTCACAAAGCTAAACGGCCATCCTCTGTACATGTCACAAAGCTAAACGGCCATCCTCTGTACATGTCACAAAGCTAGACGGCCATCCTCTGTACATGTCACAAAGCTAAACGGCCATCCTCTGTACATGTCACAAAGCTAAACGGCCATCCTCTGTACATGTCACCAAGCTAAACGGCCATCCTCTGTACATGTCACAAAACTAAACGGCCATCCTCTGTACATGTCACAAAGCTAAACGGCCATCCTCTGTACATGCCACAAAGCTAAACGACCATCCTCTGTACATGTCACAAAGCTAAACGGCCATCCTCTGTACATGTCACAAAGCTAAACGGCCATCCTCTGTACATGTCACAAAGCTAGACGGCCATCCTCTGTACATGTCACAAAGCTAAACGGCCATCCTCTGTACATGTCACAAAGCTAGACGGCCATCCTCTGTACATGTCACAAAGCTAGACGGCCATCCTCTGTACCGGTACATGTCACAAAGCTAAACGGCCATCCTCTGTACATGTCACAAAGCTAAACGGCCATCCTCTGTACATGTCACAAAGCTAAACGGCCATCCTCTGTACATGTCACAAAGCTAAACGGCCATCCTCTGTACATGTCACAAAGCTAAACGGCCATCCTCTGTACATGTCACAAAGCTAAACGGCCATCCTCTGTACATGCCACAAAGCTAAACGGCCATCCTCTGTACATGTCACAAAGCTAAACGGCCATCCTCTGTACATGTCACAAAGCTAAACGGCCATCCTCTGTACATGTCACAAAGCTAGACGGCCATCCTCTGTACATGTCACAAAGCTAAACGGCCATCCTCTGTACATGTCACAAAGCTAGACGGCCATCCTCTGTACATGTCACAAAGCTAGACATGCTTAGCTTGTTGACATGTTCATATGTTTTTAGCATTCAAACACACATCACAGAAAAGCACAATCTAAACATTTATTTTATTTTATTACATTTTACACTGGCAATCAAATTACATCAATTAATATACAACTAAAACCCGAGTAAAAGACAAAAAATACACAAAAATCCATGTTAAACAAAGCCACTGAGTGGTAAGATAGAACAAGTGACCAGCACCTCTACAAGGCCATCCTACCACAAGAAACCCACTAAACATTATATACCTCGTTACACCCCCCCCCCCCCAACAAAGCCAGTGAGTGGTAAGATAGAACAAGTGACCAGCACCTCTACAAGGCCATCCTACCACAAGAAACCCACCCACTGAACATTTTATACCTCGTTACACCCCATCCCCCGCCCCCGTTACATATTTTAGGCTAAACATGTTTTAGGCTAAACATGTGACTAAGTGAGTACAATTAAGCTAAGTGAATAAGTAAATTTACAAAAGTAAATAAGTAAATTTACAAAACACATTTGTGTGTCTACCATTTTTGGCAATGTGCCAATAGCCAGACGCCCCTATGCCGTGCCCTACTCTCTAAATGTAAAAGAGTGAAAAACCACTCTTTTAAAGAGCTATATGGCGGACAAGTCTTTTTTGAGTAAAACCCACTCTGATTCGATTGAAAAATACAGTAAAAGGCTACCAATTCACTCTTTATACACTACCAATTTTACTCTTTATCCACTCCAAAAAGACTTGTCCGCCATATAGCTCTTGAAAGAGTGGTTTTCACTCTTTTACATTAAATGTATACTTTGTCAGATAATAAATTAAAGGCCCAAAAAAGTCTCCGTTTTCTGGTTATCGGTCGGCTTCAAAATCGGTGCGGTGAGGCGTTTTTTCGGCCATCCATCCAAGGGAAACACTTGATACATTGTATACATGGGGACCAAATTTCCCATATACAAAGTATGGTGGCTAAGAGAGGCCTCACAAATCAGGCAAACGTTCATACCCCTATGTGAAAAAGTCGTTTAAAGCACAGCACGGCAGAATTTTAATCGATCCAGCAATTTTGGCTGCAATTGGACATCGTTTCATTGAGAAAAAGAAAATAATTTTTTTTTGATAAAATGCCGACGCGCGGAGACCAGAAACCGGAGACATTTTTGGCCAAAAAGAACACTTTGCAGTTTGTTCGAACAATAACACTCCCAACTTAACACTCTTCAATCTCGCTTGCAAACCGGCTCGACGTACTTGAAAATGAGACACTCGGCAATGATAAATGCACATGACACCAATATCACCACGCTGATGAGACAATAGAGTAAGGTCTGGGTGTAATCTGTAATCAAAATAAGAATACAACAACAACAGCAATTACAACAACAACAACAACAACAATTGCAACAACGAAGACGGCGACGACAACAAAAAAAAACAACGACATAAATAAAATTATATTAAATTGATTGGATTATTGATAATTTTTTCAGCTGCTGTGCAAGTACAAAATACCAATCCAAGTTTCACCTAAATGACTTTGCGTGAAACAGTGGCATAAGTATAGGGATGTGCCCCCCCCCCCATTCCCCCTCCCTCTTCCCGATCAGAATGTGATGGCTACATAAGAAAAACATGACAATCCTGGTGCCTCACGTTCCCTGCTTTGGGAAACCCGGGCTGAAAATCCCTCAAACTCTTACAAATGCCGATATACACCGATCCGGTCTATCAATCAAACAGCGTGAATTGACCGATAGGGTTGCAACGTTCAAAGTTTAAGCCGTTGCTAAGGATGGACGGGACTTAGGCTGGGGGTCGTTTAGGCAAAAAAAAGGTCTCCGGTTTCGGCCATCTTTTTTTTTTTGCGAACAGAGAAATATGTGATACATTGTATACGCGGGGACCACATTTCCCATATACAAGTATGGTGGCTAAGAAAGGCCTTACAAATTGGGAAAACGTTCATACCCCGATGTGAACTTGTCGTTTAAAACACAGCACGGCAGAATTCCATATGATCAGGCACGTGCATACATAGGTCCCAAAGGGTGCTTGAGCCCCTGCCCTTTTTGCCTAGTATAAAAAGTACCCTTTTTAGCCCAAGGTTTTTTTTTGGTTTTTTTTTGAATGAATTATTAAGTTCCTGTTGCGCATAGACTGCCCTGCCTAGTTGAAAGATGTCAGGATAGAATAAAATTAGAATAAATATTAGGTCAGCAGAGATGCCCCTTACTATTCCTGTGCACGGGCCTGCATGTGCCCCTCCGCGAAACTAGATTTCACGCAGAGCCGCGCGCGCCTATACGTCTTTGATAGGCAGGCACAAGCTGTCACTGAAACACGAAATTGACATCCCGCTCCCACTCGAGACCTATGTCTTACAGTTAGCCTACTTCAAAGCAACTACTACACTTACTTCATTAGGTAGGTAAGCTATTTGCCCCAATACATGTTCATTTTCGGTTTTGTGTTATTGGTGCACTTTATGATTGTTTGACTAGGCGGAGCTCCGTTTTCTTGTGCAAATATCAGGTGATATGATACGTTTATTATAAATTTGAGACTTAAGGGGATAATTAGACTTGGTGGACTTGGTCCTTGACTATAGGCTCACTCACCACCAGATCAGATTGTAAATGAAAACCAGTCATCAACATAATCTGATCTGATTGTAATGTTAAAAACCATATTATGCGTTTTTATTAATAAATAAACGCCCAATTTTTTTTTAGCTCGCGCGCTACGCGCGCTCGCATGGAATTACACTGCCCTTTTCAGACTCTGAGCCCCTGCCCCTCTACAACCCTGTGCACGTCCCTGCATATGATCCAGCAATTTGGGTTGCAATTGGACATCGTTTCACAGCAAAAGAAAATTAAAATGCCGACGCGCAGGTCTGAGGCAACGCGCACAGAGACCAGAAACCAGAGCACTTTTTGGGCCTTTATTACCAAACACTATTTTCTTACCGTAACAAAACTTAAGGCGAACTGTCACGTTCATAGTGTCAACATCCTCGTAACCAGTAGCTTGGCAGGTTAGGTTCATCACTCGATCCAGATTTTCCATCGCCCAGGGAGACACATCCAAACTGCTACTGATATCGACAAGTCCACTTGTACCTAGGCGAGTGACGTTAGTCATTATCACGGATACGTTGTTCACTATCTTGTCCCCAATGATCCAAGTAATATCCCAGGCGCCATCTTCGATGTTTCGAACTGTGCACACGAAGACTCGTTTTTTAGCTGTCGACCGTACACAGATTGTTCCCGAATCACTGTTGATCTGTTTTCCTGTACATGGATCCAGCAGGTCCATGGTCGGGACCGGGGCTGTTTAAGGAACAGAAAGAAAAAAAATCATAGCCAACAACTAAGCATAAACTGTAAAATTGGTGTTTAGATTGTATACACATTTCTAAACACTTGGCTCGTACTCACAGTCATGTTTAGCCTAAAACAGGTGTCAAAAGGCTAAGCGTGTTTAGCTTTGTGACATGGCTGTCTAGCATTTAAACGCATTCATAAATGCGTTTATTATGCGTGTGTTTAATCTCTAAACCCCATTTCTACAGTGTCAGATTAATTTCATGGTGAAAAGGATATGTAAATTAAATACCGTTTGAGGTAACACCATGTAAACATTATCTTTAGTAGTTAGTGGTTCTGAAAAGAATCAGTTGGTTACAACTCGACGTTTTGATCAGTATGTCTTCACTGAGAAAGCAAGTAATTTACTAATGCGCCGCGAAATGGCCTGAGCATGAATACTAAGTGCAAATAATTGTAACGCTAAAGGGCTACACTGTGTACGGAGCGGACTGAGCTTCAGAAGTGTCTTGGATCTTAAATGTAGAATTATATCAC
The DNA here is from genome assembly GCA_029582265.1 of Zoroaster sp. YZ-2022. Classification (NCBI taxonomy): domain Eukaryota; kingdom Metazoa; phylum Echinodermata; class Asteroidea; order Forcipulatida; family Zoroasteridae; genus Zoroaster; species Zoroaster sp. YZ-2022. The sequence goes on from CM055823.1 coordinate 28,308,855, forward strand.
AAATACCTGTTATATTTACATATTTTATTATATCACAATTTACAACGGTATCCAACGATTCTTTAAAATAAATCAGTTGCATCAGTTAATTGTAACATCCGATGACTGCCCAACCATGTAGACCAGTGAAACCACACGCCATGATCACCCTCTCCTTGTCAATTAAAATCATGAAGCGCTGATTTTCTTTGTTCGATGTCTAATTTGAAATTTCTATGTGCGGTAAAATAAAAAATATAACAATGAAATTCCACTTACCTACAACATATAACTTTACCGTCCCGTGTTCTTTGTCGAAATTCAGTAATGTGTACAATACACACTTATAGGTGCCTTCCGATGATATCTCGACCGGAAAGGTACAGTTGCATTTGTAACTGGAATGGGTCAATCCTGAGAAATTGCAATGCCCTGGGCATGGGGTTTTCATCCCGAACTCCCATTTCACTACATACGTATCAGTGTCGTTGACTGACACCTCACAAGTTAAAGTTACGTTGGTGCCGACGACAGCTGTATGGTTGTGTGGTGGATATATCATAAGATTTGGATAAGTTGCTTCACCTTGGAAGAGAGGATAAATATATATTTTAAAAAAATACAAAAAAAACAACCATCAAAAGGAATTATCACCACCATCAGTGTTACACCAAGTACCGGTATACTTAGGTTTCTGGTCTCCGCGCGCGTTGCCTCAGACCCGCGCGTCGGCATTTTGTTGTTGTTGTTGTTGCTATGAAACGATGTCCATTTGTAGCCAAAATTGATGGGTCGATTGGAATTCTGCCGCATTTTAAATGACTTTTCCCACGTATGAACGTTTGCCAGATTTGTGAGGCCTCTCTAAGCCACCATACATTTGGTCTGGTTCCAATACCTCGGATACATATTAACATGTATCACTTAAATGACCAGAAACCGGAGACCCTTTTGTTTGTTTGTTTATTTGTTTGTTTGTTTGTTTGTTTGTTTTTTGGTTGTTTTGGCCTAAGGGTTGAATTCCACCATTCATTTTGTATGAAATATATTCCATACAAAATCTTTTACAAAATACTCTCAGAATGAATGTGACAGGTGCATGCAGCTCAGCCTGTTGGTGAATGGCGAATTTAGTGGTTGGTAGGAATTCATCGAGAACATAAATTAACTGCATATTATCAGAAGTCTATTACGGGATTATATAGACTTCCGATAATCCAGTCCGCAAACCAAGGATACACATGAAACAACTTACATGCTGAGTGCTAAGTATTGGGGAGAGGGGGGGGCGGGGGGTCCGATGATGGTGTTGATAATGATATCAAACATCCCTTTAAATCCTACGGTCCTCGGTGCTTTAACTTTAGTCAATTTGGTAAAATTATTTCTCGTCTTCCAACGTATTTTATGATTGGGAATGTCTTGTCATTAATTAATGTTTCATTCACCGCTAATTTGGACCTTTATTATTAAAGAGACAGTATCGTTACGATCAGAGCAAACCTTTCAACAGGGCATGGAATCGGTGTCCTGGTTTAAGATGAACACAGTGACTGAAAATTACTGGCGCATTTTGTGCAGCATCAACGCTAATATGACCTTATCATGTGGGGTATTGTTTTCAGTCACTGAGTTAATCTTAAACTAGCACTCCGATTCCATGCCCAACTGTTGATCGTGACGATATTGTACCTTTAATATTAGCCCCAAAAAGGAGGTCTATTGCCATTAACATTATAACCTATTAATCTGGTATCGATTGCTTGATAGTAACTATATTTAATGATGCAAAGGCCTAACGAAACGTATATTTAATTATTATTAAAACAAAGTCTTACCTTTTGAAAATTGCAAACCCAGAATAGACATCATCATTAAAATAAACACCACATCCATGTTTTTTTTATTTCAACACCAGGTTTCCTTGCAGGACTCACAGTGAACATCGGTGAAGACTGAAGACCGTTTCTCTTCCAACAGAACTAAAGAGAAATGAAAGTTTGCTTTTCGAATTTCCTTGTTTCGAATTCACGTTCTGAATTAAGATAGGCCATAGGTCTTTGCGTATTCATTTATAGCTTGGATCATATACGTATATCCTGGAAGATATAACCCTTCAAATATATTTTAAAGTGAAAATACAACATTGGCAAAACTGTTTCATATTATTAGGCTAAGTATGCTTATCCTCTCTTCGAACACACTGCACAAAAAAGACAACGCGCGCGACAAGCGGACAGTTCGATGGCCTTTACCAGTCCGATTTGGTAGAAAACATAATGCACTAGGTAACTAGTTTATTATGGTATCACTTATTTAAATATAGACGAGCCAATCATTTTGCTTACGCGGTGATTGGTTTAAATAAATTTGCATACATTATTCATTTTGCTGGAGGTTTATGAATAATTCAGCGTCTTCGGAACGGATTGGTACTGAAAAAGACCCACTAAAGGCTACGAAAAGGCAATGTAATTGCTCAAGTTCTCTTCACTCATGAGTATAAATGGGGACATGTGCATGAGGGGACTGAGAGGTTGATATTTTGTTTGAAAAAACATCTGAAAAGGTTACGATAGCTCGTAGCTGTACACTCATATGGAAAAGTAGTCTCTTTTGCGCCCGACTCTTCAACACGCACTTTTCAGCACAGTTCCAATATCAGTATTTCGCCGAAAAACGCTTGCCACGGGAAGTAAAAAATATGTACAACAACGGGGACCCTCGGCATTCCAATCTTTATTTGTTTGTCTTCAAATTACCCTTATTTTATTGAAAATCGTCCTGCAAAATACTTATCTCAAGTATAAACCAAAAACGCATCGTTTTTGGACCAGAAGTATGTGGCTTGCACGCACTGACTTGTGACAGCTACATAAAAGACGCCCTCATTCGTTAACTACATAACGTACGCAGGTGGGGTTTCCGTTATTTCCCGCTCTATATATTCGTTTATGTTGTGTGTTAAATTAGCTGTGATTGGTTAAATATTTTCGTTGGACTGAACAAAACAGTGAAATCATCAAATGTAACGGCGCACTATGGACGGACCACGCGCACGCAACTGCACTGACAGATCGACTGCACAACACAACGTCTTTGACCCTCGTGCGCGCGCGCGTGCACACATACCCACACGTTGTGTTATTTATATATATTATATTATTTATTATTATATTGGTTTATTTGCATTCCTCTCGTGGCCAGAGGGCCAAATTACAAGAATGTTACAATAAAAACATTAAAAATACTTAACAGTAAAAATGAAAGAAAAACAAAAGTGATGGTCCAGCCAAAACAAAAACGGATGGCACAGCCACAAAGGTTAAAAATTTGGACAAAACACACTACAGACCCGGCAGCCATAATTATGAGTTTAACAACTTAATGTAGTGTGGAATCGGGCTTTTTTTGAATCGATCAGTCCTACAGGGTAACAATGAGATAGCTTGTGAGTTGCACAAATTCCTGCCATGTGTTTTTTTCCTAGTTGGGGGCATGAGGTTTTCTGTTTGCCTGCAATAAGCCAATGACTGAGCAAATTTGTAGCAGTGGGCTTGCCTACGATCAGAAAGAGTTTCGATTCCACACTCATTGATTGCATCATTATAAGAAGTGTAGTTTTTCCCAAGCATGATTTTGCAAGCTCTCTTTTGCACTTTCTCTAAAATTTGAACCTGAGATTTGGTGAGCGAGGATTTGGTGTGTGCACACACGTTTTACAGCGCGTTGATTATTTGAGACTTTTTACATGAAACTTTTCCATAGGTGGGAAGGGCTAGGGAGAGAGTATAAGGAATAATCTTGGAATTGGCAAAACAAACCTTTTACATGTTGCTTTTATGTGCGTATGTTACGGTACTAAACGCGCGCTGGTACTTCTACCAGCCAATGATCGCTGGAGATATTCTGCGCGTACGTGCGCGCGCACGCATATCAGCTTCAAAATACGCCAATCGTGACGCACTATCGCTGCCCTTTCGCCCACAGTGGTCTAACAAAATGTGCCCTCAACAGCTCATGCACGGTGCGAAAAGTCAAAAACATCGAGTTCATCTGAAGGGACCATATCGTCACTATATGATAAGGTCATGTTACTGTCACTGCTGCTGCATAAATGGACCAGTAATTTTCAGGCAATGTGTTCATCTTAAACTAGGACACCAATTCCATGCATGCACTGTTGACATTCTGCTCTGATCGTGATGATAATGTCCCTTTAAGTAGCCATTATTATAATCACTGAGATATCACAAAGCCATAGAGGTTTATAGCATGCAGACAGCACAAATAGAAATGTACACAAGTCATGTTCACAATGTTATTATCATGCAAGCGATGAACTTTTAACCCGCGATGCTGCTGCAGTACAAGCCCTGGTCTTTATTCAAGGCGCACATCGCATCCCGCATAGCATACACCACGCACGAAAAAACGGCCAATACCAATAGCTTTCGTGTCTTTCCATTAAAAAATATAGGGAAATATATGAAATAAGGCCTATATGCTATACATGAACAAAAAACAAACAATTTGTATTTAGAACCACAGCCAAACAACACATTATTCAAAAAAAGATATAACATCATCAACTGTACTTAACATCAACTAGGCCTATATGTTTTTAGTTATTTCATTTTTGGAAAGTAGGCTATGTGCATTAATTATTATCAGCTGTGACCTTCTCTTCGACTTCTTCCGTTCCATGGCATTCTAATGTGTTGGCCAGGCCTAATTTACTTCATGCTTTTAAAACAAAATATCCAAAGGTCTTTACTTAAAACATGTTATACAGACAGCATAATCACTCAATGCATCGTGACTGCACTGTTGCACTTTAACCTGAAGTCAATACTGTAAATGGGGCTTTCCACATTTGACAAAATTAATATTATCGAGACATGTTCGACGTTCATAGTGGACTAGACCCGTATACGTGAAGACCGTCTGTTTGATCATAAAAGTCTATGGTTCAATGCGTCGTATTTACGGCACATTTTAACCTGCACCTATATGTGCGAGTTGGTTTTCCACTTTAAGATGACGTAACGGCTTGTTGTTCGCAATCACGTGCATGATCACTCCACTTAAAGCAGGCACTAATCAAATATTAAATATTAACTATTGACAGATCTAATTCGTTGGCTATATGCCTTTATTGTTACTTAAATATTTTCTTCATTCTTTTAAAATTAAACAAAATATTCAAAGGTCATGTTTTAAAAACGGCATATAATGATATATTATATCACTCAATTCATCGTATGCACTCTTGCACTTTTATATGAAGTTAATACTGTGAATGGGTTTTTCCACTTTTTATAAATATTATCGAGTGTTCTTAGACAAAAAGACCCGTTTACTGTCAAGACTTTGATAAATTACAGGTCCATTGTAGTTTATAATGCGCCATTATGCACTTTAACCTGATGTTACTGTGCGCGTGCGTGATTGCGAGATGGGTTTTCCCACAATATGGCGTAACAGCCGTGTACGGTGCATTGTTGTTCTGGATCGTTCACTGATCCTCTATCTTCTGACGGACTTTGATCGGAGTGATAAGCAATAAAAGTCCACAGTGAACAGTGCTGATTTATAATCTTTTAAACAACTGAGTCTAGGTAAGATCAATGAGACTGATTTATGTTCAAGCGAGGGTCCGGAAATTATATGGTTTTGTATTTCTCCTTGAGACTGATGAGTAGCCTACTGCCTAGAGCATACACTAAACTATACAATAACCGTAAATGTTGTCAATTTATTTGGAGGTCATTGCTCCTGGCAACTGTTTTATTTTTTACAGCCAAACGTATTGGAGGAAGAAACAAAACAAAATTTATTGTTTCACCCAGAATCAGAAAATTAAGTTGATTGAGATGTGAGGTCACGGTGCTAAGTGCCTGGGGTCAAATGTATTCTATTGAGCGTACGTAGTTCAATACTAATACTAGACTTTAACCCTTTCAATACCGAGGACCACATTGTTTGTACGGAGTGTACAGTCCAGAACCGAATTGTTTTGCAACCACGGCAGCTTCTGAAGACCCCACTTTTCAAGCTCAGTTTTCATAGTGAAGACAGTGTCCTAGAGAAAAAATTTGTGCATGCCTTTTGTTACATATATAATTACCTTTCAAATGGTTACAACAAAAATATATTTCAATGCAATTTTGGTTGATTATATTATAATTTCTGTAAATTTGAAGTTTCAAAATATTTGAATCTAGAATTTTTATGTTATAACTTGACTACTCATGCACTTTCAAACTTGATTTTCATTATGAAGACTTAGATAAATGAAACAGGTTTGTGTGTGACATTTTTCACTCATTGTATACTCTTTCATATAACATCAAAATCAATTGTTTTTGGTATAAAACAAGCAACTTATTACAATTTTTCCAGAGAGTTGCAGTTTCCTATCTGATGAGCCTAATGGACTCCCAATTACACAATGTAAAATGCACTGCATATATAGATCCTCCATTGTAATACACTGTGTGTGTTCATTGATGCGTGTGAGATTACACACACATACTGTACATGCACAGCTAATCACACAGTACATGTACATGTTACATTGTATAGTGGATAAACTACATGTCGCAGGCCCATGCTGATTGCATACACAATGTGTGGAATCTCAGCCTTTTTTCATCTGTTTGTCAAGCAAGTATTTCCTGTCAGAAGCTTATGGTTACAAATCCAAATAATGGATAAAACATAGCGTATCCATATTCTGTGTACTTTCACATGTAAAGGTTTATAAAAAAAATATGAACACAAGACACTTTGCTCATAATATGATTATGAATATACTCAATTTATTGTTTTTTTGTTTGGCAAAGACAATATTTTTCTTTCACAAGAAAAGAACATGAATCAAAAATAAGATATATTCTAGGGCACACATACAATTTGTGATATACTAACAAACACCGACGATAACCACCTCCACGGCCACGCCGACCACCACGGACTCGCACACCACGCATCCCGCGGCACGCCATTCCCGGCGCGGTAGCCTGTCTTGCACTGCTTGGCCCGGGCAAATTGTCGCCAGATTCTGACGAAATATCTTCGGATTCTTGGCTAGATTCTTCCTCGGAATCATTTGATTCATTCTCAGAATCACTATCAGCAAAAAGCTCATCCAGTAACTGAGCATTTCGCTCATCCATAGTGACAAAATGTTGGAAAAACTTTCGGAAAATTAGCGCATGTGAAAAACTTTGATCAGAGTTTTCTCAAAAGGTCATAATGGTGACCCCTATTGTTCTATACATCATTGGAAAGCTTATGATGTGTTCTTTTCAACTGTATAAAAATTAACAGCAGAGGGCAGCAAATAAATTTAGTGGACCCTCTTGAACACCGGCACTGCTCTCGTCGACGATGGTAAAGAAGCGTAGGTAGGTGCGCCGTCGACGAAAGTCGACAATGGTATTGAAAGGGTTAAGCTGTGTTCGCACTGGACTTTTTTTGGTAAAACTTACCGAGACGATGGGTACTTTTCCCATTTTAAGTCCAGTGCGGACAGCCTAGGACATTTTCCTCTCAGTTACTTTTCCTGAGTCCAGCGGTTACTTTTACTGGCCAACTGCTGCCCAGGAAAACTTCCCAGTTAACTTTTCCCGAGACGATAAGTCCAGTGCGGACAGTGCGAGTCGGTAAAACCGGCTCAGGAAAGCGTACATCCTGCCCGAGCGCGCAAGGTCGTGCTACACAGGGACGCCACGCATGCGCTTTGCATTGTTTCACCGCGCGGTGGGGGGTCACGCCGGGCGCATTTAATGCATGTGCATGTGTAGCAAGTTTTCTGGGTCAATCGGGTCAACGTAGAAAGGTCACGCAAAGCGCCCTCATGAGTCATTATACTGACAGCTCGGTTACTTCTACCACGGTCTCGGTAAAATTTTCCCGTGTCGAAAGTCCAAGTGCGGACAGAGGTTAAATTTAACCATTTTTCATTTTACCATCGTCTCGGTAAAACCTTCCCCAAAAAAAGTCCAGTGTGAACACGCCTTAACACTACAGGAAATAAATATGTCAGTTGATCATTGATGCTCATCCTTAACGCGCATATCAATTGTTTAAACATCAATTGTTTAAATAACAATTGTTTAAACATCAATTGTTTATAACATTAATTGTTTAAACATCAATTGTTTAAACATCAATTGTTTAAACATCAATTGTTTAAACATCAATTGTTTAAATATCAATTGTTTAAACATCAATTGTTTTAAACATCAATTGTTTAAACATCAATTGTTTAAACATCAATTGTTTAAATATCAATTGTTTAAACATCAATTGTTTTAAACATCAATTGTTTAAATATCAATTGTTTAAACATCAATTGTTTTAAACATTGATAATGTTGGCAAAACTGCTTCTATGAGTATGCTTACTCTCTTTGAATCAAGATATACATTGAAGGGAAGGTACAACATTGGTAATGTTGGCAAAACTGCTTCTATGAGTATGCTTACTCTCTTTGAATCAAGATATACATTGAAGGGAAGGTACAACATTGGTAATGTTGGCCAAACTGCTTCTATGGGTATGCTTACTCTCTTTGAATCAAGATATACATTGAAGGGAAGGTACAACATTGGTAATGTTGGCCAAACTGCTTCTATGGGTATGCTTACTCTCTTTGAATCAAGATATACATTGAAGGGAAGGTACAGCATTGGTAATGTTGGCCAAACTGCTTCAGTCTATGAGTATGGTTACTCTCTATGAATCAAGATATACATTGAAGGGAAGGTACAGCATTGGTAATGTTGGCCAAACTGCTTCTATGGGTATGCTTACTCTCTTTGAATCAAGATATACATTGAAGGAAAGGTACAACATTGGTAATGTTGGCAAAACAGCTTCTATGGGTATGCTTACTCTCTTTGAATCAAGATATACATTGAAAGGTGCAACATTGGTATACTGTTGGCAAAACTGCTTCTATGAGTATGCTTACTCTCTTTGAATCAAGATATACATTGAAGGGAAGGTACAGCATTGGTAATGTTGGCCAAACTGCTTCTATGAGTATGCTTACTCTCTTTGAATCAAGATATACATTAAAGGGAAGGTACAGCATTGGTAATGTTGGCCAAACTGCTTCTATGAGTACCAGGGTATGCTTACTCTCTTTGAATCAAGATATACATTAAAGGGAAGGTACAGCATTGGTAATGTTGGCCAAACTGCTTCTATGAGTACCAGGGTATGCTTACTCTCTTTGAATCAAGATATACATTGAAGGGAAGGTGCAACATTGGTAATGTTGGCAAAACTGCTTCTATGAGTATGCTTACTCTCTTTGAATCAAGATATACATTAAAGGGAAGCTAGGTGCAACATTGGTAATGTTGGCAAAACTGCTTCTATGAGTATGCTTACTCTCTTTGAATCAAGATATACATTGAAGGGAAGGTACAACATTGGTAATGTTGGCAAAACTGCTTCTCATGGGTATGCTTACTCTCTTTGAATCAAGATATACATTAAAGGGAAGGTACAGCATTGGTAATGTTGGCCAAACTGCTTCTACAAGTATGCTTACTCTCTTTGAACCAAGATATTGTTGCATTCCCACTACTGTGGGTCACCAAAATAATAAAGGCGGACACAAACTTTGTTATAAAGTATGGGGAACATTCTACAGGTTGTAAAGGTTGTAAAGTATGGTTGTAAAGTACAGGTTGTAAAGTATGGGGAACATTCCAACCTGCAACACTACTTAAATAATCTGTCTGATTGGTGTAAGCAAAATGATGTTTTACCCATACCAGCCAAATGCCAAAGTATGATTATCAGTTTTTTAAAAAGGCAGGTTCCCCCGGTGTCTTTTCCATGGATTCTGTTAATTTAACTTATACCTCGCATATCAAATTACTTGGAGTTACTATACAAAATGATTTTAAATGGAATCTCCATGTTGATGACATTGTTTCCAGAGCCTCAAGGAAATTATACTCGCTTAGCCTGTTGAAAAAAGCCAAAGTTGACCAAGATGAACTTTTAGCTGTTTTAATGGCTATACATATCAGACCGGTGTTAGAATATGCTTGTCAAATATGGTTTTATGGCCATTACCCAGAAACAATGTGATCAAATTGAGAGGGTCCAAAAGCGTGCTTTTCGCATTATTTTTGGATCCATGTACACAAGTTATAATAATGTACTTTCAGAATTTAATTTAGCTTCCCTCTGGCAAAGAAGACAGAATCTATTGCATAGTTATGGGGAGAAACTGCTCAGTTCTGACAAATTTCGTAATTTGCTACCCCCGGTCAAAAACTGCACAAGAGTTCTTAGATCCAGTGCTCAAGCCTCCTTAACTGTTCCTTTTTTACAATACTGAGAGATATAGAAATTCCACCATACCCGCCATAACCAGACTCCTCAATGCCAATGTTGGAACCTCTTAGTTGTTTTAGTTTTTTTTTTTTACCCCTTGTCAACTTGTGCAATTTGTATATTTATTTTTAGTATTTTTAGTATTTTTTAACTGTGTGTTTTTATATAATTTGGTGTGAATTTTAATGTAATGGTTTAACTCCTTTGTACATTGAAGCGCTTTTGGCCTTTGGGCCATATGCTTAATTTGATGTGAAATAAACCAGAAATAAATTATCAGATGAAAGTTCAAGACATGGGATGTAACAAGTGTAACAAAACTGCATGAAGATTTGACAATATGGAGTGTTCTGTGGGGATTCTACCTTGTCTGCAGAGGTAGCACGAATTCGCCTGGTCGATAGGGGGATTACGTTGTCGACTTTGTTGAAATCAGACCATAGTTCACTAGCGACACATTTGTCACAACCACCACATGACACATGGTAGTTCAGTGAGGATGGTTCTACCGTCGTAGCACGGGCACTCGTCAGGATCACACGGCACCCGAGAGAGGGCATCTGCATTGCAATGTTTCTTTCCTGCATGGTGTTCAATCTTAAAGTCAAACTGGGCCATAATCTCTAGCCATCGAGCCATTTAATCAACTGGATCTTTAAATGTCATTGTCCAACTCAAAGCTCTGTAGTGTTATGTGGGAGTCATCGGTGAGTGCCGGAGTTTTGACGGATTAAAACGGGGGTGCCCAGAGCATAGAGGGCGCACTCGACTTAGTGCTACTGCCTTTTGCTCGGCCTCCACTGCACGTTTCTCTGCCTGCTTTAGCTCTTCTCTGAGGGCCTCCAGCTGGGTCATCTCGTCACTGCACAGCGATGCAGATGCAAATGGCGTTTCAAGGTCGCCGACTTCTGCTGAGGCATTAAGTCTATGGGATTTACGTAACTTTTTCGGCATGGTGTTTTTGGGTACACTATACTGGAAATGGAGACTGGAAGGTCATAGACTATTGTTCATTGATACATGCAGTGAAGGCGTTGGTACTTATGCTAACAGACTGGCTAACATTGGCATTATGGTCGTGCCGGTGTTCATAAAAGTTCTCATATCGATAGAGTGTTAAAGTTTGTATCCCACTGCTGCCACCAGTGTTGCATTCCCACTGTCGTGGGTCAACAAAATAATAAGGGCGGGCACAAACTTTGTTGTGACAATATCCATTGGGGTTGGTTTATTATCATTCTCTCTACTCAACAATAATAAAAGGCACTAATGACAATATATAAAAAGAGTGGTAGCGTTGTTCAGGTACATGCCAATAGTTAGACTTAATACTTGTCTTGTACTTTACATAGGTAAAACTTGTAGCTTTGTATAGTGAGGAGGATAAGTAAGACTAATTGCGGTGACACCATGTGAAATTCTCAATTGAGTAGTAATTAGTTCTGAAAAGAACTGGAGGTATAACTCGACGTTTCGATCAGTATGCTCTGATCGTCCTCAGGAGAATGCCGGACTCTGGGAAATGCTGCTGCTTAAGTAGGCTGCTGGAGGATTACGCGATGACAATATGCTAGAGGATTAGTTCGTTGAGGCGTTCAGGCGGGAACTGTGGATCCTAGGAGTTGGGGGAAGGAGTGTGTGCTCACTGACCCAAATCAGTTGAAGACAAGCACGGGGGGAAGGAGGGTGGTTGACTTAGGATATAGGAGATCCCTCAGTCTGGGGTGGGTTATGGACTTTGGATATAGAGGATCCTTCAGTCCGTAGTAGTGGTCGCCAAATGTCGCTGATGTAGAATCCGATGTCCTGTGGCACAGTGTCGTGTTTGACGATCTTGATAGCCTCTCTGATGCGTCTGGGGGTGCCATGTGTTGATGGGTGTGATGAGTTGGGCTGCCTGCCAGTCTATCTGGTGGTCCTTGATGTGCGAGTGCTTGACGATGGCTGACTTTTTGAAATCTCCTCTGCGGCCGTGCGCTCGGTGTTCTTTAAGTCTGATGGGGAGATTCCGTCCTGTTTTGCCGATATACACCTTACCGCACTCAGGGGATCTGGTAGACTCCCGCTCTGTTGCTGGGATCCGGTTTATCCTTGTGGGTGTGTAGAAGTCCTTGAAGTTTGCTGAGGGCTGAGTGGTACACTTGTATGCCTGCTTGTCGGAGGATGCGTTGGAGTTTATGTGACGTCGAACCTAGATAGGGGAGACAAGTAGAAAGGGTTAGATTACTTACCTTGTGTTCGGGGTTTGGAACCGGCTTCGCTGTGCTGATCTTGCTGGGATTGTAACTGTTGCGCTGGAGGGTAGTTTGGATGTGCTGTAGTTCCTTGGGGAGACTGTCGTTGTCACATATGTTGTAGGCGCATTGTACGAGGGTGCGTTTGACTGATGACTTGATGCTAGGGTGATTGAAGGAGCGCTGGTTCAGGTAACGGTCTGTGTGAGTGGGCTTTCTGTAAATGTTGTGTTGTAGGGAGCCGTCTGGGTTCCTTGAAATGCCAACATCGAGGACCGAGATCTTGCCATCTTCTTCTGCTTCCATGGTGAACTTGATGCTAGGATGTTGCTCGTTGAGATGTAGAAAATCCTGGAGTGTGTCTCTGCCATGTGGCCAAACCACAAAGGTGTCATGCACATAGCGGAGCCACAGTTTCGGTTGGCGGTCGGCGGTGTTGAGGGAAGAGTTTTCAAACTCTTCCATGAAAATATCAGCAAGGACCAGGGATAGAGGAGATCCCATGGAGGTCCCAGCTGTCTGCTCGTAGAACTTGCCCTGAAACTGAAAACAACTTGAAGAGACACATGTTAGTAGCAGGTCATGAATAATTTGGTCAGGGGTGAGTGATGTGCGATCATCAAGGGAAAGATCTTGTTCGAGTCTGTCCTTTACCAGGAGGCATGTCTCTTCAGTTGGGACATTGGTGAAAAGGGAGACAACATCAAAACTAACCAAGATGTCGCTGCGTTGTAGGGTGAGACCTCGGGTGATCTCAACGATCTGGCTGGAGTTGGACACATGGTGCTGAGTGAGACCCACCAAGGGTCGGAGGATCTTAGCTAGATGCCGGGCTGTGTTGTATGTGGGTGAACCTCTGGAGGCGACGATAGGGCGGAGAGGCACATAGTGTTTGTGGATCTTCGGCTGGCCACAAAGAACCTGGGGCAGGATGAGCTGGAGGGTCTGAGGTGTCAGTAGAGTTGGGTAGAGAGGGCACGGTGGAGGGCAAGGAGTTTGCTGGCAACTCTTTTCTCTATGGATGGGATGGGGTTCTTCTTGAGGGGACGGTATGAACCAGATAATAAAATGTCACTTACCTTGTCGATGTATTGTGCTCGGTCCATGATGACTGTAGAGGTCAGGCTTAGCTGGCTTAGCTCTACGCAACACATCACTCATACATGAGATCCCTTACACCAAGTGAACGCACAGGGGAATAGGGATGTAGAAGATCCCGTATCCAGTTGTTGGAGTTGCGAAAACTTGTAGGTCTGCTTCCGGCCGGCGGGTGGTGGTAAACGCGTGTCTACTCGAATACGAAGTGAGGTTGGTAACTTTCTTGAAGTCCTCAGTGTGGAACATATCGCGAAATCCCTCTTCTAAGTGGGATAAACTGCGGTCGATGTCAGCGAGGGAGGAACGTGTGGAGGCGATCCTCTCACGTAATAAGGAGGCGCTGGCTGAACGTAGGATGCGGCAGGAACGGAGGCTGCGAACTGGGTCATGGAGCTGTAGGCCCGGCTGGATGAGGTTAGAGTCTTGGCATCATTTCAGAAAGGCAAGGTTGTTAACGAGTTTAGAATGTCTGATCGACGGTCATTCGAACGACCGGACCTTGGTGGTGGTAGGCTCCCCGTAGAGCAGATAGGTAAAACTTGTAGCTTTGCATGGTGAGGAGGATAAGTAAGATTAATTGCGGTGACACCATGTGAAATTCTCAATTGAGAATTTCACATGATGTCACCGCAATTAGTCTTACTTGTACTTTACATAATACGAGTTCCGAATGGTATGTACCAGTACCATCTACAAAGGGATCGGATACAGCCAGTAGGACCATCATTCGTTCATGCGGCTTGTCACTCGGTATACGTACGGGCACTGCTACACTGAGAGACGGACAGCTGGTCAGTGTCGACGACGGGGACCACCAGGGCTTCACTACATGGGTTGTCTGGACGGGGCCAGAGTGTGTATCAGACCGCACTAGCTAGGTGAACCAATGGTCAATCGACGCACTGCACCATTGGTTCAACGAACGAAGCACTGGACTGTCAGATCGGTATATCACACTGTCATGGATCGGATCGGATCGAATTGCACAGATATCATTCGGAACCCCACTTCCCCGAGATCAGGAAATCTCTGGGTTTATATAGAAAAGGGGCTGAGGAATGAATAAAACATTAGCATAGTTTAGCGTCTTAGCCAATGAGGAGCTTGCCTTCCGCGTCTAAGGGTAGAAACATGTGCAAAATCAGGTTATACATCAGGTCCTTGTTCCATATAAGGAAATGTATTTGACGAAAGTAAAGTGAGTGACAACTCAGAAAGGAGGGGGCAATGCTTACCGGGGATGCTAAGCTATTGCAGGAGTGGAGCAGCAGTAGCGAATGGGAGCACGGCACACAGACCAAGGCCTATGACGGAGCGGGTCACGAATCATGTTCGGTGTATAGGGTGGACTCCGAGGAAAATAGGCGAAAGTAGGCGAAAAACAGACAGCTCCAAGCCACGTGGCGGGAGGGTGTGGCACGCACACGAGACTCTCGCTGGTGTTGCATTATGCATTGCGTTGGCGCTGGATTTGCATGAGCAAAAGTAGCGGCCTTGTATAAGGATTGCATATCCACAGCGGACAATCGAGGGTCTGGGAAACAAACCCTGGGAATTAGAGGACTAGAAATTGCATCGTAAGCAAAATATTTAATAGTAAAAGGAGTGAAATAGAGGGCGCTAATATTTATCAAAATCAAAGGGTAAGATTCGTAACAATATACATTAAAGGGAATGTAAAATATTAGCGTACATTTAGTTTATTTACATATGAACAATGATTAAAGAGATGATGTATAATCAAATGAATAATAAAACAAACGGGTTCATATTCAGAACTTAACGTACTCAAATTTAGAGGGGTATTTTTCATACTTGTGACATAAGGATGAGGTATCAAAAATAACCCTGAGTGTAAAACTGCCGTTTTGATGGTATTAATCTTCCCTAGAAGTAATTTTGTCTGAGGTGTTGTCATTTTTAAGAAAAGTGGGAGAATTTCCAGTTTGAATTTAGGATCGAGTATTATTTCCTAAATTTCACATTTAGAATGAATACAAACAATCTGAATGCATTTCCGCTATAAATACGTCTTTAATGATCACAACGTAACCTTCACAGGTCGGTTGTTTAATAGGCATATATACATGTATGCTTATCTTGGTTCTAAGAGAGACCAGCATGCTCACAAAGAGAGTATACTCATAGAAGCAGTTTGGCCAACATTACCAATGCTGTACCTTCCCTTTAATGTATATCTTGAATCAAAGAGAGTAAGCATACTCATAGAAGCAGTTTTGTCAACATTACCAATGTTGTACCTTCCTTTCAATGTATATCTTGATTCAAAGAGAGTAAGCATACTCATAAAATCAGTTTTGCCAACATTACCAATGCTGTACCTTCCCTTCAATGTATATCTTGATTCATAGAGAGTAAGCATACTCATAGAAACAGTTTTGCCAACATTACCAATGTTGTACCTTCCCTTCAATGTATATCTTGATTCATAGACAGTAAGCATACTCATAGAAGCAGTTTGGCCAACATTACCAATGTTGTACCTTCCCTTTAATGTATATATTGATTCAAAGAGAGTAAGCATACTCATAGAAGCAGTTTTGCCAACATTACCAATGCTGTACCTTCCCTTTAATGTATATCTTGATTCATAGAGAGTAAGCATACTCATAGAAGCAGTTTTGCCAACATTACCAATGTTGTACCTTCCCTTTAATGTATATCTTGATTCAAAGAGAGTAAGCATACTCATAGAAGCAGTTTTGCCAACATTACCAATGCTGTACCTTCCCTTTAAAATAGTTTATCTTTCGAACTTGTTTTACAGTCTACAGGTGGATATGCGTCGTATCGATAATGGATAAGTTTGTAGTTCTTTGCCTCACCGTAGGACTGTGTACATCACGAGCGCAGAGTGATGTCTGTCCACCTGAGTTTGGTAAGAACTGGCCCAAATGTCTCTGGCTTTCACAGTCTCATCTAATATATATAAATATATCTTCCACGGAGCAAAATGGAAATAATATCACGAGGTAACATATGAAATGATCTATTTCATGAGGCAAAGCTGAGGGCCACAATATTTATTGTGGACACCAACAATTTATGTTGGTATAATGACTCAAACTGTATACGTTTATTGGGGCACAGAAAATGTACCCAAGAAACAAAGTTCAATCATGAATTGAATCATGAATTATTCCAGATGGTTGAAAAAAAATTCCAATCAATATTCTTGAAAGACATATAAAATGGAAGGTGGTTATAATTTTTTTCAAAACGTACTTTGAAACTTTGAATTGTGTAAAAATAATGTTAACATTGTTAGATTTCTTTTCATAAAGCCAAAACAAATTTGTTGAGTTGCCCTCCAGTGAAAATATTTTTTTTTCTCCTTGACTGTCATTTTAAGATTGAAATGCATTGGAACTGAAACCACATACCATGTTTTTCATTTGCATCTATCAGCAAGCATTTTTGTTGTACTTTTCGCTGTGATTGACACAGCAAA
Source organism: Zoroaster sp. YZ-2022 (assembly GCA_029582265.1). Classification (NCBI taxonomy): domain Eukaryota; kingdom Metazoa; phylum Echinodermata; class Asteroidea; order Forcipulatida; family Zoroasteridae; genus Zoroaster; species Zoroaster sp. YZ-2022. The sequence goes on from CM055823.1 coordinate 28,326,006, forward strand.
TTCATCCATATTGCGTGCAATGCTCAACATGCAATGCTCAACATGCAACATGTGAGTGGCCATTCGATTTGAAAACGTGTAGATCGAGTCGCAATCGTTGACACACGTACATGTACAGTGCGGGGAGCCAGTGCACAACGCGTGAGAGCCATTTGATTTGAAAACATGTAGATTGAGTCGCATTCGTTGACACAAAACAGTGCGCGAAGCCAGTGGAAAACATGTGAGGGGGCCATTCGATTGGAAAACGTGTAGATTTGAGTCGCAATCGTTGGCACACAGTGTGTGCGAAGGCAGTGCACCATGTGAGGGCCGGGGCCATTCGATTTGAAAACATGTAGATTGAGTCTTGGGTACCGGTAAATTTACCGGTAAAAAAGTGGAAAATTTCACAAATCAAACGTATTATGTTTTATACAAAGAAAAGTTTCATTAATAAATAGGCCTATGAATGACAGGGAAAAAAACCAAAAAAAAACCCGACCCGAGATTTCAGCACTTTTGGGTCGGTCGGTGGAGGGCAACTCAACATCTTTTTTTTTTGCCTAACCATGTTATTTATGTTTTATATTACTGACCAAGTAAACATAAACGAATTAAGGAGTCTTCGTTCGCTTCTTCTAGAAACATATAAATTATGGGAATCCGTGGTTCCTTCAAAAATCATTGCAAATGCAAAGCATTCATATGGTTTGGTTTCCACAGACAACAACTCAAGTTGACAGAATATAACAATAAAATCAGAGATGTTCATTGTTTATAAAAAACTTTTTCCAATTTCACAAGCACTTTCTGGTAAATCATACAATTATGATTATTCACTATGATTTTTGTTTTTGTAACAAGCATGACCTAGATAGTTTTGATGTATAGATCCCGAGTATGAATGCCTGTACCAGTATATTGTGCTCGTTTTTACTGTTCCCATACGTCTGCGTTCCAATCAGTTGACCTGCTGATGGATTGATTATACCCAGTGGCGGGTAGGAGGGGTTAAATCCCCCTCCTCTATGCCTAAGCATCGTCCACCCCAGCCCCAAACACCATACCATCATAAGCTATCCCTCCCTCATAGGTTTCAGATGTGAATTTTTGGGAATTATGTGCTCGACAAAGTGTTTGTATGCAGATTGTTTTATAGTTCGAGCCCCCTTCCCTTTTCAGTTTTGAAACCTGTCTCCTTAGCCTTACGTGACCACAAAAGGAAACCAAATAATGTGCCATTCCTTATATTGAGGTTATTCCCAATGTTCATTTTAATTGGTCATGCATTACAATGCATGACAAATACAAATGGAATTGAATTATTTTTGCCTACATGTATAATGTAAACAATCAATATTAGATTCTGATTAAAGAAAAACAAATCAATTATGTTTGTATTACTGTCATTACAGCAATGAATGTTCATGATGCTTATGGCATTTCCAACCAACAAGCCACCGTACAGCAAGGTATTTGGCACCGTTTACCATGTCCACCTTTCCGAACGGGCGAGAAACTCATTGGTGGGACTTGGTACAAGGGAACCAACATAGACGACCCATCTAAAGAACGTCTAATCAGCCGACTTGGTACTGCCGAAGATTCAACTGACAATAGATATGCATTTTCGTCTGGGTACAGCCTCGTTATTCAAAGTGTTGATAAACGTGATGAAGGGAGATACATATGTTTAGTCATACCATCAGAAAATGTTGACAGAGATGGAACGATCGACTTGCGAGTAATAGGTAATACCAGAAGTATATTAATATTGGTAATACAACTTAACACTTAGCATCAATAGACGGATCCGTCGACCTGGGGTGCATTTTCGCGACCAGAAAAATGTTTGGGCTTCGGTTAATTGGTTAAGCGTTTTCGCGAGTTCGGTTGTGCTGCAATAACGTCATTGTTCTGACCAAACGTCAACCGAAGTTTATGATTGGTTACGCTTGGTTTCAAGATGGCGGATCGTAAAAAGTAACAACATTTTTGTTAATTATTTGTTAAAACACTATTGTTCGTATAATAATTGTTCGTATACATGAATAGTTTATTAATAGCACTCACGAGTAAGTTCTATTTGCAGTATATTTTGAGAAACCTTTGATGATTGAACACGTCACAAATTGAAAACAATTTTTGGTCAAGAATATGACGTCAGAAACAAGTTTCTGTTCGTGTTCGCCAAAACGCCCCAGTTCATTTGGCGCCACCATAACTGCGGTGGTACCTACATTCTGCGTCAAGGGTGTGATTTCTACGCAGTCTAGTGCTGCTTCAACCAATATCTGAGCACTCTATTTGACGAAACGATAGCGCGTGCACTGTGGTTCCATTGGTCGCCAGATTAGTCTATAGACGTTTATCATGTAATACCATTTAAATCAATGTAACCGAACTGAGGCTGGAAGGGAAAATAGTCTGGCCCCATTTTTGTATAATGAGAATCAGTATTCATCATTGCTATTGCATACATGGAACATGACAAAGATGGCAGCATCATGATAAAGGGGACAAGGGTTTTAAAAGAGAACAGGTTAAAACGAGCTATAATTAATAAAATGAGAATAATAAATCAAGGAAGAGCATGTACATGTATCTGAAATGTTTACCAAAAATACCTGTAATAACAATGTATAAAAACCATAACAAACATACATTGAATATTCAGGAGACATGTTTCCATCAGCCAGTTTAAGTGGCACAACCCAAGCCACCATCAGTTTGAAGCGGGAAGGCAGACACACGCTGCCCTGTCCGTGCGTGCCACAAGCACCCAGCGATGGCGTCTCTACCGTGTACTGGTCAGAAGGAACGGGTGTCACATCCGACACGGACATCATTGGGGTACGGTTCTTGGATGGAACTATTCTTCAGTTCCAACATGGCGCGGATTACAGCATTGATAGTGACTCAGCTCTCATAGTCAACTCTCTAAGTAATGTACGTGACAATAAGAGGTTTTGGTGCCACGTGTTCCAGCCAGATGGCTCGCTGAATAACTGCTACACCAACGTTGAGATACCAGGTACTTTATTGAAATAGACGTAACTTTATGACGTAATTGAGAACAGTAAATATACATTATACTTGCGTTTTCATCCCTGACCAACATACATTTTGTTGGCTTTAAAAATAAATTGATTCATTTGTTTAGTCTTCAAAACATCAGCCCAAGGGCTGAATTATATTAAAATTTTACATGTTTATATATACAAAATATTTAAACAATTCGACATTAAAACCATCAAATATTTGTGAATGGCATATTTCCACTCTTTTCATAATAATTTGAATGGAAAAAAGGTCTACTGACGTAAACTGTCGAGAGTGTACATTGTTCTGATTTAGTTGAACACGGATCATATGCTATACCATATGGAGGTATCACAAGAGTCCAAGCTGGTGATATAACTTTCACTGTTTGTGCATCCAAGCTATGGAACAATCTCCCTGTTTATATCAGACAATCTGTTTCTGTTCATGCTTTCAAGAAGGCTCTTAAAACTCACTTGTTTCCTCATTAATTTTGTCTTATTCTATCCTGATTTGTATTTATTACGTCATATTAACTTTTGTAAGCGCCATGAGCCTCTCGGGAATGGCGCATGATAAATACTTGTTGTAATGTAATGTAATGGGGGTATATGTAATGTACCTCCAGGTTAGTTGTTTCAGGTCTCATAATACAGGTTTGGTATACTCTAAGCAGATTTTTCAACATAAACAATTTACTTTTCCTTTGATTTCATAAATGTAGATGAGTATCCCTCTGACCACGCCCTTCAAGCCTCTGCAACATCCTTCTACATTCTTAAGGGAACAAAGCAGGTACTTCCCTGTACAAAGTGGACAGTCAGTGACCGAACCTGTGAGTTACAATGGTATAAAGGCGACGTCTTACACCCAAGTCTTCTTATCAATTACACGGCCTGGAGTGATATCACATACGCTGATCCTGCGTTTGATCTCAGCAGTGACTTTAGTCTGGTTCTTAAATCTGTTGATGATGACGATGGTGGAATGTACAGCTGTACTGCAGACCGTGGGACTCAAGATGATAGTATTGATGTCCAAGTAATTGGTAATTACAAATATTGACACAAATTAATGTATTTTTTTCTGGGATTGAAGTTAATTCATGTCCTTCTTAATTTGTTTACAGGGGGGTAAACTTTCTTTGATTTAATGGCAACAGTTTATATAAAATCTACCTATATACTGTGCAACAGTGACACCTTTTATGAATGACAATGCATATTGTCATATTCTGAAACACAGATCGTTTCAATAGACGCCATCTTTATAGGAAACTTTGGTTTTGGCCCCTTCCTTCCCCCCAAAAAAGTCTCCGGTTTCTGGTCTCCGGTAGTATTGTAAGATCCGAAATATGGATTGTCAGGCTAGTGCTAGTCAAAATGGCCAATTTCACATGTTAATGACAACCTTTCAACCAATTCATTTGCACATCAATTCAATCATTTCTTATTACAGATAATGTCACGTTCACATTTCATCATTTTATCTTCTTTCTCCTTGCATTATAAAGGCACAACATTTCCACTTGACAACGGCGAAATTTCAAGAAGTGAAACGATGAACTTTGAACCTGGGCAGAATTATACATTAACATGCGTTGCTGGTTTGACCAACGCGAATGCTCGTGGAACATTGATTTGGTCGTTTGGCCTGACCGATGCAGATAACACAACCGTTATTGGAACGCTAAGACTCCCTGATCAATCCAAGATGATTTCTGATCTTGGAGGAAACCGTTGCTTTGATATAACCATCACAGGATCACTTCTTCTGAGTGGATGTTCCCAAGATGGTGACGTCAGATACTGGTGTCATGTATTTCCAGACAGTGGCATGGTATACAGATCCTACGTTGATATGATCATTCAAAGTAAGTGTGTATGATATGATAAAGTTACTTGTGGTATGACGTCATGACTGGGTTACTCATATGTATGTGGTTACATTATGGGAAGGGTAACATCATGGCTTTGTTACATCCTGGCGAAACCATACCATCAGAGGTGCCACCCTGTATGAGCAGAGCAGGATAGCAGAAGCCCAGAGGAAACGTGAGCTACGCAAGTCCAGAGCCATCTCCTTATCAACTGTTTCAGCAGACCACTTGTGCCCGACCTGTGGCAGAACTTTCCGTGCTCGTATTGGACGATCAGTCACAGCCGGACACACCGCACCTCCATGTGATGTCCTTGGTCATCGTCGAGTTAAAATAACACTAGTGGTGTCAACTTTATTCTTCCATGGTGTTTATATTGTGCAAGTTGCCTAATATAAACACCAATGGTGTAGTTTTTAACACCACACTTTTTGCAGTGTATTTTATATCATATACGTGTTTGATGGGACATAACGTACTCCATTTCCTAAAAACCACCATTTCTGTCACCGCTGATTAAGTTTTGTAATGACAGTTTTGTTTTAGACGTTGCCATTATTCAGCAGTGATGCCTTGGCGTATTCTTGAAAGAAATCTTAGTTTGGTTTCTTGATTGATGCAAATTACAACAAAAAGGAATGATTTCTGAATGTGTAGATTCTAAAACCTTCTTTATTCAACAAATAAAGCTTTTTTTCCAAAATATTTTGGCAGATGCTGACGATCCTTCTTATGTTGGTGTGATTATTGGCATTATCATTACAACTATCGTGTGTGTGATGATTGTGGTGTTATTGGTATGGAGGCTACACAAACGAAATGGCCGTCATGGACAGCTGAGGTCTTATGTAATGGTGGACGTAGAAGGTACGTGGGCAGGTATTGAACACAGCTGAGGTCTTATGTAATGGTGGACGTAGAAGGTACGTGGGCAGGTATTGAACACAGCTGAGGTCTTATGTAATGGTGGACGTAGAAGGTACGTGGGCAGGTATTGAACACAGCTGAGGTCTTATGTAATGGTGGACGTAGAAGGTACGTGGGCAGGTATTGAACTAGGATTTTGTAGGGGCACGGTAATTTATCTCCTTTGTGAGGGGCATTTCCATTAGAAAATCAGAATGTCTGTGGAGGAAATTGCCTCTGTTGCCTTCGTTTAAAGCCTGTGGCGGGGAAGTTATTTTACCAAAAACAATGTATTTAAACAATTCATAGATGTTAACATTCATCATCATGGAACTCTGATCCAGTGATGCTACCTGCATAAATATACAAAATATTTGGTTATATATTAATTAGGCACAGACAAAAATGTACAGCGACTCCTTGCATGTCAGTTCAAGCACAAAACCCTCTTAACTTGGACTTTTTGAACCTAGTATACGCGAGGTTAACCTGATTAGGGTAACAATACAGGGGCCTAAGGTACCGTGGTTTATCATACAGGAACCCTCCACTGAATTAAAGGTGTTCTTTAGACAGACAATTCTCATAGGATATTATGTGGCACCATTCAGTGAAATAAGACGAACTTATTCCAAAAAAAGAGAAAGGGCTTTAATTGGAGCATTTGAACAGGGAATCTTAATATTCTAATAAGAGAAATAAAGAACAACTTGACCAAACATGAAAACGATGCTTCGCCATTTAGTGCATATAGTTCCATACCTGTTTCAATTATTATTTCTAAAAAACTTGAAACATTCCAAGGATAATCAAAATACCCATGGCCAGGAAATATAATATGTATGTATTGTACTTAAGATCTAATAAAGTTTCCCCATTTTAATTTTTCTTTTCTTTTCAGCAGAGCCTACTCCAGATTTGGATGTTACGAAGCTGCTCAATGAGGTCAAGAAGTTTGTAATGAGGACACGGGGAAGACTTCCCATAACACCATGGGTCACGAAGGATGATGACGCATGTTACGCACTGATACAGGCCGTGTATACACCACTAGAACTATTCATCAATGTGTATACTGCAGATAGTAGCGTTAGATATCGATTAGAGTCTGAATCTCAGATCTTTGATGACGGTATTCCAGAATTTGAAAGTAGGCATGTTCTTATTGAAGGGAGGGCAGGTAGTGGTAAAACTGCCCTCCTATCTAAGCTTGTCTTTGACAGGTACATAGAGCAGCCTAACGCACTGTTGGGCCAGACAAAGTTAGTCTTTGTATTGCCAGTGGGTGTCTTTATCAAATCTGAAAACATTGGCGAAGCAGTTGTTAAACACATACTTCCAAAAGACACCAAAATATCAGCCAAGTCCATCAATTCACATTGTGCAAACCACTCCATGGATGTGGCCATTCTTATTGATGATTGTAACGACAAAGACGACATACAACGTGTCATGAAGGTCATCAAAGACCAAGGTCTCCTTAATTCACTCGTAGTGATGACCACACGGCAAATGAAGCAGGTGGGAGATATTTGTTGTGAGTTTGACATACGCCATGTCAATATAATTGGCTTCACTCTTGACAATGCTCACAAATACGTCAGAAGTGTTCTCAAGAGCACAGATACCCGTTCCAGTCTTGAAGAGTATTTAAATGAGCACATTCTACAACCAGAGATTTCTTGTCTGCCAATTAATCTTACAGCTCTGTTTCAGTTATCCATCTGGACAAAGGGGAAGGTTTTTGGACCGGAATTGTCGATGTGTGACCTGTTTATCAAGATGGTGAAGTGCATGTTTGATAGGGCTAACTGCACAACATATGACAGTACTTGTTCTCCTGTTGACCCTATCACTATATCCAGTCCTGGAAACGAACTGACTGGAAACCAACTGAAGCTACTGTTGGACCTTGGGAGGGTAGCATTGCCGAGAATTTGTAAGTGCAGTGACGATGAAGTGGTCTATTCGGAAGTAGATTTCCTAAAATCTGGTGAGAATAAGCAGGATGTCTTGGATGATGGAATAAGAGTAGGGATTCTTTGTGTTGATCAAGAGGTGAATGGGGATTCTCGATCAGAAAAAGGACGCAAGGTTGACTTTGTCTTGGAGATATTTCAAGATCTTTGTGCTGGTATCAGCTTGACTTATTCGGAAGAAAGTCTGTCATACTGGCTTACCAAATTGCAGACCCTAGACATTAGGACCAAGTCGACCAACATATTAGTATTTGCTGGATTGTACAGTTATTCGGCTCAGCCGTCATTGATCCAACATTTGGTAAGCAACATCACTAGTGCACAAAAGAAAACACTGAGTGATGAACTTCATGTACAAACAATGGTTGAGGTGTGTCTCCAACTGAATATGGAATACAAGAGTGATAGCTCTGAGCTGATCAGTTCGATGTTTGATGGAGGGATGGTCCGTATAATTGGAATCTCAAGTCATAAGCTGCAACTTTTGAAGACGTACCTTCTGCAGCATGCGAAGAAAGATTCAGAAAAACATTTAAATCTCAAATCGATTGAGCTGTTCCGGATAGGTGAACACTGTTCGGCTGAGCTTCGAGAATATCTGGAGTATTTTCTCCCTGGTGCATTAAAAGACACTGACAGCAAAGTATCACAAGAAAAGGATAGCGATTATGAAAATGAAACGATGAAACCGTTGTTTGAGAGAGTAGAGTCAAGACTCAGCGGTATGTCTGAATTCCGGTCTGAACAGTCGGACACTAGTGTCCTCCAGACGTTGCAATCTCCAGGTCTACTGGAAGTCATGCAGTCACAGTATGGTCAATGCTACTCTTCGAGTTCAGCACAAATGTTGGTTCGGTGTCTTCCTGGTTTCAAGATGCTTAAGAAGATTATTCTGATAGGGACAATTTTAAGATCAGAAGATATATGCAACTTTGCCGCAAAGTTGAACGAACTCCCCTCATTGAAGAAGCTGGATCTCCGTCTAAACAAGCAGTTGGATGACAATGCTTTTGTGGCAATTACAAACTCACTGCATGCTTGCAAGAATCTGGCAGATCTCAGACTGTCCCTGTACAGAGTAACTACTGCTGGGTTTGAGTTCGTCAGGGAAAGATTGCATGAGAATGATAGGTCTTGGGCACGACTAAAAAAGCTGTATCTGCTTCATGGTAACCCACCGGAATCATTTGTCAAGTTTCTTGCATCCATCCTGAATTACTTACATTTCGTTGAAATATTTCATATTTCAGGACCTAACCCAGTGGATGAAATACCATGCGATGTTCTAGATGAGTTTCAAAACGAGATCAGGAAGATGAGGAATCTGGTCGACCTTGCCATTGCCAACATGGATCCATTGAAGGCAAGAATGACTCCCTTCAAGCCAGTGAAGAAGCAACCCATTAATATAAATGTGGGTAATAAGGCAGTTAAGGCAGTACAGGGAATCAAGACTGCAGTTACGTCAATTTTGCCCTCAAAGGACAAAGACAAAGACGTGATTCCCAAGGAAAGCGAAACACAAGTCTTAAAAGATTCTGATGTCTCGGCCCCAACCACTCCTCCCACAGAAGAATCAAACACCATTAAAGGTGAAACTAAGTCATCAGAATCGTCCTCGAAGACTGAGGACAAAGATAAAGACAAGATTCCAAAGGAAAGCGAAACACGAGATTCAGATGTCTCGCCCCCAACCACTCCTTCTCCTCCCCCGGTGAATGGAAGGACGCCTTCACCCACAGAAGAATCAAAGACCGTTAAAGGTGCATTGTCAAATTTTACTGGGAAGAAGGACAAAGACAAAACAAGTTTTTCCAAGGAAAGCAAAGCCCTCCCCTCAGACACTCCTCTCCATTCCCCAGTGGACGAAATGACACCTTCACCCACAGAAGATCCAAACATCAATGCAAAGCCACAAGTTGATAATAGTGAACAGCAAGGACCAGATCAAACAGCTATATAAAGTCAGATCTAAGACACAGATTCCTTTCTTCCAAGATCAAACGCATGTGCCTTCTTCGGGAAAAGTTGTTTAAGAGGGATTTTTCTCCAACGGATCCGTCTCATACTCGTGCAGGTTATTTCTATTTCTGTAAAATTCGGGTCAAATTTGTAACAGTAAACCTAGAAGAGTAAACCTAGAAGAGTAACCCAGCGTAGTGAATCTTCTTTTATTTTTAATAATGTTTTTTTTAAATTATGAGATCTGAAGATTGCAAAAAAATGTGCACTCTCCTGTATGATGTCAAATAATGTATTTCTATTTCTTCTGAAGACAACCAGAGAATATTCAACGAAATGTAGTGCCAATTCAACCCACCCATTTTTATTCTCAGAATCTCACAACAAACAATAGATTAATTGTTCTGATGGTATTACAACAAGTTTATTGTTTATAAGGTTTTTTCTTTTCGAACTTGCAGTAAATAATGATGGTGCAATCCCATTCAGTGACGCCCGGTGGTCTCCTGTCTTATTTTTTAGATAAGACATTGAATTGATGTTCTTTTCAAACAGTTGTAATGTGTCCGTTTTGTTTGAGTGAGAGAGTTCGTTGTTTTTATGTGATTTGTTCCTCTAAATAAGGAAAGTAAAACATTACGGTCTTTCTGAATGCAACAAAGGGGTGTTTCGGAAATATTTCCGAGGGTTTTGGGTTTTGTTGTATCAGCGGCCAGTGTTTGTTTATTGTTTGTTTCACATCTTTGTGGTTAACGAACGGATTATGGGTAGTTGAGAACCCAGTGGTACTTCCATGTTATGTTTACCTTTCGGTGGCTTGTGAAAGAGTTTTGGCTCGGTTTGCCAGTGGGTTTTTGGAAGTATGGTTTTGTCCGGTATTGGATATGCTATTCTCATTCTTCTTTGGAAGATATTGATATCACTCAAGAGAGTAGAACGGGTTGGTTTAGCAGAGGTTGGAACGAAGTTTAAACCTTTACCCAGGGCAATTTTCACAATTTGAGATGGCTTTGCTGTGGATAGGTTTGTGATGAATTGTTCGCTTAGTTCTGCTAGTGTAGTTGACTAATGTGGTACTAGCCAGCCAATCGTCATCGGGCAAGCTCGGTGGTCGAGAGGTGAGACGTCTGCACTAGTAAGCAGGAGGTCGTGGGTTCGAATCCCACCCGAGTCGCCTGTGTAATATGGTACTGTTTGGTTTTATTTGAGCGTTCAAGTGAAAATCGTCTCAATTTTCGTTTTGATTGTGAACGTTTTGCTTCTTTCGTAAATTTCCTTTTTGGCATAGTCGGGATAATTGTTTTTTATCAAATTATAATTATATACTTTTATATTTGTATTATATTAAATAGATAATATATAGGGTAGACAAATGGCATGAGAAGATGTTGTGGTTCTGAAGAGGACCGGTGGAAATTTGGTCTTTAAAAAGACCGGTGTGTTTGGAAAAAGCTGTTTACACTCCCTCTCTTGGCCGCTTCTATAGCAGCGGGTTCCGCGATATATATAGATTAGTGAAATTCTTACGTCGGGAGATAAACAATTGATTTAATTTTGCCCTACACCGACGTGTGTATAGTGTTATGAAGCACATTTTTATGAGTGACAAAATAATGTCTTGTTACCTAGAAATATCGTTGCGCCCACCTGAGACAAACTTGCGCCCATTGGCTGAAATGCCATATGTAGCATAATTCACATATTTTGCCTTGTCAATATAAGCTTGGGCATTCTATTGTCTCGCGGATTCTGTCATGGTGTGGCCTATCCGTGGGTCATGAACTAATTCTGTGAGTATGTGCAGGAGTTAGTATTTAGCGTGTTCATTATGATTTGACCCTACCTTGGTGATGACTATACTGTGTATATATATGGGCTGACTATTATTACTGTAAAAGGGTATATTAAATAACAGATTTGTATCACGATGATGTACTGCATTGTTCTGTTTTTCTTATATGAGATGCAGCCCTTGCAAGTTGCATCCCTTTTGTAGGCCTGTTGGGTTCCTTTGTCTCACGAGATTCCGGTCCTTTGTTGTAGTTACTCGAGCGCGACCTGTGTAATACCTGCCGTGTGGCTGTACTGTGTTTTGGGCGTACTTTGGTATGTCGGTTAGCACGACCGGGGTTATACATGGGACGCGTATGAGTGCTGCTCTCTCTCCCCTTGGGTTTTAGTACCTCTCACCCCTGTAAGGTAGTGAAGTATAAGAAGTGGAGGAAGATCTAACAAGTGAGTCAAGGTAATTTAACAGTGCTTTTACGGTGGTAATATTGCTGTCAGTCTATTAGCAGCTTGTGTAGTCACACCATGAAAATCCCGGATATGGTCGCACTATGGCAAATCCCGTGCGAATTTCTTTTTAATCTTATTTATTATTATTTTTTTTTTCGCACGTAAAACGTTATTTATAGTATATATCTAGTCCATATTTTTTCAGGCCTGACAGAATAGTAGGCCTATACATGTGTATTTGACATTTTTTTTAATAATTTTTTTACTGTCAGTCACCCCAAACAAGGCCAAAAAGCCACTAGAGTGTAAGGGGTTACATTTAGTACAAATTGCCGTTGTGAAATAGTTATCTATTTTGTTTAGAGAATACTGCTTTACCAATTAATTGCACGGCTTTACATAAATTTAAAGTGCTTTTATTAAAATAAAAAAAATTGCTTGTATTTCTAATAATTTAGTATGTATTGATAATTGTCAGTGTATTGTTAAATATTTATATGTCACTCGTAATAAGTCATGACTGTACAAAAGGTATTGATATTTTGAATGGGTTAAAAAGCCAGGAATGTAATCGATAGTTACGGAGTGAGTTATAGTCTCCTTCGTATTGGGTTAATAGTGGTAGAAATGGTCCTATTTTAGACGCAAATATACCCACGTATTAACATAATTAGTACTAATTTTTATGCTGCCCTGCACTCATTGAAAAGGTGTTGTCCTGCGTGATCTATATATTAATGTCTAAAGATTCTGTACATAACTCGGATTCTGAACCGAATTCGGTACATGAATATGTTAATTCAGACATTGTAAGTGATTCGGAAAACACCATGGGAAACAAGTATGATATGACAAAATCCGGTGTCATACTCTGGCAATGCGGGTGATGATCTACATTCGTTTATATCCAAATTTAATGATTATGCAACTCTTAGGGATTTTACGGATTCTAAGAAACTTTTGGCCCTCAATACTTGTTTATCTGGTCATGCTCGTGTATTTTTGGACACAGTGGATTCAGCTGACAAAGATAGTGTAACTAAGATAGAAACTCTTTTAAGAACTAATTTTGAAGGCCCGTCATGGAAGTGGACTATTGAGTCACAGCTTTTAAATCGTAAACAACAACCCTCTGAAACTCTTGATAATTATGCATCTGACGTAATGTTGTGGTGTAGACAATTAAAGAAGTCACAGACAGAAACTATGTCCTTATTTTTAAGAGGTTTATTGCCGTCACTTCGTGCTTTTGTGATGACAAAACAACCTGAAACTTTTCGGGACGCATTGGATGCAGCTAGGTTGGGTGTAGCTGTACACAATTGTAACCAGCCAATGACCCCGTTCAATTCAACTCAGATTAATGTAATTAAGTCACCTGAAGCAAATGTTTTTCAATCAACTTTGGAAACACTCACTGGATTAGTAGCAAATATGTCAACTAGACTAGAAAAGTTGGAAGAAAATACTCGGTTAAAACTTCAACAGCCCAGTAACCAAACTCGAGGCAATAGGTCAAGTAGTATCATTTGCTTTCGATGTGGGTTTCCGGGGCATAAACGCACAAATTGTTATGCAATTCGAGATAGAGATGGCCGTCCTTTAAACTAACATTCCCATTTGTACAAAAAGTGAACGATAAAGATAGTACACATGTTGAATCAAATACAAATGGGAAGGTAGTAAATGAAATTCAACATGAATCTGGACCAAAAGAAAGAGTTAGGAGTGCGAAGGAAAGTTAGAAGAGCTAAATTGGGACAACCTGTTCGTTTACGAACTCCAATTAAGACAAAATTGGAGGCACACGGTAATTCCGAATTTGTAAATAAAGGCCGAAAAGTTAAAATTCAGTTGTCAACTTTGAATAATATTTCGGCAAATATTTTTGACAAGACTAAGGTGTTTGATTGATACTGGTGCATCTATAAATTTGATAGATTATGAATGGCTTATATCAAATTTTCATAATGGCGCATACAGATTAGAAAAAACTCGTTTTTATTCAGCACGTGTAGTAAGTGGTGCTGATATGCCCATTGAAGGTTTTGTTGTTTTGTCTTTAACAATCAATAGTCACACATTTAATGAAGTGCCCTTTAATGTTGTCCAAGGGTTGTCTCAGACAATTATTCTAGGTTTACAATTCCTAAATAAATACGGAGCAAAAATTAATTGTGCCGAACGCACTCTAACCTTAGACAAAATTAGTCAGCTGCGTGTTATAGAAAAACAAGAGGTTCCTGCTCATAGTCAATCTATTATAAGATCAAAATTGTCCAGTAAAATTCCTGTAAATGTTATTGGCGTTGGGCAGGGCGGACGCCATGTTACTGCCTTGGGTATAATAGTAGCAAATACTACATCTATTGTATTAGAAAACAATTGTGTTAATATATTGGCAATGAATTCAACTAATGAGACAATTACTTTATATCCACGTACCAAATTGGGCACATTTACTGTGATAAACCCTGATCTTATTCAGCCCTTTGATGTAGATAATAATGTTGTTAACCTTGTAAATTCAGCTCAAAGGAATAATTCCGTTGATCCCCGTGTAGAGGAAGTGTTGTCCAAGGTTAATTTGAAAAGGGATCATTTGACAAAAGACCAAGAGTCTGATTTAAAAACCTTATCTGAATATGTAGATGTATTTCAAACTGAAGGTGGTCACAGAGGTCGTTATTCAGGGGTGAAACATGATATATTAACTAATGGCCATCCCCCTATCAGGTCACGACCTTATAGACAAACCCCGCACATACAAGCGGAGGTTAGACGTCAGGTTAAAGAGATGCTTGATCAAGATATTATTAGGAAGTCTACAAGTCCATGGTCATTCCCTGTCTGCATGATTCCAAAAGCTGATACAGGCACTTACCGTTTCTGTGTCGATTTTCGCAAATTGAATGGTATTTGTTCAAGAAATAACTTTCCAATTCCTAATATTAATGATACCCTCGACACTTTGGGAACTTCCATGCCCAAATATTTTTCTACTCTAGACTTAGCCGCAGGCTATTGGCAAATCGATTTGGAGGAAAATTCCAAACCTAAAAGCGCTTTCATTACCCAAGATGGGCTTTATGAATTTAATGTTATGCCTTTTGGATTGCATAATGCCCCCGCGACCTTTCAACGAGCCATGCAAGAAGTTTTGCGTGGACTAAACTGGAAGTTCGTATTAGTATATCTTGATGACGTCATCCTGTTCTCCAGTAGCTTTGAAGAACATTTAGACCACTTAAGACAAATCCTAGAAAGATTTAGATCAGTAGGGTTAAAATTACAACCAAAGAAATGTACTTTTGGTCAACTAGAGGTCAAGTACCTTGGCCATGTAGTAAGTAAAGATGGTGTTGCAACAGATCCCGAAAAATTGCAAATAATTTGCAATTACCCTACACCTGCTAAAGTTACTGAGGTCCGTTCTTTCTTAGGCCTTGTAGGCTATTATAGAAAGTATATAAAAGACTTTTGTAAAATTGCCGAACCTCTTACCAATTTGACGCGTAAAGATATCCCCTTTGTTTGGAATGTGGAATGCAGAAAAACATTTGAACTTTTAAAACAAAACTCTTGAGCCTCCAATTTTGGCTTATCCACGATTTGATGGAACTGAGTTTATTCTCCAAACAGATGCTAGTTATAAGGGACTTGGATTCATTTTGGCACAAAAGCATGATGGGATAGAAAGAGTAATTTCATACGGTGGTAGAGCACTACATAAGGCCGAAAAAAATTATTCCACCACCGAATTAGAAGCTCTGGCAGTTGTAGAAGGTATTAAGAAATATACGCCTTATCTTCAACATAGCGTCAAATTTACGGTGGTCACGGACCACTGTGCCCTTAAATGGTTATTTTCCGGCAATCATGCTGGTGGACGTCTAGCTAGATGGTCTCTAAAGTTACAAGCATATAATTTCCAAGTAATTCACGTAAGAGGCAAACACAATGGAAACGTGGATGCGTTGAGTCGGATCAACCATGTAGAAACAACTAGCTGTGTTAATTGTACACGTGGTCGCCCTAAAGAAAATTCCAAAACGTCTTCTAACTCTTGGATCAAGCCTAACTTGGATGATATAACTCTGGATGAAATACCATCCCCGATTGAAGACCAAACCTATCCTACGGTGAATGTAGTAAAGAATCTGCGTTACAAACATGGAAAGCGAATTGAAAATAGGAATGTCGTACTACCACAAGACCCTCAACCCTTTCCTCAAGAACTTAACTTGGACAGATTTAGAAAGGAATTATTGGCCGATCTCTTTGCTAAGTCAATGTTGAACTACTTGGAGCAAGATGTTTTACCCACTGATTCAACAAAAGCTAGAGATATTGTTCTACAATCTGATCAATGTTATGTACATGATAAATTGATGTATCATGTTTGGCATACTCCTGCCAAGCGCCATGTTCCCGAACGAAATGTAGTCAGATTGTACATCCCCAGAACAGTTATAAATACTGTATTAAACAATTGTCATGATCATGTACTAGCCGCCCACTTTGGGTTTCAGCGAACCTATGATCGGATTCGCCATAGATATTTTTGGAAAGGCATGTACAAGGATATTGACAATTGGGTCCGTTCATGTATTTCTTGTGCACAACGAAAAACGCACAGACACAAGGTTATAGCCCCTATGGTTACAATGAAAGTACCGGGCCCTTTTGAACGGGTTAGTGTTGATGTACTGGGACCATTACCCATAACTGTATCAGGGAATCGATATGTCTTATGTTTTACCGATCATTGTACCCGTTGGCCTATTTTAGTGCCGTTACAAGAAACCAGTGCAATTAGGGTAGCACGAGCTTTCTTTGATCATGTGATTTGTGTACATGGGTGCCCTAACACTTTATTAAGCGACAGAGGTGCTAATTTTCTAAGTAAAATAGTACTAGAAGTTTGTCGAATTATGCAAACACACAAATTAAATACTTCGAGTTATGCACCCCAGACAAATGCGATCCAAGAAAGGTTTAATGCAGTAATTCTAGATACCATATCACATTATGTAAATCAGTGTCACACTGATTGGGATCAATATCTTAATGCCATTCAATTTGCATATCGTACTGCTCCGGCAACAAACTCGGTGGGTTTTAGTCCCTTTTTTCTATTGTACGGGAGAGAAGCAAGACTACCCTTGGATGTGACTTTATTGAAACAATGTCAATATCCTGAAAAGTCACTTCGGGATCATATTCATGGGTTAATTAGCCAACTAGAAATATTCAGAGCCATTTCAAAAAGTCAGGCTGAAAAGAATCAATCAAACATGAAAAGGCGTTATGATGATCACGCTCAGGAGGTTGATTTTGAAGTAGGAGACACTGTTTGGGTGTATATTCCACGATTAATGAAAATTAATGAAACTTTGGTGTGGTCCTTATTTGTTAGTACAAAGAACAGGTCCAGTTAACTTCCGAGTGAGAAATTTAGAAAACAACAAATTGTTAAACATACCCATTCATGTAAATCGGATGAAATATGCTTATAATAGATATGTAAGACCTAGTAGCCAAGAACCTCCTGTGGATCCGAACCAAAATGGAGACATACCAGGACTAGTAATGGATGATTGTCCCGAAGATTCTTTTGAGCCTTTATTGGCTACACAGGAATCCGAAAAGACACTCACTCCCATTATGCCAGGCCTCCCTTTAATTCAAAACCCTCTTCAAGAATATGAAGTAGAAAAAATACTAAAGGGTCGGTATAGAAACGGGAAATTGCAATATTTGGTAAAGTGGAGAGGTTATCCAAGTTCAAGAAATTCTTGGGAACCACAAACCAACTTAAACAAGGCTACATTAGAGTATCTCAAAGATAACCCAGTAAAAATTACTGGAAAAATGTAAAATTTCCCATGATTATCACTTTCAACATTAAAGATAATTAAATAATGTACAAATAATGTTTCAGACAAAATAGACTATTTATTAGTCACACTTTGTGTCGAATTGACAGTAAATTGATCACGTGTAAATTATGAGATGATACATGACTTGAATTAATGGAATGCAAACTGCAACCCGGGTACAGTTCCAATAAGGAGAGTTGTGTAGCATTTGCTGTCTTTGACTCTGTCACATAAGTGGCAAAAACTATATAAATAAATATTGTGAATTGTAAAATTATGGCAATTTAAATGTGTTTGAATGTTGATATAATAATTCAGATGAAATATTGATAACTGTGAACTCAAATTGTAATAAATACGCAACAAATAAATTTGTAAGTAAATATCAATAAATAAGGTATATGTTAAGGTTATAATGGCTGAAGAAACAATTTTAAGGTAGTGAAGTATTTCAATAATAATTGAGGCAGTTAAATGATTGATGAGATGTATTGAGTTCTCAAAAAAAAATTGTAGTGCGAACGAAATATTTATAAACGTGTGAAGTGAGGTCGACATCATTTCATTATGTTTGTAAAATATTTTAATTTAGAATGATTATAAATTTGGAGAGTGCGTGATCAACATTCACCAGGTTCGTGGTCTAACATCGGAACTCAATTTTTTTTTCTCATTGAGGAAACAAATATATATGTATGTATATAATTATTTAAGATTTCAAATTTGGAAAGTTTGAAATTAGAGGTTTTGAAACTTGGAAAGTTATTGTGTGGTTTCAGATAACTGTAATGGAAGTTTCAGACTTGTTGTTGGTGAAGCTTTCATTTTTCTTTGTGAATTTAGTCATGGGCGAGTACGTATGTTATGTATTTAAATAAAATTTTATTTGGGTTATTTACATACACAGCTGCGTATAGTTTGTTTACATATAGTCATTTACATTGTGCGTATTCTTATAATTGGTATTACGTTTTAAAAAAAAGGAAAAAAAAGTGGAATTTCTATGAGAATTAACCTTTGCTGCGTTTGTTGGAGTTATAAGTCAAGTACTTAAAAGATTCAGCAGAGATTACTCTCGAAATTGTTATAGGCCTAGTTCACATGTAATTAGTATTAAATTGTCAGGAGTCAATTTGTTTCAGGGGAGGCGTATGTTATGAAGCACATTTTTCTGAGTGACAAAATAATGTCTTGTTACCTAGAAATATCGTTGCGCCCACCTGAGACAAACTTGCGCCCATTGGCTGAAATGCCATATGTAGCATACGTCACATATTTTGCCTTGTCAATATAAGCTTGGGCATTCTATTGTCTCGAGGATTCTGTCATGGTGTGGCCTATCCGTGGGTCGTGAACTAATTCTGTGAGTATGTGCAGGAGTTAGTATTTAGCGTGTTCATTAAGATTTGACCCTACCTTGGTGATGACTATACTGTGTATATATGGGCTGACTATTATTACTGTAAAAGGGTATATTAAATAACAGATTTGTATCACGATGATGTACTGCATTGTTCTGTTTTTCTTATATGAGATGCAGCCCTTGCAAGTTGCACCCCTTTTGTAGGCCTGTTGGGTTCCTTTGTCTCACGAGATTCCGGTCCTTTGTTGTAGTTACTCGAGCGCGACCTGTGTAATACCTGCCGTGTGGCTGTACTGTGTTTTGGGCGTACTTTGGTATGTCGGTTAGCACGACCGGGGTTATACATGGGACGCGTATGAGTGCTGCTCTCTCTCCTCTTGGGTTTTAGTACCTCTCACCCCTCTAAGGTAGTGAAGTATAAGAATAGCACTGTATGCTCAGTGCTTTCCGAGTGTCTGTGAAAAAACTATACAGGCGACTCGGGCGGGATTCGAACCCACGACCTCCTGCTTACGAGTGCAGACGTCTTACCTCTCGACTACCGAGCTTGCCCGATGACGATTGGCTGGCTAGAATCCTATATAGCAGCGGGTTCCGCGATATATATAGATTAGTGAAATTCTATATATATATCGCGGAACCCGCTGCTACCAGCCAATCGTCATCGGGCAAGCTCGGTGGTCGAGAGGTAAGACGTCTGCACTAGTAAGCAGGAGGTCGTGGGTTCGAATCCCGCCCGAGTCGCCTGTGTAATATGGTATTGTTTGGTTTTATTTGAGCGTTCAAGTGAAAATCGCTTCAATTTTCGTTTTGATTGTGAACGTTTTGCTTCTTTCGTAAATTTCCTTTTTGTCATAGTCGGGAGATATTTTTTTATTAAATAATATATACTTTTATATTTGTATTATAGTAAATAGATAATATATAGGGTAGACAAATGGCATGAGATTTCTCTTTTGAGAAGATGTTGTGGTCCTGAAGAGGACCTGTGGAAATTTGGTCTTTAAAAAGACCGGTGTGTTTGGAAAGAGCTGTTTACACTCCCTCTCTTGGCCGCTTCTTCCCCCGTTTCGGGGGTGGTTGTGGTCTTGTAAAAAACTCGTACAGTTTCTGTGCCGTTTGCAAGTCTCTCTGGTCTTGGAAGTAGTCTCGTACTTCTTTCTGCGTTGACTTGGTCGACGTCAATATATCCAAGGTTATATCCAAAAGTTACGGAGCCCCTAAGGGGACAGGTAAACAAAAAATTGGGAAGGTAAAAAAAAGGGGAAATGTATTTCGTTCCCTCGAAATAACATTTCGTTCCCTCGAATTCATTTCGTTCCCTCGAAATATTATTTGTTTCCATCTGTCCCTTAAGGGGCTCCCAGTGCTACGGCGACCTCGGAAATAATTGTCATATCCCAATAAATTAAGTGGCATATCAAGGATTCCGTACAGCTCAATTATTTCGAGTTAACGAAATATTATTTCGAGGGAACGAAATAATTTATTTCGTTCCCTCGAAATAATTTATTTCATTCCCACGAAATGTTATTTTGAGGGAACGAAATCTTATTTCGAGGGAACGAAATCTTGTTTCGAGGGAACGAAATAATATATCGAGTGAACGAAATAATATTTCGAGGGAACGAAATGAATTCGAGGGAACGAAATGTTATTTCGAGGGAACGAAATATTAATTCGAGGGAACGAAATACATTTCACCCTTTTTTTTTACCTTCCCGATTTTTTTTTACCTGTCCGCTTAGGGGCTCCGTAAAAAGTTTACTTGGTGGCCGTCAATAATTATATCCAAGGTTATATCCAAAGTTCTTGGTGGCAAAGGTGTTGGTGAACGCAGTTTGAAAGAACAATGTTTGAAAGACTTGCTGAGTTTGGTAGACATATTGTCTGAATGATTTGGTACGGTTTTCGTTGGCGTTTATGCCGAGGTTTTGCGGACAAGAGATGAGTCACAATCAACAGGCTTTATGTCTGGCTCGGGTGTTATTGCTGTGTTGATGCCCTCTTCATTTGTGCCTAGTGTATACTGCCATTGAATTTGAAGTAATTTTCCAAATATATATTGTCCGATTAACCATTTTCTTGCAGTCTGGCGGAGTGATATAATCTTTCTGCAGTGTGCCAAGACTTTTATATCTTTCGTTTTTGCTCCCCAATATTATATCATTTTAAAATAATGTTTTGCGATAAGACACTTTCATAATTTGATTTCATTGTCAGTTTGACGATTTATAGACAACCTTTAACTGTACCATTTGGCATAAACCAATAATATTTTACGTTTTGTTTTGATAAATATCTGTCGTTAGCAAAGAGTAAACAAGTGTTTGTCATGTTAATACATCATTGCTTTTCGCCTTTTATTTAATGTTTGTTTTATGGTAACTATGGTTCCTGCATCTTAACCCGTGCCTAGGATTCAAATATGTTGTTTTTAAATATCAGTATCATTTAATGAAAAAATAGATAATTATCTGTTGCAAACTGCTTACCAACCTAAAGGACCTGTAGTATAAATGTAAAATAATGGTTATTCGCCTTACGTTTCGAACCTAGCAGGTTCTTTCTCAAAGGCAAACTTTAGCAATGTTCAACATTTCATTTTATTTGTTTCATTTTGTTCATGGCAAAAGCTTGAACAACTTATAGACAAACTTTAGCATTTAAAATAAACTACTTTATATTTTATGTTCTCTTCTGATAAATCTTTCGTAGAAAGCTTTTTAAAACAAATTATTTCTCCATGCTGTCGATTCAGATTGTATAGTTGAACGCTTATTTTTAATGCTTAATTTGACATGTTATCTGCCCAGCGCATAATGGCACATTTGAATATTTTCAATTTTAGTTTCATTTTAATTTAATTTATTTTATCAATTTTATGATCAAATGCTTTATACTCAGCATTCAATACTCACATTTCCCCCGTTTTCTGTCCTGGCACATGTACATTACGTTCCATGTTGCGTGCGGTGGTGCCTGCGTTTAAGTGTTTGTATGTATACATGCTTTGGGCTTTTGCTTATGTACTGTCATGGTGTTGACAGTTGGACGTGCTAGTACATTCTGGCAGTCTTGGTGTGTGTGAAGCTATTTATACTGGTTTGGTGGATCTGCAGGCAACCAATCATGGCGTTATTTGCTAAGTGGTTTGATTGGTTCATATGTTGGAACTTGCAGCCAATGAGAGCTCAATAATTGCAGGGCTTGTCTCAATTAGGAGGGAAATTTTCTGGCTTAGCGTCACTTTGTCACAGCTTGTGATTTAAGTCAAAATTTATAACAATTTGCTCTGGCAAATTGATCGGATTTTCCTTTGCTTAGCGTATCTTTCCGGATTTTATTTACACGATGGTGAAAGGCCCCTTTTTTGTTTGCTGTCGTGTGAGTTATTCAGCAGCATTTGATATATCAGGGAACGATTTTCTACGGTTTATTTTGCTTCATCTCGTTGCTTCTTGGGATCTTTATAGGCTATGCGCTGAGTGACTTACGCACGTTCGGCCGGACGGGCCGTAGTTCATACTCGTCGGCTTGGTGCTCTGCTACATTTGCGGTGGGTTGTTCGCCCGCAACAAACTGCAAGGTCGAGCTATCTTCTAATTCCGGAGCTCTTCTAGCTATATCATTTTTGTGCCCATATCTTGTTTTTCCGGAGGATATGCTGGTTTGTGCTACTGAGCTTGTTGGAGGCTATGCCCCTATAGTGACTTCCTCTATTTCTTCGTGATCGACGTTCACTTCGTGTCTAACTGTTACTGAGCGATGTATTCATCTTCCTAACGGCCTGTTTGATTGCTGGGGCTACCGTCTCCGTGTTTTTCTTCGCTGGAGGCCACCAAATTAAGTACCATCTACGGAATTTTCGCTGGACTGACATGATTTTCCAGCCTTTCTGATTTTTCATTTGAAGCTATCGGCTTTGGTGCTTTGACACATTAACGTTAAATATCTTCTCGGTGTTCGCTTTGACTGGAGGCAACGCATGGGCGGATCCAGAACATTTTTAAGGAGGGGGGGCTGAGAATCAAAAACAATTATTTTTCAGTACTACAAAAATTACAATGAAATAATCAAAGGGAGAGAAAAACAAAGCACACTGTGGGAATGGGAGTGCGTGCATTCTCCCCTCCCCTCCCCCTCTCTTTTTTAAATTAAAAACTTTTTTTTTAAAACGATTTTAGGGGGGGGGCTACAGCCCCCCCTTAGCCCCCCCCCCCCCGGATCCGCCAATGCAACGGAGTGTTGGATTAGTTTTCTTCAAGGACTGTTTGAGGCTATCGTCTTCGTGCTTTTCTTTGCTGTGTTTGCTTGGAGCCTACGGAATTGCAGCAATCCAGTGACTGTTTTTTATTAAAGACACTGACTGTCGGCGTTTATGACTTATAATTCTTCACTTTCGTGTTCGCTTGGAGGCTACTAAAGGACCATGAGGACAGATTTTTCTTCACGGACTCTTTGATGGCTGAAGCTACCGTCGCCGTGCTGTTTCTTAGCTGCCGTGTTCGCTTGGAGACTACGGAATTTTTTCCAGACTTGCCAGGAGTTCACGCTTGGGGGCAAACGTTGCGCCGACGGAGTGACTTTTTCTTCGCCTGGAGTTCACAGAATTGTTTTTCTTCAGTGACTTTTAAATTTGACAATTTAGTCTTCACAATTTTTCTTCAATAACTTTCATTTCGTATGGAATGCCGCAGTCGAAACGGGCAGTTCGTGTGCCGGCACGTTTTGCTGAGGGCATGGAGCCGCCGCCGCCCAAGAGGACTCGGACAAGAGTCTCCGGTAACCTTGCTCCCGTTCCTGCTATTGGCCTAAATGTAGGTATGTGACCAAAAAAAAAAAAAAAAAAAAAAAAAAAAAATTCAAGTTTGTTGATTACCATTGTAACTTAAAACCATTGAACGTATCTTGTAGTGACCTTTAAAATGAAACAAAGTTCTTTTTTCTAGGACAAATTAATATGAAGGAAGTTATGCAAATTTGAAAGTCGAAAATTTGTTAATAATTTTACCACACGTTTTAATGAAAGAAGTGTGACCGCTTTTGTTATTTTTCACAGATAAAATACTTTTTGTGAATTGTGAAATTATTTGCAAGCATTGTACCAGCAGAGGGCCTATAAAAAGCACAGCAAAATTAAGTATTCATTAATCAAATAATTTAAATCATTCATCAATATTAATTAGACGAGTAATTAGCAATTTCAATGGCCCGTTTGCCAAACAAAATCCTCATAACTTCCGTAATAGTTGGAACAACTCTCAGCCAATCAGATGACAATAAGCAGGTCACATGACCTGTGTTGTGACGTAAATAGTGCTATTGGCTAATCAAATGGCAATACCCAGGTCCCATGACCTGTCTAGCAATTTAGTCCATATGATGAGCCCAAAAATGGCGGAAAATATCCATAAACATCCAATTCATAAAACAATTATTATGGATAAATATATGATTTAACAGTAAGTTATATTTTAATTAAAAATAATAATTACCTTTGTGTCGAATTTTGAATGCGTTTGTGACCCTAAATTTGTCGACAAAATATTTTCTCTTTTCGAGCGGCCATTGAAAAAGGAGGGTCTGGGCTACGTCATTGCAAAGAAATGGTTTCGATTGGACCAAAATTAGACAAGCTACAACGAATACAAGTCACCCCTTCGCTCATGCTGTTACGCGGTGCTGACACATGTATCGGGGAACTTCCTGACAGCGCGATACGTGCATGATTCTCACGTACCTACTAAATGTTGAGGGAGCATCGGCGCCAGTGGCAAGTGGCAGGGAGGTGGCAACTCGGCCCCAGTCACGTCAGTGCAGGGAAGTGCTAACCATGCTAACGGTCAGGGTGGTGAGTTTTCCTTAGGCGTAGGTACCTCTCCAGTTAATGTTTGTGTAGGGGTTTAATCCAGGGTAGTTTTAACGCCAAGCTGGATAATCAGCCCGTGGGGTTGAGTGAGTGTGAGCTTGCCTTGCCAAGCTGGTTTGCCAACTGCTGTCACTAGTTTTAAGAAGAGTTGTTCATTGGGCTTTGCAGTACCCTCTGCTACGAAGCAGAAAATTTGGAATGGGGAATTTGTTGACTTTGCCCAATTGTTACACTGTAATTCTGTGCAGCTTTGTCACGTAAGCAACAACAATCGGAGGTGGTTTTTGCGTTTAATGATGGGGGTAGTATGGGTTTCAGCATTCAATGTGTTTATGGCCATTTTTAGTGATTAACACTCGTCTCGGGCGGCAGAGCTACTTAAATATGCTGAGACAATCCGCTTGGCTGCGGCTCAGTTTCCCGGGCCGTATTGGCGGGCGTATGATACACTCTACGATAATGTCCAGGCTCGGGTTAAATTTGGGAATATTAGTACGGAATTTTTCGAAGTGACTGACGGGGTAAAACAGGGCTGTGTCCTGTCTCCGGTTTTATTTTCTATTTTTATCAACGAATTCACTAAATTACTCAAGGCTCATGATTTAGGGGTAAGAATTCACGATGTTTGTGTGGGAAGCCTCTTTTGGGCAGACAATGTTGTCTTACTGGCTAATGACGAGAATGAACTTAACAGTATGTTAAACCTAGCTGCCGATTTTGCAAATGAATGGAGACTGAGTTTTAATCACGATAAGTCCAATGTCTTAATTACAGGTCAAAGGGTTAACAAAGACAAATTATGGAAACTTGGTGATAGATTGATTTCGGAAGTCGATTCTTATAAGTACTTGGGTGTTAATATATCTCGCAATCTATCGGATCATGCACATATTGATAAAGTTGTTAAAAAAGGGAGTAGACTGATTGCTTACATTAAGTGTATTATCGCCAACTTTGACGACTATAATCGCGTCTATTATGGGGATATACTATGGAGGACGATTGCGCTCCCGTCGATCAATTATGCATGTGCTGTATGGTCCTGTAGCCAGTCAGATCTTCACAGAATTGAAAACTTGCAATCGCAAATGGCGCGACATATTCTGAAGGCTCCACGCAATACGCCGCATGTTGCACTCTACGGCGATCTCGGCTGGTCGCCTCTTTCCACATTTCATAACATCGCGAGGGCGAAATACCTCTCTAGAGTTATTAATATGGAAATGCATCGCAGGCCCAAGCTCCTCTTACTTACTATGCTTAGCCTTGGCTGCGAATTTAATCAGTTGCGCTTCAAATGTTTAAATAGCGCTCAAAATATTCTTACCAGCTGCGATTTGAATACAATTTTTGACTGTGCGAAAACTGGGGAGCCCCTTTTCGATCCGCACTTGTGCTTATGGATATTTCAGATAATGATTGGTTGGAAGAAGCTTGCTCCAAATCTTCACTAACTGATTATGTAACCATCAAAGATCGCCCATGTTTAGAAAGTTATCTTTTGGATAAACCTGACTTCCATGGCGTCAGTCTCAAATTTAAACTCCGCTCCAACACTCTTCCACTCAATTGCAGAATTAGAAATTGGACGGCAGATAATGACGGTACGTGCAACCTATGTAACTCCGGTATTGAAGATGTAAGACACTTTTTGTTTACATGTCATGCTCTTAATAATATTAGATCCGAAGAATATACAAAGTTAGAAAACTATCTTATGTCAAATGAATATTATGATATATGGGAGCTTTTTATATCCGGCAGCTTAGATGTTAAATATCATCTCACACTTGGGAGCACCTCAAGTATATTCTGTAATATAGAAAATGCCGATATAATTCATTCATTATTTGATACTTTCTGTAAATCATATGTTAAGCGTGCGTGGAAATTGAGATCCGATATTATTCGGACTACAATGTAAATAATCTCTTCTTGCATACTTCGTTGCTGTAATTTTGTTTATATGTTTTATATTTTTACTATATTTTCTAGAGCTCATTTTAAATCAACTTGGGTTCCAATGGTCATTGATAGCTATAATTATGATTGATGGTACACCCTCAGATTTGGTGTCGCGCGTGCATCCCTTGTTCTGGACAACACCTACGACGTCAAAACTGAGAGTGTATCATCACACATTTTTGTATCTTGTTAATTTGCTTTTCAATGTGTTTTGTATAATTTATGTGTATGTGTGTCGGACGCACCGCCTTTTGGCCGAGTGCCACTGTTGTAAAAGTGTAAGTCCAAATAAATAAATAAATAAATAAATAAAATAAATAAATAAATAAATGTTGCACAATTTAGGCTGCGCCGCGCAGCTGTTCCTAGCAGTAGTTGGGGCGAAATGGATATGGAGTTGTAGGTCACGGTTGCCGCTGTTTCGTCATTCGGTCCTACCATAGAGCTAGCTCTATGGTCCTACTGTGCATGGTTACTCCAGCCAAAATGTTTTTAATTCTGGCCTTCATACGCAAATCGCGCAAGTGGCGTTTCTTATGCTTTTAACCGGTAGGGTGGGTGCGGTTTTATAGCTTGTAAATATGCACATTATAAGTGTAGTGTATGCTTCCGTGCAGGTCATAGTGCACTTACGTGCCGTTCTGGTAACCAGAGCAACAAACAGTCTCTAGTGGGGGTCGGATTCGCGGGTGACTGGTCACAAGCTGGTAAGCGGGGGTTTGGTAAGCGGGCGGCGTATTTTTTTTTTTACACCGCAGCGACGGGTTTTGTGCGCATTTCGCCCTTGTGTCAAGACTATGAACCCATTCAGCACGCATGCGCGCGAAGGGAATTTCGACACGCAAAAAAAAACCTACCATCAACGACGGAGAGGGAATGGCTCCATGAGTTCCACTGCAGAGCGCCATGGTCGACTGCAGCTTGGAGTTTTCTATCGTCGCGCGCCTAGGGTTTCGTAGTCTCTCTCTCAAGACCGGAATTGGCACTTTTACTGCACAAAACCCGTCGCTGCGGTGTAAAAAAAAAATACGCAAGCATGGCGCCAGTGCCACAATATGGCGGTCAGCTTCAGCTGTTGCAGGTTGTGCCACAATCAAATTTGCCAGTGGCCAAGTCTGTGCCTCAGGGTAATTAAGCCCGTGAATTTTCGTTCCGCCAATTAAGCTGTTTGTGTCGCGGAAATGGTTAGAACGATATACCCTGATAAAAATGCGGTTTCTGTTTTACTGAATGGTTTTACTTATGGTTTTCGTATTGGTTATTTGTGTAGGGATTCAGTTTGTTTACCATCCACCGCACAACGCCCACTCACATGTTGTGCGTGGGAAGCTTTCTTAATAATTAAGTTTAGGCCGTATTGTGGGTCCCTTCGCTGCCCGTCCTTTGCCTCTGTTGCAGTGTTCCCCAACTGGTCTTGTGCCCAAACATTTCGGCTTATTCACCATTTGTTGCATCCGTCGGGTAGGTCAATTAACGTTTTTATTCTGCTATATCGTTGTGTTGTGCATTATGCTTCAATTGACACGGCTGTTGACCTTGTCATGCAGGCGGGTGCATGTGAGCGCTTGGCTGGCAAAATCTGACATTAAATCTGCCTTCAGACTGCTCCCAGTGCTCCCTGTGGATTATGAATTGTTAGGCTTTACTTTTGATGATTATGATAAATGCTTGCCTATGGGATGTTCTATTTCATGTTCACTGTTTGAATTGTTCAGTACATTTTTCGAATTTCAGGTTAAGCTGGTTGCTCATTCACAGTTTGTAACTCATTATTTAGATGATTTTTTGTTTATTGAGACCTCTTCTCAGACTTGTGGGCAGGCACTTTTGGCCTTTACAGGTTTATGCGAGGAGTTGGATGTGCCTTTAGCGGTGGGGAAAACTTTAGGCCCAGTGCAGGTCATAACTTCTCATGGTTTAGAGATTGATACTGTTTCTCAGCAAGTTAGGGTGTCTGCGGTGAAGGTGAATGCACTCTGCAACAAAATTCATACCGCACTTTATAAGAAAAAAAACTTTCCCTTGTTGAAATGCAATCGCTTGTTGGTTCCTTGAACTTTGTTTGCAGGGCAGTGTCACCAGGGCGGGCCTTTTTGAGACGACTTATTGCTCTCTTTCGTGGTCTATCTAAGCCTCACAACCAGGTGCGTGTGTCTAAAGGGGCAAGGCTGGACTTGCTTATGTGGCTAGATTTCTTGGAACACTTCAGTGGGGTGTCCCCAATTTTAGGCAGTGCATGGGATGATTCTGTAGAGTTATTTACAGACACAGCAGCCTCCGTAGGGTACGGTGCAATTTTTCAAGGCAAGTGGGTCCAAGGTCGTTGGCTATCATGCATACTCGAGCACCCACCTTCTATTGCAATTCTTGAATTTTTTCCCGTTGCTGGTGGCTGTATTGTGCTGGGGTCCCCTGTTGGCAAATTGGTGGGTTAAGTTCCGATCTGATAATTCTGCAGTTGTTCATATTATTAATAGTCAAACATCACAGTGTGTTAGGATTATGCATCTTGTTAGATTGTTTGTGTTACATTGCCTGCAGTACAATATCGTCTTTAAAGCGGTGCATGTCCCAGGGTTTTCTAATGTATTCTTTGTCACGTTTTCAGTGCATGGTTTTGCAGCACCCCAGTTCATTTGGTCAGGTTTGTCACGCTATAGGTTTGATGGTGTCCATCTCTCGGAAGCTGGCAATGCTGTTTTTTGTGATAATTTCACTGCTTGTATTAATACTCTTTAATTTTTACCTGGGGGTTTGCTGTTTGGGGTTCTGTCATTTTTCTTGGGGCGCGCGTTACGCGTTTGTCAGTTTTTTGCAGAAAATGACAAAAATATTTGAAGTATTATAATTTAATTTCGTAGGTCAAATTGTATCAAGTAATTTCTACTTGTAAAGGCCAAGGTTATGTAATTTTTATTACGATAGTGCCTTCCGGGTTTCGGTCGGGCTATCTTATAACTGTCCCCCTTGTTTTCCAAATTGGGGAATTTCTGATGTGTTAGTAGGACTGGGTTACACTTTATCTTTGTTAATTAACGGTAAAGTTAGATTTAGGGTGCCCGGCGGTTCCTTCGGGGCCATCCTTTCCCCCTCGTTTTCCAACTTGGGGAATAACAATTTGTGTATGTTTTTAAAATACTTCATTGATAGGTGCACGGTGTGCATAGTTGGATGGCTAAGGCAAGGTGTGTTGACTGTGGTGTGTTCACTTGTGGAGGTCGGGTTTTCGACCTGTATCGGGGTCATTGGACCCCAAGTGTTCATGTGGTGTTGTGTGTGGATACACATGGGCGTGGTAGTCCATTGTGTGGATACACATGAGCGTGGTACTCCATTGTGTTTTATCTTGGTAAGGACATGGTTGTCCTTGTGGTGGCCACATGCGATTATGAACAAATGGTTCATAAATTTATGTTGGATGGACGTGGTAGTCCATCTGTTACATGTATGTCCTGTGCGTTTGTCCATGCCGGTTTGCCCTGTGTCCGGTATCCGGCTCCTTGCCATTTCCAAAAGTATTGTCTATTTGGTGTTATTATATTTGATGTTTAATTTGCAGGTTTGCATTTAAATAAATTGCAGTGTCAAGCTGTGGCGAGAAATCAAATAGTTGGTCATTGCCCCTGTTTGTTGTCGGAGTATAATAACATGTTTAGCAATAACACATACTCATTATAAGTAAAGGCTGTTTGCGGTGACACCATATTAAATTCTCAATTGAGTAGTAATTAGTTCTAATAAGAAGTCTTCATATTTGTTTTATTCTGTTCATTGTAAGCTTATAGACAAAGCTTCTCTTTACTGTTTGACATAAACCAATTGATATGTTACGTTCTCTTTTGATATAATCTTTATCTCAAAATACAACTTATCGTTAGTTTAACATTGCATACAGAAAACAATGTAGACTTAGTATTTCGAATTTTAAAAACGGGAAATTGTTTTTAAAAAAATTATAAATTAACTATGATTTGTTGCCTATCTAGAAAGAAGTGAACATTTGTATAGAACAAAGAAAAAGGAAAAAAGAAAAAAGTGTAATTAAATGATATTTAAGTAAAACTTGTAGCTTTGCATGGTGAAGAGGATGAGGCTAATTGTGGTGACACCATGT